>CAJQUN010000033.1:5424192-6024192 GCA_907163345.1 Haberlea rhodopensis | reverse complement strand
CAAGCTTATACCTTTCGAAGGTTGCCCTATTGTTGTTCTTCTTCAGCTCTCTGTAAGCATCTCTCTTGATTCAGATAGCCTTCTTTACGTCTTCATTCCACCATGATGCGTCCTTACCTGATGGAGCATATTCTCTTGACTCACCAAGGAGCTCTTTAGCTACCATCTTAATGCCACGAGTCATTTTCTTCCAGGTGGTATCAGGATCCTCTCTTGACGTCCAATTAACTTCCTCGACTACATTCTCTACAAAAGCTCCCAAGTTACATTCTTTTAACCTCCACCACTTAATTTTAGGTTCTGACTTATGCTTAATTTTAGTAGCTCTATCCTTAATATTAACATCTAGAACTAAAAAGTCGGTGTTGAGTAACTACACTCTCTCCTAGAATTACCTTACAGTCTAAGAATTTAACTCTATCTATCCTTCTAGCCAAAAAGAAATGTATTTGATTGCACTAGACCGACAACAATATATATATATATAGGGTTTTTAATGAAATAATCAATTTTTAAAAGTATTTAACAGTATAACCCTTTTTTTATAACAAACTAACCGAAGTCGCCATGTCAGATGGCGACTTCAATTGAAGTCGGCATCTGACATGGCGACTTTGCAAAAAAATAAGATTTTTTTGATGTCGCAATGTCAGATGGCGACAACATTATTTTTTTAAAATATGTCGCCATCTCAGATGGCGACATCTTTTAAATCTGAGAATGAGAAAAAAATTTCATTGGTGTCGCCATCTCAGATGACGACGCTAATGAAAATTAAAACCCTAGTTTCCTAGATGGCGACGCCAATGAAAATTAAAACCTTATTTTCCTATCTTACACGCCCGCCTTTCAGTAACACATTTCATATTTCTCTTCTCTATCTCCATCTGCAAGCTTGTGAAAATCATCTGATTTCTCTCCAATTCTTTAAGGTAAGTTTTTTTTTATTTTTGTTATTTATTGATTTTAGATAAATTATGATTTTGATATATATGTTGGGAGTATATTATTTGTTGGTGTATATTTTGGTGATGTGGATGGTGAAAAGTTTGTTCCGAAAGTAGGCGGCCGTGAGTCGACTCCGGATTGAGGTGGCTGGTGCTTCGGGGTCGGCGTGGGAGGGTGGCTGCCGGCGTGCGTGGGCGTCGGTCGGAGGGCGGCGGTCGTGGACAGCCGGCGGGTAGTTTTTGTAATGTTGAGATTAATGTTTATAATTTTTGTATTATATTTCAGGATGGATCAAATGAGACAACCAGGCCCGGTTGACATACATCTCTTGTCATTGCAGTCTTCACATCGATCTGAGGATATACTGGGAGGTGATATGGATAGCATACTTCGTGTGAGAAACCCAGATAGCTATTTTTGGGATATCTGTCCACTAGATATACGTTTTGTTAATTTGTTGAACGTGATTGGATTTTATGGTATATATAGGTGTGGTAAGATTGAACTTGACATGCACATGATCACGGCTTTAGTTGAGAGATGGCGCCGTGAAACACACACATTTCATCTTAGATCGGGAGAAGCGTCCATCACACTGCAAGACATTGCAGTAATATGGGCGTTGCCAGTTGATGTCATCGTAGTATCGGGGATAGATTATGATAGGACTGTTGGGATATGCCATAAGACAACTTATTAGATGATTGATTTTGGCATACAATGTAATATGATTTTATTAAAGGCAATTCATTATTATATTATTCAAATATCTGTGTAATATGAATATATATATATATATATTATATATGTTAATGTCCTTATAATAATATTGTATTATTTTAAAAGATTGTCCCTAATCAAGTATTATCATGAATTAGGATAATGATAATGCATTGAGACTAGTGTGTATTGATTGATAAATTGTTCATGGATATGAGATATCAAATCAACACATTGGTACATGTTAGAGAACAATGTACTAGACAGACCCATAATGAGAATGCTACATGGATAGTTATATGAATGTCATAAGCAATTCTCATAGTGATAATAATTTATGTAATCCTTACGACTTGAGATCACCAGAGATCCCAACATAAGGAGTCGTGTATCTTGATATTGTCAAATGTTACCTGTAATATGGTAAACTATAAAGACAATCATTGGATACACCACGAATTATGTAGGGGGATGTTGAGTGAACAAGATAGGATTTGTCCCTCTTATATAACAGGAGAAGTGTTTGGGCCCTTGATCAAGTGAGACTAAAATTCATGGCCATGCTAGAATGAGTCGATATGTGATATCGAGCTTATTCGTTTATTCTAGTCTACTTGGGGATCAAGAAATAAAAGATTGAACTATACGAGTATGACTATTCTATGACTCGTGTTTAATCTAAACACATAGGACAAAGGGATTAAGTTACATGGTGATATTATCACAGGCCATAGGTTATGTCGAGTCAATGACATTCTTGTAACTTGGGTAGCCTTGATGTGTTGCTAGATATCGCTCATTGCTTGTGACATAAAATTAGATTTTATGTCACTGCCAATGTTGCAAGATCCTAACGGGTCGCACAAAAGATTAAATCGATAAAGGGAAGATAAAATTCATTGGATGAATTAAATTGATTAGGAAGAGTCTTAATCATAATATATATATATATAATATCGAGTCAATTATATATATAAAAAGATATATATATATATGTGTGTGTGTGTGTGTGTGTGTGTTCTTGTCAAGGTGTAGTTAGAAGTTAATTGAGAATTAACAAAACTCTAAACCTAGCAGACCACTCCATAATAACCCTCCGTCACCTAGCTTTGACATCGGGTGTTCTTTGTTCCAGTTGAGTTATAGAGTCTAGCAACTCGATAACGTCAACACCCTTTCGATTAATCGTGTAGATACCGTAGAGGCAAAATTTGAAAAGTTTTGCTCGTGACTCGTAGACGTGTTGGTTCGAGGAATCTGCGTCAAACACGCTACAAAGGTATAATTCTCGACACCCGATACGAACACTCCGTATATATCCATGGTTGGAATCCAAATATTTTATTCCGCTGTGTTGTATGCATGTTGGATTTCTAACAGTCGCATCAGAGCCGTGTAAGAGCTCATATCGGGTTTAAATGATAAATTGTTTTATCAGATTATGAGTTATTGTTACATGCTAATCGAAACTGTAATAACATATTAGATATGTTATAATCAACATATGGGATATGTGTGTGGAAAGAAACATAAAATATATATGATATATTAATTATGCATAAGATACATATGTGTGCACGCGACTGACTCTAGCAAGGCGGGCGAGCGTAACTCGATAGTCGGGACAATGTAGCAAGCAAGGCAGGCGACCATAGCTCGAAAGTCGGGCGGATGGAGATCGCAAGGCGGGCGACCGCGCCAACGCATGGCTGGGCGGGCGACCGCCCAAGGCCAAGAGGGCGACCGCCCATGTCCAGGCGGGTGACCGACCTGGCTGGGCGGACGACCGCCCATGTGTTGTTTGAGCATGGTGCATTGTTATAGCCCTATGACCTATTATATAGGAATTTTGTGAATGATTGTAATTTTTTAAATACGGCCTGCGAGTCATGCATTCTCTATTTGCCTGAATGTATTCCCTCCCCTATGCTCCCCCTCGAATGTGACTCGAGGACTTCTCTATATCATGTAATTGTTATATAGTATAGTTGAAGTTTGTTGATGGAGATCAATATCGTTGGAACATGGTGCCGAGACGAGGAGGCCATCCATAAAAGGACCAAAGAGGTGGTTGACCTTTTAGATTTTCTCATTGGCTTGAGAACAGTAGTTGGAGCTATAACCATGTCACGTTTATTTTATGTTGATGTATGTGATGCATGTTTATCATTTTATATTTAATATTGATGATTGATATACATATATGTAGATATGTATATATACCAGACATATATTCATTATCAATATTAATAAAAACATGAGATCTTTAAATCCCTCTAATAATATTAAGTCAATCTAGATGCCTTCCAATTAAAAGTACTCGTCAAGACTTAGATTGAACATGTGTGGGTTTGCCAAAGCAAAGTACCGTTACAATCTTAATAAGACGCGATTGTATTTTGTTGTATTTTGTGCTTTAATAATATTGCAGTTGGTTGCACTATAATATTGGTTTGTACTCTTAATATGATGGTATTTATATGTAATTGTAATTATTACAACAAATAGTTATCCAGTTAATTGACAAAAATCCAGCTAGAACGAAGAGGAATATTTGCAAAGATAACCCCTCCGATTCCAAATCCATAAGCCCCCAATTCAAGCAGAAGCACAAATGTTATAATCCACTGTACACACGGATGCGCAAATCCTTCCCAATCACGAAATCCAGAAGTGCAAAATCTCTTCTTTCTCGTAAAGTTTCTCTCTCTTCTATCTGTGTTACTTTAAAATGGGTTCGACTTAACTAGCGTTATCTCAATAGGATTGGGAACCTAGATGCATGTGGTTGGGTAATAATTCATTAGATGAATTAGAACAAGTGTTGTTCGCCAACCATCCAAGAGTTACATGTAATGTAATTGACTCTACCTAAATAACCGGGTCTTGGGTGATTAGCCAAAGCTAACTCAAGGTTAGGTGAAATATGGATCTTGGCCCACTAATAGTTTTTGAGGGTTGATGTTTTTAACTAATAGTGGGAATATCATTTAATATAAGACCTTATTAAATGATAAAAATCATAAACTTATTTTGCATATTTATATTGTAGTTATCCATGGCATCAAACAACGTTACTAGTACACTTTCATTGCGATCGGTCCTTGAGAAGGACAAATTGAATGTGACAAATTTCCTAGACTGGTATAGGAATCTGAGGATTGTCCTCAAACAAGAGAAAAAGCAATATGTCGTAGATGAACCCTTACCTGCTGAGGAACCTCCCGTTACGACAGCGATGGCCAATAAGGATGCTTACAAGAAGCATCAAAATGACGCACTTGATGTTGGTTGTTTAATGCTAGCAACCATGAACTCTGAGCTTCAGAAGCAACATGAGGAAATTGATGCGTTCAATATGATTGAACATCTAAAGCAACTTTACCAACAACAAGCTAGACAAGAGAGGTATGACGTCTCTAAAGTGTTATTTCAGTGAAGAATGGTAGAAGGAACCCTTGTTGGAACTCATGTACTCAAAATGATTGGATACATAGAGAATCTTGAGAAACTAGGTTTTCCGTTGGACCAAGAGTTGGCCACTGACGTGATCTTGCAATCGTTGCCTGATAGCTATAGTCAATTTGTTCTGAATTACAATATGATTGAAATTGAGAAGACTCTACCACAATTGCTTGGTATGTTGAGAACTTACGAGGCAAACACAAAGAAGTATAAGCCCACAAATGTTCTTATTGTGAATAAGGGCAAGGGAATGGTTAAAACAAAGGGCTTTAGAAAAGATAAGAAAGTCTTTGTCAAATATAAGCCTCATGCTACTGCACTTAAGCCTAAGGGAGGAGTGGATAAGGAAGGAAATTGCTTCCATTGCGGTGAGACCGGACATTGGAAGAGAAACTGCAAGTTATACCTGGAAGACCTTAAGAAGAATTTGGGAAGTGTGACTTCTATTTCAGGTATTTTTGTTATATAAGTCAATCTATCTACTTCTTCATCGTGGGTATTAGATACTGGATGTGGTTCTCACATTTGTGTAAATGTGCAGGATCTCAAAAGGAGTAGAGTATTGCCTAAAGGCAAAGTTGACCTCCGAGAGGAAATGGAGTGTTGGAACCGAAGAGGAGGGGGGAATGAGGTTCCATGGCTACTTTAGCGATTTAAAGTGATTTTGCAAAAGTTTAGTTTGTGCTGCGATTGACTTGATGTCAATCAAGCAATGAACAATAAGATATAATAATGTAAATGCGTAAAGTAAGCAATAAAGAACACAAGTATTTGTTATAGAAGTTCAGCGATGAAGCGCCTACGTCTCCTGTTCCCGGTTAGAAAATGTCCAACCGAGGTTCCACTAGAACACTTAGATCTTGGCCTTGAGGGCTCCAAATTAGCCACAAACAAACTCTTCCCGAGTCACACACTCTTCACGAGTCTTCTTGGCCTTAAGGGCTCCAAGGTTAGCCACAAACATGCACCAACTTCACTTGTTGATGACTTATACAATTTCCAACTTGCGTCGGTGTTGGAGGACCTTCCAACGATTCAAATAACACATTCACGGTGTAACCAAATGAAGATCAAAAGCTCTCACACAAGAAATGAATTACAAACTCTCAATACAACACAAATGTATGAAGTTTGCAATGCTAGATTGAATTTAATTGGACAAAGCTTTCTTGTATTGTATCCTCTTGTTTCTTGTCTTCAACTTGAGCCAATCATCCATATTTATAGTGTAGGAGACTCCCAAAGGTCATACTAGCCGTTAGCAACATTTAATGCACAAATCGCTCCTGCATCGCTTGAAACTATCTTGGATCGCCTCAGCTTAACGGCAAAATATTTGAAAAATCACCCTGATTGCCTCAGCCGTCCCGTGCATCGCCTGGGGCAATCGGCCTTTGAAAATTTTCCATCGGAACAATTTTGGATCGCCTCAGGCATTCCAGGCATCACCACATCACCTGTGGTGATCCAGATTGCCAGGCGCGCAGCGTGCCATCGTCTGGGTCAATGGTGCGCGGCGTTGGCATGCGTGGCTCGGATCGCATGAAACTATGGCTCGGATCACCTGAAACTATCTCCCAGATTTTAACAACTTCAAACTTTGCACTTTTTGACCATCGTAAGATCATTTCTGGGAGAAGTGGTAAACATGAAAGTTGTAGCCCTTTCTCTTGGCTACGGGTGGACAACACATCATTGCAATTCATTAAGGTATGAAGAAGTTATGCCCAAAATGCTACAGCCGCTCAAACCTTGCTACAATCTGCACTTGCTATAACTTCCATGCCATTTTTCTCCATGCTGCAATCAGAATTGGACTGAGATGCTTGAAATATGAAATCTTGCATTTTGAGTTGGCTTTACAACCTTTTTAGATTCATGTCATTCGGATCATCGAGCCAAGATATATAATCAAAACATTGCACTGCGCTCCAAGTGGTTTCTATATGAATTTGCCCACCAACGGACCATTGGTTTGTGGATCTTCATACCATCATAAAATATTGTTTCAACATCATTACACACATGTTGAACACTAATTATCGTCGTTCATAGATGTCTTTCCTCTCGTCCAAGTTCAATAAATTCCTTGATAAAAATCACTGCTTGTCTTATGAACTCGTATACGTTATTGTATAACTTGAGTTCTCTTCCATTTGTATTCCCAACCATTTTATCAATCTAACCCTGTACACTAAGTAGACATATTAGTATAAGAAATGCAAGTTTTGTTCATCATCAATATCCATGAATTTGAGATTAATTAAGCATTAAACTCAACGATGCGTTTAAGGCTCAACAATCTCCCCCTTTTTGATGATCACAAAACTTGGTAAACTTGTAAATGAAATATGCATGAAATAAGAATAAATAAGGCTCCCCCTCAACAAATGCATAGCACATACAAATTTAACCAAGAAAGGCATATTCAAGACCTCTCCCCCTCAAAACATGCATGTATTAAACTTCAAGTTTACCACAAAATTCTCCCCCTTTTTGTGATAATCAAAAAGCACAATATTGAAATAAACAAATCAAGAGATCATAGCACAAGTTCCTCGCTAAGAATTTATTAGCCATAACAAGCATAAGATTAAATCATTAAGACGAAGACAAATATGCGTTTAAGGCAATTAACAATGTCAATGTATTCTTAAATGTGCAAAGTGTGCATATGTTCCATCAAAAATCATGCATTCATGCTCAATGCATCATCATAAATAATTGACAAGTTAATAAGGCGCCTGTGATGAGAGCAAAATCATAGAAACAATAAAGATATATGAGATTCTTAAGCCATAATCCTATGTTCCAAGATTGAGCATCTAAACAATTGAAACATGCTTAATTACCTTGAATTAAATTGCATATTGCATATTCAAAGTGAACTCAAGGCACATAATGGATTTAGCATCATGCAATGAATTTTAAGTTGGTTAATGCATACCAACATAAAGTAGGCAAATTTTAAGCATGCAACATATGAAGCATCATGATGAAGTGTATGAAGCATTATTTTAAGATAATGACAAAGCCTCAAACAATTTAAAACATGGCATCACAAGACCAAACCTACAAATTAACATGCTCATTGTGTCAAATTTCTCAACACAATAACAAACTCCTATAGCCACAATTATTTGAGCATTTGCATATTTTAACCATTGTGAGTTAAGCATATAAAACATGCATTTAAACAAATTTAAATATGCAACAAAACTCATTAATGAGAAGATACCAGTTAACTCAATCATAAACTTGTTCAATTACAAAAATGAGCATGAAATCAAGTCATATCATGTTTAAGCATTCAATAAAAACTCAATTCACAAAACTCAAGCATATAAATCCATATGTATGATTATACAACTTCTTACACATTTAAGGATCATATATGCATATGCTAAGGAGAAATGCAATGCACTAAAAATGAATATTGAGCTACTCAATTTATTGGTCACAATTAATTTGTGCCAATGAAATTTTGCAATTGCTCTTTTAAATGCACAAGGAAAATATAATTAGCTCACCCTAAATATGATATCATATTAATGTGCTCAAAACTCAATTTTTCAAAGATCACCTTCAAAGTAATTGAATTTCAATCACATAATCATGATATGCAATTCAAGGAATATTAACCAAGCAAAATAGCTAATTATGTTACTATGACGCTTAAAATAAATTTACATTGGATGACAAGAGTAAGTTCTTATCATCGGTCATATACCTCGTGCTTCCTCTATTTGGTGCATTTGATAGTTTCCTCCCTTGAGGTGCTAGTGCCTTCATCCTCAATCCCTTTGTTGTTCCTACAAAACAAGTTTATAATTGGAGGATCTTTGGTACCCATTTTATTTTTGGGTCCTTGCGGGTTAGCTTTCATCGATTCCTTTGGAATCCATTTCCACCTCTTATTTGGTTGGTATTGATTTTTAACAAATCTACATTTTATTTCTTATATGTCCAACCTTACAATAATAAGTGCAAGTAGTGGAATTATGCTTAGCTTTAGGGAACAAGCTTGAAAATGTTTTTGATTTGCTTGAAAAGCCTAGTCCGGCTCTATCGAAGCTATATTGTTGCAAGCCAAGCAATTCTTCCAACTTTAAACTACTATCACTAAACTTGGCAAAGGATGACTTTAAATCACGTACTTGATTTTTTAAAATGATATTTTCTTCTTCCTTCTTAGTCAAGTCTAGTTTGAGAAATTTGTTGCTCTTCTTACTTCTACCAAGACAACCAGTAAGTTCATTATATGAATCAAGTAATTCATCATAAGAGGGTACCTCATCATCATCATCTTCTTCTCCAAGAGCCATTAGACAAAGATTTGCTACTTCTTCTTCATCGGAGTCACTATCACTCCATGTAGCCATTAGAGCATTTTTCTTCCCCTTGTCCAAATTCTTCTTCCTAGGACATTAGCATAATGACCTTTATATTGACAACTGAAACAAGTTACCTCTAGTTTGGAAGCATTGTTGGTGGCACCGGAGGTCTTTGGCTTGATATATTTATTATAGAACATCTTGAACTTTCTCGTGAACAAGGTCATTTCCTCATCATCTTCATCATCGGATTGTGCTTTCTTTCCGACAAAGTCAATCCCCTTTCTTATAGTTTTATCTTCCTCCTTCTTTATTTCCTTCCAGGTTGACACTTCAAGCTCATGAGTCACCAAGGTTCCATGGAGTTCATCAGGATCATATGATGCACTATCTCCTTTGTTGGACTCAATGATTGCCGTCCTCTTGGCATCCCATTCATTTGGCAAGACTCTTAGTGCTTTTCTCCATATTTGCTTGGAAGGATATTTTTCACCAAGTTGGGCAAGCTCATTGATGATTTGAGTGAACCTTCTAAACATTGAATCAACAATTTCTCCGGACTCCATCTCAAATGTCTCGTACTTGAGTTGCAAGATATCGATCTTTGTCTCCTTCACTTGGTTTGTGCCCTCATGACAAATTTGTAGTTTGTCCCAAATTTCCTTTGCGGTTGAGCACATTGAGATGCAGTTGTATTCCTTCATAACTAAAGCACAATGCAAAATATTAATTGCTTTAGCATGTTGAGAGATTAAGATCATATCCGCCTTTGTAAAATCGTCCATTTCTTTGGGAACGTTGTTTCGGCTCAACTTCCTTTGTCATGATCGATTCCGGGGTGGGTTGCCAATCCACACCCGAGTTCAACCAACTTGAGCTTCAATAGCTCGTGTTCTTGAAATAATTGCACCGAGAGATTATATCGCGTTCCGTTACAAAACCGAGCGGAAGACACTCGACATAACCCGCTCTAAAACCGATTACTCATTTGAAAGGCATTTTAAAGATATGCAAGAAAGTATGTAAAAACAGTAATGTAAATAAATGCAGTAAAGTAAATAACACAAGCATTTGTTTCTGGAAGTTCGAAGCATAATGCTTCTACGTCTCTTCTTCTTGCATCTCATGGAAGGATACACTAGAAGACTTTGATTTATACAACTCTTTGTACAAACCCGATCCAGTTGGGCATTCCCCATCCAACTAGAACTCCTAGCAACTCAACTATGTATGTTCTTTAACGTCTCACATACAAAGAACTCTCATCCAGTTGTGATGAATCACAAATTGTTACAATGGTATTCACTCTTCTATTTTAGCGATTTAAAGTGATTTTGCAAAAGTTGAGTTTGCGCTGCGAAAGACTTGATGTCAATCGAACAATGAACAATAAGATATAATAAAGTAAATGAGTAAAGTACATAAAGCAATAAAGAACACAAGTATTTGTTATAGAAGTTCGGCGATATATCGCCTACGTCTCCTGTTCCCGGTTAGAAAACATCCAACCGAGGTTCCACTATAACACTTCGATCTTGGCCTTGAGGGCTCCAAATTAGCCACAAACAAACTCTTCCCGAGTCACACAATCTTCACGAGTCTTCTTGACCTTAAGGGCTCCAAGGTTAGCCAAAACATGCACCAACTTCACTTGTTGATGACTTATACAATTTCCAACTTGCGTCTGTGTTGGAGGACCTTACAACGATTCAAATAACACATTCACTGTGTAACAAATGAAGAACAAAAGCTGTCACAAAAGAAATGAATTACAAACTCTCAATACAACACAAATGTATGAAGTTTGCAATGCTAGATTGAATTTAATTGAACAAAGCTTTCTTGTATTATATCCTCTTGTTTCTTGTCTTCAACTTGAGCCAATCGTCCATATTTATAGTGTAGGAGACTCCCAAAGGTCATACTAGCCGTTAGCAACATTTAAGGCACAAATCGCTCATGCATCGCTTGAAGCTATCTTGGATCGCCTCAGCTTAACGATCAAAATATTTGAAAAATCACCCAGATGGCCTCAGCCGTTCCGTGCATCGCCTAGGGCGATCGCCCTTTGAAAATTTGTGTCGGAACAATTCTGGATCACCTCAGGCATTCCAGGCATCGCCTGGGGTGATCTAGATCGCCAGGCGCTCAGCGTGCCATCGCCTGGGTCGATGGTGCGCGGCCTTGGCACGCGTGGCTCGGATCGCCTGAAACTATGGCTCGGATCGCCTGAAACTATCTCCCAGATTTAACAACTTCAAACTTTGCACTTTTTGACCATCTTAAGATCGTTTCTGGGAAAAGTGGTAAACATGAAAGTTGTAGCACTTCCTCTTGGCTATCTGTGGACAAACACTCATTGCATTTCATTAAGGTATGAAAAAGTTATGCCAAAAATGCTACAGCCGCTCAAACCTTGCTACAATCTTCACTTGCTATGACTTCCATGCCATTTTGCTCCATGATGCAATCAGAATTGGAGTGAGATGCTTGAAATATGAAATCAAGAATTTTGAGTTGGATTTCCAACCTCTTTGGATTCACATCATTCAGATCATCGAGCCAAGAGATATAATCAAAACATTGCACTGCGCTCCATGTGGCTTCTATACGAATTTGACCACCAACGGACCATTGGTTTGTGGATCTCCATACCATCATAAAATATTGTTTCAACATCATCCACACATGTTGAACACTAATTATCGTTGTTCATAGATGTCTTTCCTCTCGTCCAAGTTCAATAGATTCCTTGATAAAAATCGTTGCTTGTCTTATGAACTCGCATATGTTATCCAAGAATTGCTTTCATTAGTTTAATAATTAGTTTAATCTATAGTTTTAATTTTAATTAGTATAGTTCATTCACAACCCCAACTTTTATTTGTTTTGATTTTTATTTTCATTAACACAAAGATTCACACCTCCTCGTGGGATTGATCCCTACTTTCACTACTACATTAGTATTATAAAAAGTGGGGTTAATTTGGGCTTACACAATAAGCGCTACCAAATTTTGGCGCCATTACCGGGGAGGCGTGTTATATTTTTGTGTTAATATTTTCTGTTTTTTTTCTCTTTTTCATTTTATTTCTTTCTTTTCCCCCCACCGCTACTCATGTTTGTTCGTGATTACAGGTTGATTTCTGAAAAAAATCGGATCTTATCATGGAGGACTATAGGCAACTAGAAGAGTTGGCCCATCTTGTGAGACAACTTGGCGTAGGGGATGGACAAAGTTCTTACAACTAAAGTTGGAGTGATCATCCCAATCTCAACTATGCAAATCAATGGATGAGCCCACCTCCAACCTACTGTCATACATACCACAATATCTGCCATGGCCATAACAACCTCAATATCATACCCCTAGTGAGTCTTTAGAGGATCTTGTTTCAAAACTTAATGATAGTACTTTGCAATTTCAACAGAAATTCAGGGCTAGCACTCAGAATTTGGGTAACCAAATGGAGCAACTAATAAGATCGATCGATCGGATAACAGTACAAAGGGAGACCATGATTGAATTCGAATCATAGAGTGATGAAGAAGTGGAGACTATGGAGAAGATGGTATTGATGCCACCCGAGCTAGAAGAGGAGACACATGTGCCAATAGAAGAAAATGAGCTTGTACATCCTACAACTCCGAAAGGTATGTTTCCAACTGAAAGCTATGTTGAATACTTAGATGAATCATGTACTTTGGAAGAAGAGTCGGCGAAAGAGTATTGTGATGAAATGAATCCTTTGGACTATTTTTTCGAAGACAACATCACCTTGGACAGTGACAAAGAGGTAGAAACTCCAGCAAAGATGGTACTGAGGCCATCAATACTTGAACAACAAACAGAGGTCGAGGTGGATAACAAGGAATCACACCAGAATGTGATTCCAAAGGTGTTCATAAGGGACAACAAGTTAACGGATACCATTAGGTAGATCTTGATCGACCTCAACTGACTTCTTTGGAGGAAGGCGACATAATGAAAAGACAAAACCCCCCAAGAGGTGCAAGGCGAATAGGCATCACCTTAAGTGAGAGAACTGGCGCCGGGCAACCGACGTTGAACAAAGGCACTGCTCGGGAGCAACCCAAGGGAAGTTAGTGTCATTTTTCCTTTTTAATTTTTTTATTGCTTTCTTAGTTAGACTTTTCTCTTTCCTTACAATTTTGACTTACATTGGGGACAATGTAAGATTTAAGTATAGGGGAGGGATTAATGGTGTGTTATTGCTTTTCTTATTACAAAAATACAAAAAAGCTCATAGTTAGTAATGAATGCATGTTTAGAATCACTATCCCATGATGAAACCTAATTGATAACATGCATGCTTTTGAACATAGGTGAATTGTTAACCTTGGAACACTTTGAACTCTAATGCAAAGTGTGCTTTAACATAGTAGTTGAATATTTTGAGCACATTATTGTCATGACTTGTGAAGTGTGCATAGTTTAGTGAAGATTGTGTGAACTTTGTAAGTCTTAAGAAGTCTATAATACATGATAGAACTTAACTACATGCTCTTTGAGGCTTATGTCTAGACTACTTGCAAACATGAAAGTGATATAGACAATCTTTGATGCGTTTGAGCCTTTCAAGCCTACCATGTAAAGAAAATCAATCATTAGTACCCTTTTTGAGCTTTAATGCAAAAGAATGGTTGTGTACTAAGCATACTAAAGACCACCATTCACCATTTTTTGACTAGCTTATCATTCTTCCATCATAAGCCTAAATATGATTTTTAGTCCACACCTTTGAAGGGAGTATGATGTATTTCATTCACATGCAAGAAAAGGGATGCCTTGAGAAAATTGCTAAAAATATGACTCCAGTGGGAGCCAAGGCACAAAAGAAGAAAAGAATTGAGTTAAACCTTGAGAAATGAACAAGGTTTGAAAAAAATAATGTAAGAAGAGAAGTTTAGATTGTGCATATCATCATACACTCTTGCTTGATATATCCTTACCTTACTTTCATAAGCCAACACATAGGCCAAGCTACAAGCTAATAAAGACCTACTTGATTCATGTTTGCAAGTGACTAAGATAGTGTAGAAGAGTGTGCAAGTGAGCTTATACTTGTGTTAGTGTATGACTTGAACTATCATGGATTTGCATCTTTTGGATCTATAATTTGTACACAACACTTGTTTATGACCACACACACACATTCACTACTTTGTTGAGTATGAAATGTTTAGGAATTGAACTTGTTCCACTGTTAACTTTTCACCGCCTTTCATTACTATGCATGTTTATAATTGTTGAGGCGTTAAAGTGGGGATAAGTCAATTTGTTATGAATCTATGAGCCAAGCAAAAATATTCATTAGTTTTGTCTGAATTACTCGAGGTCGAGTAAAGTTTAAGTATGAGGGTATTTGATGTGACTAGAAATAGACACATCTATTGCGCTTAATTGTCTATGATTTGGTATATTTTGATGGATAAATTGATACATATGCTACCTAATCGTATGTTGTGTAATTATAGGTGGAATCGAAGAAATCGAGCTAACTAAGACGAATAAAGGTCAAGAAAAGCTTTGGAGCTAATAAGGACTCAAAGTAGATCAAGAAAAAGGCATGTAATTTTGGGAGAAGCGATCGACCGCATGAAGGAGGAGATCGATCGCATTTGGACAGAAAGTTGAGCACAAAATCTGCGGGTCAGCGATTGATCGCCACAATGGGGCGATCGATCGCCAAAACCCACTGGAGCCAAGCGATCGATCGCTATAAATAGGCTATCGATTGCCCGAAGAATTTTGCTTAAAAAAAATAAGCTAGCGATTGATCGCTAGCTTGTAGGGATCGATCGCCAGCAGTGTTTTGGAAAGTCAGGGGACTTGATTTCTTTCCTTCCTACATGGGCTCTAACCCACTCCATCAGCCTCCACACCTCTATATACTCGAAAAGGAGCCACTTGAAGACATAATTCAAACTTTAGAACATAGTTTAGACATTAGAATAATTTTACTCTCAATTGTTGAAGAACGCTACGAAGATCGAAGCGAAGGGGGGATTGACGACCTCAACGAGCGGAGATCGGATTAGTTTTCTTTCCTTTGTTTTTATTTATTGCTTATCTTAGATTATGTCTAGCTAGTTTTAATTATTGGTTGAGGAAGACAAATCCTTGGATTTTATTTATCTTGGGGAGATTCTTATGCTTTAATTATCAATTTTATTGAGTATCAAGAGTTTTTCTGATTTTATTGATATGATTGTTGTGCTTGTTTATTGGATTGACAACATAGTAACTTGCATGTAATCTAACGCTAAATTAGATATCAAATACGGAATCGTTTGATCCCTCTAATTTACGAAGCAACTAAGATTAATTAAATTCCGCTTGTGAGTTTGTTAAATTCTTAGGAAGAACACTTGACTAGATTAAACATAGACGCTTGGATTATGTTGTTTAGCTTCATCGATCTCACTGATTCATATGCTATCATCGATTTAATCTTAATCCCTTGTATTTTGATTGATTGTTTGATAAGGGTTAAACTAGAACGCTTGGACTACTTTACTAAACGTAATGCGAGATAGGACTTTAATTATTGGATTAAATTGAATATTCGTATGAAAAATTGAGTCTTTTGTGAATCAATGAAATAGATGATAATTCCAAGGAAGAGTCGACCGATCCCAAGAATCGATTTCATTAGTTTAATCTTTAGTTTTAATTTTAATTAGTATAATTCATTCACAACCCCATCTTTTATTGTTTTGATTTTGATTTTCATTAACACAAAGATCCACACCTCCTCGTACGATCGATCCCTACTTTCACTACTACATTAGTATTATAAAAAGTGGGGTTAATTTGTGCGTACACGATAAGCGCTACAAGTATGCATGTTGGATTTCTAACGACTCTACCCGAATGGCAAGAATATTGCCATACATATTTAGGATTCACACCAGATATCAAAGATATCAAAGATTTTAAAGGTGAGAGGTTGAGATTAATTGTTTTGAAAAATCATTTGCTGCAAAATCCCTTGGAGATACATAGTACGCCAGATGATATTGCTAAGTTTACACGGGTTTGTGCGTTATTGATGTTAGAGGGAATTTGCGCCCTGAATCATCAGGCAATTTTGTTAGGTTATTGTATTTATAGAAGTTGGAGGATATCGGATCTGCCCGTACATATAGTTGGGGCAGTGCTGTGTTGGCCTACTTGTATCGTGAGTTGTGCACGTCATCAGAGAGAGGAAAAAAAGGTTATAGGTGGTGCATTGCAAATCTTACAGGTAAACAATATGTTTGTTTGTTTTAATAATTTAAATATGTTCCTTGTCAATCTAACTTGTATTATTGATGTCACTACAATAAATGAGATTTGGGCATGGTCACGAATCATAAGTTTGACTCCGCAATTGGTAGCCAAAGATCTCATGTTGGGCAAATAATGGTCGGCCCAGACAATGTGTTACCTTCTGCTCCATATGGTGTAAGGTAATACGAATATGCATTGTTTTATAATTGATTTTATGTGTTAATGCATTTAATCATTTATTTGAATCTATACAGGTGGTCATGTCATTTAAACTTTACAGAAACTGAGAGTCATTCCGTACGCATCATGAGGGACATCCTCGATGAGCAGCCAGTAACTCAAGTAAACATCATGTTAAATTAGTGTGTACATAAATACACTCTTTTGATAGTATGTAAAGCAATGTTGTTTTGCAGTTTAACTGGCAGTCGTACCCTGATGAGTACACTGGAGGAATCATCGAGTTAGGGACATATAAGGGTCGGTTGATTTTCTTCGACAAAGTTGAAATGCAACGGTCTGATAGAGTACTTCGACAATTTGGGATGCTACAAGACATCCAGAAGATCCACAATCGTGGGATGAGGCATTGCATAATGTTGGTCAAAGGGGAAACATCAACAAACTGGAGCACTCGGCATAGAGTATACATACTTTGCTGGGAGAGGGCAAATGATCTACGTGTAGACTGACCATGATTTACTGATGGTGGTTATTACATTGTTGGCGGATACAGTGAGTGGTATGAACAAGTCAGATGTAGATACATTGGACGTCAAGAATATTTTGTACAGACAGGCTATAGGCATGGTGATGGCCCTGCATGGCAGCATGTGGTACGTTAATTACGTGAAATTTTGTTTTTATAATTGTGTTTAGATGTATATATTTTATATGGACTTTGGACTTTGCAGATTGAGCAGATGGAGCAGTTAACTACAAGCTATGACCGACATCTGGATGATGGAGTACCTATTACGACAAAGCGATAAGGCAACCAGGAGTATGTTCGACAATGTGGTGCGAGTGGCTCGTGAACGACGAGACAGAAATTTCCCGGCATACAATGAAGTCCAGTCTGTTGATACACGTCGGTTCCACACAGGTATTTCATCTACACATATTCCGACAGATATCCAGACAGATATTGCAAGTCCATCTACGTGGACAGAGCCAGATATGTCTACATACTATTATATTCTCGTGCCTGTACCATCATATGATCTATCTCCATTCACGCCATATCCCCCAATGTCCACTCAAGCCCAGTTCAGCAGCGTGGATACAAATGTCAATTTTGGGTTAGCAAAATATGCATCTATGACTTCACCTTTCGATGTCTCGCCAGTTCTATTCCCTCAATTGACGCCAATTCAGCAGCTTGCCAACACACCTGCGGCAAGGGAAAGGGGCGAAGAAGTGGTTCAATAACGAAGAGTTAGAAGACAGACAAATCCTCCTCCTTGTGGTACTGGAGGAAATTTAGCTCGTCGTCGTTATTGAAGTCATCATTTATGTTGTAAATATTTATGAGTTATGTCACCTCAATTTGTTTATGAGTTTTGTGAGCATACAATCAATTACACATAAAAAAACTAAAAGTACAAAATTTTTCACAATAACGTAAAATCATTTACACGATAAACTTACAATCAATTACACATAAAAATTTTTATTGATGTCGAGAAGTTGAAGCCATTTGTTGTCTTGCACGGGCTTATGGCCAGTCCATCTCATTCTGAATGCGCGTTGTATCTCGGCCTACTCTTCTGCTTTTTCGCAAAGTGGAGTTGTGGTACAACTCAAAACATTGGGTGTCCCAATACTCCCCCCCCCCCCCCCCCCCCCCCCCACATTGGTACGAATCGTCCTTGATATGTACTCCAATATTCATTCATATTGTAATATGGTATCACAAATGTTTTAGCGTTTAAGCCATACTTTCGACATACTTGGATCACATGTGAGCAAGGTATTCTGAACTCTTTCCATTTTCCACAAGAGCATTCCATGATTTTAGATGCACAACATGCGTATTACCCCCACGTCCTGGTTGTACTCTTGAAATAACAGAAGATGTTAGACGTCTACGATCGAACATCTGGACATCATGATGGATGGAATGATAGTCAGCACGACCTTATCTTTCGAACACATAATCTGGCCGGTCTTGATTATTTTGAATCATTCGCTCCGTCTTCTTAAGCCGTTCGAAAAAATATACACAACGATCAAAAGTTAATTGCACAATGACGGTGATTGGAAGTCGACGAGCACCTTTCATAACTCCATTTATGCATTCTGACATATTTGTGGTCATGATACCACAACGCCAGCCCCCGTCAGCAAGAGACCATTGACACTTATCAATACGACTCAAGTAATAAAAAGCCATTGGTTCTATAAGTTTTATCTCTTCCATTGTGCGAGCAAATTTTATGACCTGATTTTTTGATCCCGCTCTCCAACATAAGTATTTCAAATGAACGGATTTGAAGTGACTATTAAAGTTTGAACAAACATGTCTCAAACAAAATCGATGTACTCCATGGGGTGATTTGAAGTCAGGAATACAATCGGCTGCTGCAATAAGGCCTGGATGACGGCCAGAAATCAAACATAGACCACCCTCAAATCTTCTCACAATATGCTTGCTAATCATCTCCAAAAACCATCTCCATGACACAAGGTTTTCTTCGTCAACAATTGCAAATGCCAAAGGTAAGACTTTATTATTAGCGTCCATTGCCACGACAATCAACATCTTATGTTGATATTTCGTATACAGATGTGTTCCATCCACACTTATTACCCGGCGGCAATGTTGAAATCCTTCTACACATGGATGGAAGGCCCAGAACACGCAATTCAAGTCTTTTCTCTTGGTCTGGCATTTTTTCAAGGTGAACCCACTCAACGACTGTGTCGGGATTCTGTTTTTGCAAAGCTCCCTTGTAGTAAGGCAATTTCTTCACGGAGCTCTCCCATGTTCCGTATTCTCAACAGCACGTCGCAAACTAAACCATCCTTTTGCATAGGAGATCTCAAATCCATATTTATCTTTAACTGTTTGAATTACATACTTTATTTCGTAAGCTGGATCACGCCGAACAATTCCCACTAACAAGCTAACAATCATGTTTTTGTCCAAATTTGCATGATCGATCGACAGTTCACTCAAAAGGCAAGTGTGAGAACCTCCAAACTTGTTTATTTTGAATAATCCAACTTTTTTCTTCAACGAGTCCCGGAGGTACCATCTACAAGGCATATCTTCTATGCCGTGTTTGCACACCACTTTCCACAATGTTTTTGTACTCTTGACAACGTGGTACTCCCGTTTCATGTACAGAGTAATCATTTACAGCTGCCTGCAGATGAGCTTTATTTTTTAAGACCATATCTAGATGGATATCCCCTTTGGAGTAGTCGTATTAACTCCCGCATCTACCTGTTGGAATGTCTACTGAGTCTCCAAATACTTCGGTATGTGTCATTGAGAAGAATAGAATTGTTGGATAAAGGACATGAGTATTTGTTGTGGTTGTGTCTGGTACATTAACTGGCACTTCTTCAATATCAACCTCATCGTCATCAGACTCATCCTCAGATGAAATTCCCTCATGTTCAGTCTGAATATCATCTCCTAAATCCACAAAACTGTCTGCTAGTGGCTCGGGAACAGTATTGTCAGCAACTATAGGAGCATCATCTTGAATCCTAGAGGTAGTTGGTCTTTTTGTATCTACTACAAATGGACTATTACCACTTGTTGGCATTTCTGTAATAAAATCATAAGCTCTTCGTTCTGTTTGTATATACATCTCCAAACAACTATAATTTTGTTCAGAATCCAATACACATGCTAAATTGTAATCACTGTCAACGAAAAAAAATTGTTTGTTTCATCCCATAAAAATCACTAAATATATATTTCCAATATATTTTCAGAATGAACTGGTTACGGTCGATGCCAGTAATATCATATACGTCGTTCAATAACTGCAAATAATTAATAGTGCGAGATATTGTCATGCCTTTCGACGGACCACGATCATTTCTAACAGATTCTGAATCTTGTAATATATCGCATCCCCAATACCACAAAACTTTAATTGACATATCTTAAAAAATAAAGACAAATTTTATAAATTAGTACATTTATATATAATGTTGTTAAATTTGATTATTTGTATAACAAAGTACCTGCAATGTGCCGACCGGAGGAAACGACTTGAGGAATAATGAAGATTATGGTTTACGTATTCTGAAGAGAAAATGTTTACGAATTCTGAAGAGAATTTGTTTACGAATGCCAAAGAGATTTTGGTTTACGAAATGAGCAACATTGTGTTCGATTTTGTAGACGAAGAAACTGATTGTTGTCGCCATCTAAGATGGCGACATCAAATAAAAAATATATTTGTTCAATTGTCACTGAGATGGCGACATTGTTTAAAAAAAAATTTATGTCGTTATATACCGACATAGGTGAAAAATTATTTTTTTAATAAGATGTCGTCATCTTACATGGCGACATTAAATTTTTTTTATTTTTTTAAATATGTCGCCATGTGAGATGTCGACTCTCAAATGGCGACGTCAATAAAAATAAGATTTTTTAAGAAAGTTGCCATGTCAGATGGCGACTTCAAATGAAATCGTCATCTCACATGGCGACTTCAGTTAGTTAGTTAATAAATTTTTTTTTGATTATATTATTAAATACTTTTAAAAATTCGATTATGTTATTAAAAAACCCTATATATATAACCCGATCCACGGTCATTTTCTAACTTACGTGGGGGTTTGGTTTGCCGAGAATCTTCAACAACTGATGTCATTACTATTTATTAATTGTCCTCCTTAACATTTGGTCCGACTGCGACACGAAGATTCACAGAATGGCAGTGAAGTGAGAGATTTTTTGTGTACTGTGTAACTCCGAGCATCATAGCCATCACCTCAACCTGGAAATCGAATGGAGGAAGAAACCACAGAAGTTTTAGGACACGGAGTGGGGAGAAGAATAAATTGAAGACAAAAGAATTTCAACCAAAGCTGCGTAAATAAGTTAGGATTTTCTGAGGGACCAGCGATGAAACTGAAATCTTTTTTCTGCTGTTGATAATAATACGTACAATTGGCGGCTTCATGGAAATTTCCTTGTTCAAGGTGAGTGCTTCCTTTTCTTTGTTCTTTAATTTGACTCCATATCATGCATCCAGGTCCGAAGAATATTGGAATTTGTTTATAATAAAAAATTTGATTCGAGACATGATTAATGTAAAGCCAGGTAATTATATATTCCCCCTTCTTACGTGCTGTGGTAAATATTAACGCTTATTATTATAGCTTTTAATTTCTGGTTGAGTCTCTTGCTTACTGCTTTAAGAGTAAGAATTTACAGTTACAGTTCGTCAACTTTCTTTGTAAAGTAGCTCCTGTTGAATGAAGGTAGATGTTGAACCTGCGGCTGCTTCTGTGTATTGGATCAGATTTATTTGAATTTAATTGGATGGTCTAGGTTAATTTGGAGGATTGAGTGCGAATTGTTGTATGTCATTGATCATGGAAGATGGTGATGATTACACTGTTGACTTCGACCTAATGGATCAAATCTTGTATGATGAATTCTGGTTAGAGTCTGAGACTTGTGATGGATCAAACCTTTGGCAGCCTATTTCAAATAACCATTTAACTTCTCCATTGGATAAGAACATTGACAGTTCGAATACAAATAGTCCGTATCAGGATAAAGATTTCTTACGAGAAAGTATGGAAAAATCGAACTTATTTGGCGAGTCTTCTTTTAAACATCCCCCCAAAATGGAAGATGATCTTTCTGCTAGTGATCGGAACCATGTATCCCCTGTTTTAAATCACCATTCGAATGCCAGACAGAAATAACTCTGTGAAGAATAGATTTGTCCGGGCTGTTGAACACCTGAAAGACTGTGTAAGAGAGAGAGCTGTCCTAATTCAGATATGGATCCCCATAAGGAAAGGAGGCAGGCAAGTGCTTATAACTAACAATCAACCATTTTCACTGGATCCAAACTGCAAAAACCTTGCAGAATACAGGGATGTGTCTAGAAATTATCAGTTTTCAGCAGATGGGGAATCAGGAGGATTTTTTGGGTTGCCTGGTAGGGTTTTCTTGAAGAAGTTACCGGAATGGACTCCAGATGTCCGCTTCTTCAAACGGGAGGAGTATCCACGTGTTAATCATGCATACCATTATGATGTTAGAGGATCACTGGCACTTCCTGTTTTTGAACCATTAAGTGGCCGTTGCTTGGGGGTGGTTGAAATTGTTACAATGACTCAGAAAGTGAATTATCGCCCTGAACTTGAAAACATCTGCAAAGCTCTACAGGTCTCATCTTGTTCTTCACTTTAGTGCTTCTTATTTCTGAAGTTTTCCATGTTAGTGTTGCTTGGATATATGGTTCCCTATTTTCGGAAAAAGTTTTCGTGACCCGTTTCAAAGATTTTGAAGCAGAATCTCTTCTTGAACTGAATTTCTGTTGCAGGCTGTTGACTTGAAGAGCTCCGATATTCCAAGTCCTCCTCCCAGTATTACAGTATGAACTAAAACTTTTCAACTTAGCTCTTCATATCTTTTGTCATTTGAATTGGGAAATTAGTTTAATAATTAAAAATCCAATTTTCATGGCAGGGTTGTAATGAATCTTATCAATCTACTCTGATAGAAATCCGGAATGTTCTAAAGTATGTGTGCACAATGCATAACCTGCCTTTGGCGCAGACATGGGCGCTGTGTACTCAACAAGGTAGACAAGGGTGCTGCCTTTCTGATGAGAATCATGCCAATTGTGTTTCAACCATAGATTCGACCTGCTATGTGGCTGATCCACAAGTATCTGGCTTCCATGAAGCGTGTTCTGAACACCATTTACTCAAAGGTGAAGGTGTTTGTGGGAAAGCATTCCTGACTAATGAGCCATGTTTTTCTGATGATGTAACAACTTTTAGCAAGGCAGATTATCCTCTCTCACATTATGCGAGGGTGTTTAACTTATCTGCCGCTGTTGCAATACGACTCAGAAGTACATACATGAGAACGGCTGATTTTGTTCTGGAGTTCTTCTTCCCTATAAAGTGCAAACATGGGGAAGATCAACGGATGATGCTCGATTCATTGTTGGCTGTCGTCCAACATACTTTCCAGAGCTTACGGGTTCTCTCGGATCAAGATTTGGTCCAAGAAAGTTTGAGTAAAGAAACTTGTAGCACTTCAGCAGGTAGATTACAGGAGGAGAAGGGTCTTTCTGGACCCAAAGAGAGTGCCGGAGGTAGCCGAATATTCTCCCCTTCTAGTGGGAATCTTTCCTTTGGTGCTAAAACAAGTGAAAATAGACAGATCAAGACTGAGAAGACTGTTAGCTTGCAAGTACTTAGGCAATATTTTGCTGGGAGTCTAAAAGATGCTGCCAAAAACATTGGAGGCATGACAAAAATACATTTTTTTGTTCTTTTAATTTTACATGCTTCGTTGTATTTCTTGATGCTTCTATGTATGATTCTTTCCAGCTCACAAGAAATTCTTTTGTGTTTCATTTTGTTTCGTATTGCAGTTTGCCCAACTACTCTGAAACGGATATGCAGACAGCATGGGATCACTAGGTGGCCTTCAAGAAAGATAAAAAAAGTAGGCCATTCATTGAGGAAGCTTCAGCTGGTGATGGATTCAGTCCAACTCGCCGAGGGTTCGATGAAACTCAGTTCTTTCTACAACAAGTTCCCGGAATTCAGAGATCCTCCAAATATACCCGTATCCAGACCATCTACAATATCAAATGCGAACTCTCATCTGCAACAGGTGAACACGCAACCAGAAGGCTTCCTGTTAATCCCTGCAACCACTGCCTCAATGCCAGCTTCTTCTCCGGGTAGTCACAATTCCAGTACGAGTCCCTGTTATTCTCTAAAGAGAGCAATTAGTGATGCAAAATTGCTTGACTTGGGCAAAGAGAAAACAAAGCTTCTGGGTCGTTCGAATAGTCAAAACATTTTCATAAACAATCATGCTGCTGATGAGGCCCCACTCATGCTGCAGAATCTCAACCAAAAAAATGAGATGGTTACTTATAAAGTGAAAGCATCTTTCGGGGAAGAAAACATCCGATTCAGCCTGCATCATCAATCAAGTTTCGAAGGTTTGAAAGAAGAAGTTTTAGGGCGTTTTGATGTCGAAAATATAAGTAAAGTTGACATAAAATACCTGGATGATGATGCAGAGTGGGTTCTTTTGACATGTGATGCTGATCTTGATGAATGCATGGATATACATAGATCCTCTAAGATCCACACGATTAAAATTTCCGTCTTTAATAAGAGCTTATAATCAGTCTTGGAAGTTAATTTGGTAGTATGAAATAGTGGACTATACTAGCTGGGAAAAAGGATGCTGTTTCTTTTGGTTTTGCCATTGAAAGAGATAAAACTCTGTGCCAAAATGGCAATATATTTTAGATAAACAAATTATAGTGACATTCCCGTGTGTATTATTTAGTATTCAATTTCTCAGTTGAGATAGCATAGCAGTGTAAAATGGGTTCGAATCGATTTGAATATGAGTTTTGACATTTTGTATTATCGTTACGAAGCTCGTAAATCGGGTTGTGTGGTTTGTCGTTGATGTTGTTGTTATTATTATTGGTTTGTAAGTTGGTCATATAGCTAATATATTTATATGAAACATTATATAAGGCCCCAGAGTAATCATTTTGTTACGTTTAGGTATGACATTTTTTGGCTCCAACTCTTTGTTATTTATTTTTTGTATTTTTAAATTGGGAAAATTGCGGGTCGATGCCCTTTCCTGAAACTTAATTCATCCTAGTCTAGTTAAAAAATCTTAGTTCACTTAGGTCCATTCTTGGTTGAAATGACTATAAACCCCCATGTGGTCTATGTGGTCCACATGTTCCAACCAACTCTTAATAAATTGCATTCTTGACCCTAAGAAAATGTTTAAAGAACAAATAAGCATCTATATACTATTTATCATCTCCTTTATCCTATTATTCATGAAACAGTAGCATTTATGAACATGAGATCCTTCAGTTTCTGTCATCTCGGGTGAACCCAAGAGCATACTTTTGCAAAGGACTCAGGTTCATATAACAAACTTCTAATTATAATTCACAACCCGATTTGAAGATCATGTTAAAAAACAATAAAATGCCCAACATGCTTCCGTATTACAATAAAATTTTAACAAACTGAAATATATCATTTTGACCATAACGGCACCGGGTGAGGTGGGTCGCAACGCCACAAGTCGAAAACTTACTGCCTCCAGACTGTTTTACGAATGGCTCATCACCATTCAACCTCAGCCCACGGGCGAGGCTAGTCTGCCAGTTATCCGACTCCTTCAGAAACCACACAGCACAGCCCTAATTCGTTTCCTACCTTAGGGCGTAAGGTATACTCAAGATATAAAAAAGATTTAAAGAAATCTGGGAGATAGCTGGGCAACAGCCTTATTTTTATTCTGGAATATTATAATATCTATTACATTAAAACGTCTCTTTTTGGGAGGAGACGGACTTGTTTAGCCTCTCATAAAGATGAGGCTTTACTTAAGAACACATAAACTTTAAACAAACAGAACAATATTACAGACAAACACTTATGAAATGAAAGAAATAAAAGAAATATTACCAAGCTAAGAAAGCTGAAGATTACAAAGCTTGGAGACTACAATATTTATTTTTCAGAAAACTATGGAGAATTTTCGATGTCCTTAGCTTCCTGAATGCCTTGGTATTTATAGAAGTCTGGAGGTGGATGTGAAATCCGGACTTCAAATCTTGTTGATAATCAGACGTCATTGCATGTCTTCTCTCTTGTTTGATATCTTGTGGTCCCTTCGACTTTCGGCCGAAGAGTGGTCCTACCATTTTGTTTTCTTTTTCAAATGGTAGTGGTCCTCGTCAGAGTCACATGACTCTTGTCTCCCTGTGGTCCCTAAAAATGTGGCTTTTGCAGTCCGCGTGGGAATCTTCCACGTTTGCCCGGTCCTGCTTTGTCATCTTTCTTTTGGTCCCGTTTGACAGGGAACCCTTTCCCGAACAGTGGCTCTTTCTGTTCTGGGCAGCTCGGGCAGATGTAGTCCACCCATCATCCCACATGAGCCATGTTACAGAACTTTCGGCTAGTATCTTTGGTTGCCGGAATCTTGTTTTCCCATAATATTTGCCTCTTCTTTTCAAAGATGTCCTCGGCAAATTTTGTAGTATGGCTTGTCATGGAGTTAACCATGAATGATCCGTTCGCTGTTTTCTGGAAGATTTTGAACGGATACTTGACTTTGTCCATCTTAGTAAGACAGACCCATAATCCCCATGCTCTTCTGGTGGTAATGTCATCTTCTGTGAGCGGGGAAACTAGTGTTGTTCCTTCAGGCGGTGGTTTTATTTGATCCATCGCCTTCCAGTTAGGTCTCTGTAACTTTACAAAATGAAAGCTAGGGTGAAGACCTTTTCCTGTAATTTCTGGGGCTGCAATAATGAATTTCAGCTCCAGAACATCTCCTCGTCCAAGTGTATGATTATTTTGCCATGAGTCATACACTCCTTCATAGATCCAATCCGGTAATTTTGCGATTTCCGGAAAACTTGGTGCTGCGGGTAAAGACTGAGGCTAGGCAGCCAAAATCAAACCACTCACGAACACTTTCTGGTTTGACACCAGGATGCATCCACATTCTTGGGTATTTTCCTGACCAGTCTGCAGTAATTTTTCCAGGAATTATACATACTCTTGTACAAAGTTTATCCCATGATCTTTGGTATTCCTGCAAAGGGGAAGTTGGGGAAACAATATTTTCGTTAGTATTAACCTTAGATTTGCCCGCCGATGGCCTAAGATTAATCTCTCCCTCTTTAACCCCTGAGGTGCTGGGTTGGCTTGATTCTTCAGATATCCCAGATACCTTGGAATCAATTTTTCCTTCTGTATCTTCCCCGAAAGGATCAATACTAGGACCTGTAGTGGTGGTACTTGAATCCTCAACACCGGTTGATGAGCCTGGCTCTCTGAAACACGACTTTAGCTTCACCGCTGAAGCATCCCGTCGGAGGGGAATATAAAGACTGTCCCATAAACAGGTGTGAGCCTGCAAGGTAGCCTTCATAGCCTGTTGGACCTTCGTGAGATCAAGTTCCTGTACTTGACCCGCAACCATAGAATTAATCACCGGGCCGTTGATCTTCTTGTCTAGCTCCTCCAGATTTTCACGGAGGTGCTTTGATCTCGTGATGATGGAATTAGCTTTACTCGCTTCCATCTCTTGTCAAAAAATCTGCAAGAATATTTTTATCAGATTTTACAATGACAATATCATAATCATAATATTGGCATTCAGCTTGCCATCTTAGAAGTCTAGCCTTTTTCTGGTTTTGATTCAATTTTATTTTTTAAAAAGGCTTTGACACTTGTATTATCTATTTTCAAGATAAATTTATTTGCAAGTAGGAAAAGTGGCCATTTCTTAAAAGCCTTTCGAACAGCAAAGAACTCCTTCTCGTTGATGTGCCATCTAATAACTTTGTTGTTATCAAATAGCCCACTGCAATATTTGTATGGCACTTCTCCTTCTGGTGTAATTTTCATGAGAACTGCCGCCCACCAATGATCACTGGCATCTGTGTATAATACCAGTTCATCCTCATCGTTTGGTATTGCAAGCTTTGGTAGTTGCTTGCAAACCTCCTTCAGCTGTTTGACAGCTTGTCTATGATCGTCATTCCACTCAAAGTTAACATCCTTTTTTAGTAGTGGACTGAACACCTTCCTGTGGTTTGCAAGATTGTTGATAAACATCCCAGCGAAATTAACAACTCCTAAAAAACTCTGAAGTTGTTTTAAATCCTTGAGATCATCCGGATATCCTTGTACTTTTTCAACAATATGATTCTGCAGGATGATTCCAGATTCATCGATCTCGATTCCAAGGAACTCGATCTGTCTTGTAGCAATTACTGCTTTCTTTTCTGAAAGCACCAATCCTTCCTCGTAACAAACGTCTGAAAAAAATTCCAGATGTTTAAGATGCTCTTTCCTGTTTTTTGACGCTATGAGGATATCGTCAATATACACGAACATGAAGCTGAAGTAATCCTTGAAAAGATTATCCATCTTCCTCTGATATATCTGGGGAGCATTTGCTAATCCCATTGGCATGACATTCCAGATATAATGTCCTTGTGGTGTGGAGAATGTCGTGAACTTTCTGCTTGCTTCCTCCATTTTAATCTGGTAGAACCCAGACTTGCAATCGAATTTACAAAACACTTTGGCATTCTTGATGCTATTTACCAAATGTTCTCTGCTTGGGATAAAATATCCATCGAACTCCAAGATTTCGTTGATCCCTTTATAGTTGATCACCAATCTCGGCTTTCCTCGTTTAATTTCTCCATGATTCCTTACCGGAAATCCTGGGCTGCTGTATGGAGAAATACCTGCTGAGATTAACTTAAGGTCAAGATGCTCCTTAAGTATAATCTGCATATCCTTCCGATCTTCCTGGTTCATGGGGATCGGCCTGTACCTAACAAACTCATTTTCTTTTCCAGTGTTCACCTTCAAAGTAGCTCTGAGCTCATTTTTGTTCCACCATGCTAGTGGATCCTCGTTGTAGTTCCTACGAATCTTCCTTTTTACATCCTCTAGAGTGATTCGCTCTTCGAGGGTAGATTCAGGTTGTAGAACTTCTTCTCGTAAAGCATTTTTCAGTAGCAACAGGGTTTCTGGAGTTACTCTTTCCTCATCCTGTTCTCTGAAAGACATGATATTCACCCAGTCAAAAGTTTGTGAATCCCTTTCACTAGGACCTTGTTGTCGGAACTGAAGAATTGCCTCTCCAAATTTCTGCTGATCTTTCATCTTTGGGTGTCGAAGTTTTCCTTCATCACCACGCTTGTTGCGAAAATGAATAGGGAATTTTCTGTGAAACGCCTCCCGTAATTGCTGTACCATAATCTTATGATCACACAGAGTTGTGAAAATAAGTCTTCTTGTTTCATTCTACTGAGTGAATGTCTTGAACGTCTGTAGGAAATTGTTTCCTAACAGCATATATGCTCCTGTATCATGGAAATATATAGGTGGAGTTTTGACTTTGTACCATGGGGTACCGCCTGCTCCTCCGATAATTATTTCCGCTCCCCGGACTCCTTCATTAAGAATAAGGATCCGTTTGGAAAAGTCTCTTCCGGCAATGGCTGGTAATTTCTCACCAACTTCTTTGGGGAAGATTTCTCGCCTGGCAGTGCATAGCCAGCTCCTGAGTCAATGTAGGCTGCAAAATATTCTGCCTGGTACTTCTCATATAACATCCCAACGGAGATGTATATTGAGAATGGACTGGTGGTCATCGAATTCGGTATCTCTTTCCGTTGACCGTGAATTCCATTCCTTCTTGCAATCTTTCCCAAGGTTTATGTTCCTCGAGAAATTCAATCCCTAGAATAAGCTGTTCTGGGATCCGTCCGGCAATTCCTTCAATTGTGAGATCAATTTCACCAATTTGAAGGTTTCCTTGAAATTTGCCAATTGTAGGCTGTTGCAAATAATATAGGACATCGCAGAGGAAGATATTGTTCTTCTCGGTGATGTCAAAAACTATCTGCACTTCTCTCCAGCCTTCCGGGCATTTCAGTTTTCCGATTGTTTGGAATACATCAGGAACTTTCTGAATTCTGCTTGAAGCCGCCTTCTGTTTTTCCCCTGGATAGTTGCTGATTAACCTATCCTGTTGGAAAGACATCCTTCTTGGCTCGATCATGAGGCTCCTGCTTCTGTTCAGAACAGGTTGATCTTGTATCCTCATGTCGATCTCTCCTATTGTCGGAGTATCAATAATGTCCGGCAATACTGCTTTGGCGAAATCTTCAAAGATTCTGGGGACTTTGATGAATTCCTTTCGCAAGAATACATCGGAATGATGAGTATTCGAGAGTGCGTATGACACCTTGTAGGTGATCGAGTAAGGCATGTTCCATTCTTTCATCAAATCTTCTCTTTTAAAATCTTGATGAAGAGTGAGAACTTTGTTGAAGTCTCGATCTCCTAAATTGTATGCAATCCTCGGATAGATGTTGAAGGCCATCTTTCCTGCATACAGATTTCCTGCTACTGCTCCCAAACAAGAATCTTTGAGGTTCGGGATTCTTTTGTCAAAGATCGCCAGGTTGAAGGGCGAATCAATTCCTTCCTTGAATGTTGCTTTGATGATAACTCTAATGGCTCCAATGTGAATCCATGAGAGCGTGTTATCAACTTCTCTTTTAACCTTGTTCTCAATCTCATGGACTTCTCTGTAGGGGATTAACTGCATCTCAATTTGGTTTCCCGTGAATTCCATTGGGATCGCAAATTCACCTGTTGTCGCCCTATGGATTATCTGATGCTTCCTGCTACGAAGACCAATCATATCCATGGCTTTTTCCATTGCTCCAATTGTAAATCCATCATACATTTGAAGCTTTGGCTCTTCTTTCATGATCCTCATAAGGGTTTTATGAGAAACCATGGTATGAGAGAAAACCCCGATGGATCTTCTCTAATCACGTGCTGAAGGAACTCTCCTTCACTCTGATTCTGAGCTAGATCCACCTACATCCTCAGAATAGATCTCTTCTTCGTAGATGCTTTCATATGAGGGAATATCCTCAAATTGATACACCTGCACCAAATCCTGAAAATAGACAGCATCTTCAAATTCATTGGTATGCTCGAACTGTCTTATTCCACGACTTTGGTTTTCTGGACAATCTGTAGATATATGTCCTTTCGCTCAGCATGTCCAGCAGTTACAATCTTTGAAACTCTCATTTGCACGGGTAGGTGTGCGTCTGAAAGTCCTCTTCGTTGGTCCTCTACTAGAACTAGCTTGATTAGAACCTGTTGACAAGATTCTACTCCTTGTTGGTCCTGATCTTTGCCCCGATCTGTAGCTTCGGGCTTTCTGCTTTGACCAGAACTTTCTAGGTCTCCATGAAGACCTACTTCTTCTTGAACTACCGCCTCGGGCATATGGATAACTTTTGGGTTTCTTCATTTTCCGCCTTTGTGGATAGTTCCCAATGATTATAGGGATATCATTTCCCGTACAACAAAGAGGAGCCATTTTGTTGATTCCTCTGAGCTTCTTGAAATTTTTCTGGAGCTTTGCTTGGTAGCACCACTCCGCCAGCTTTACTTTGAGAAATGACATTCTCCTGGACACCGTCTCGATTGCATGCGGCGTATACCCCTGGATAAGCATTTCTCTCCATGGGCTCGGAATTTTGGCAAAGAATAGCTCTGCTGCATCTTTCTCTGCTATCTTTGACTTCCATCGATACTCTGTAAAGAGTTTGATGCATTCGTCTACATAGCAGATGTCATGTAGTTCTAGGCTAATCAGAGCTTGTCTATATTTCTTAGCCTTCTCTTTCTCCATTCCTTCGAAGTAGCTTATTCCGATGAAACAGATTTTGAAGAATCTTGCCATTTTGTCCACGGTCTCTTTCAGGGACTCTCCGGCTAAGACTTCTTCCTTGGTTCCTGGGTCTCCAAGATCCCAGGCAATCTTGACTGATCCTTCCAGACTCATTTTTAGAAGTAAAATGAATCCTTCTTTGCCTAAGTCAAGTGTTCCTGCTGCTATTCTCATTGCTGAAGCCCATTCATCAATAAGAATTTCTCTGTTTTTCCAAAATATCCATGTTGAGCATAAGTCCATATGGATGGATTGGATCTAGCTGTGACTTCCCGTAGGGCGTCTGATGAATATCTAGCCTTCGGGAATGGTTCCTTGTTCCAACTGGGGGATCCAAAGTTGCTGAGGTGAAATCATCCCTCTGTGGCATACTTTGGTCTCCTTCGGGTGGATTGTGTGACCCGAAGCTCTCTTATGGTGGAGGTCTTTGTACGAGCTCTCCTGTCTTGAATTCTATGAGATTTAATCCCGCAAATGAACCAGCAAGATCATGAAGGTCTTCCAGGTTGATTCTTTCCATTACTTTGTGGGATGTAATGGTTCTCCTCGTAGGACTGCAATCATTTTTTCAGTCTCCGTCATAGGCCTCCGGACCTCCTCTGCTTTCCCTTTTTGGTGTAAAAGGGGTTCTGTTCCGTAAGATGGTGGCAACCATCCTCCGTTCCTTCTTCCTGTCGGACTTGGCCTTGACTCCAATTCCTTCACTCGGGATTGAACATCTTGAAGGTTTTCAAGAATCTCCTTTTGATGTTTAATCAGAATCTCCATCTGACTCTGAATCTCTGGGCAGGGACATGGTATTGAAGGTAACCATAGCGCTGCACCGTCTTCTGGATTTCTCTAAGATCTTGGGATATCTTAGAAGAATCTGGTTCGATTTCTCAAAAGGTTGGCTCACCCAACATAGTCATCCGGTCCGGACCCTGTTGGATCATTGGGGTCTGGTACAACGTCTCGTGTTCAGGATGATCGTCCTCCTGAAGTTCGGCTAACTAGAACTGAAGTTTGAGGTTCACTTGATGAAGCCTCTTAGCCATCCTTTCCAATTTCTTGCAATGATTTATGCCTGGAGTGCATAAACCTGTTCCTCGTAATTGTTTCCACTTATGGCTGAAACGTTGAACTTCTGCCATATGCTTTTGATTTAGTTTTTCAAATTTCTGGAAATACCACCTGTAAGAATGACACTTCGAACAAACGTTCGGGTCCAAGTTAATATTCAAGATATTATCATAGTATTTCCAGAATAAACCTATGCGCTGATACCATTTTGTGCCAAGGATCGCAAAAACGGGGACTTGTAAAAAGAAGACGTTAAATGCCAATTTTTTAATAAATTTAAGGATATAAAATATAATTAAGTATTATATAGAGACCATTTTGTAAGCTAAACAAAAGCCTAGGGAATAGAATGCAATCTCACATAACCATTGAGGGGTAAAAGAGTCAAATAAAAAACTCAATTGATTTGAAAATTGGACCTATTTGAATACAAGTTTCTCCAACTTGGATTTTCTTGCACTAGAGCTTTTTCCCAAGACTTAAGTGATTAAAATTCCCAAAAAGAGCACTTCCTTGCAATTTCCCCTTTTAAATTTTCTTATATACTCCAACCTCTATTAATGATAAAATTAAATTTCATTCTTAGAATATTAATTCCTCCATCGCTTATATATTTTTCATGACAAACATACTAACTAATATTTTACACACACACACACACACACACATATATATATATATATATATTAAAACATTCATAAAATAATAATGTTGGGACTATGAAATTTTATTAATTTAGATAGAGATTAATTAGTCAATAATTACATAAAAAACATTGTATGTATATCAGTAATATATATCACATTTCGTGAATTAACTCAAAAAGAAAATTCATTGTACATACATATATTTATGAAAATAATATATTTATGAAAATTAGTATGATGATATTTATTATTTTTAATACTAAAAAATATTCATTTGATTTTTTTTTTACTTTCGGAATAAAAGTTGGATATTTGCGAAGTAATGGAGAGTTTCCTAAAATGTAAAGAATTCGAAGACCAAAAAGAGGAATCCTCCTCATTTTTGCCACCTTTGGAACAAATCATTTATAGCAGCGACAACTCTTCATAATTTTTTATTGCAGTTCAAGACCATAACAATAGAACTTTGAATGCAATGAGAGAAGTTAGAGATGAAATTCATCTATATTTAAATTTCAAGAAAAACAAACAACAATTGTAAGGACCCCGTGCCCTTAACCCGTAATTAGTGCATAAATCCCATAATCGTGTACATGTAACCATCTATGTTGGGAAATAACCATATGCTAACTTAGCATAAGATAACGATAATAAGATTTTTCCGTTTAATTCATTACATGTCATTTCCAGTTTCCCAACTAAACCATTTAATATATCATGTACCCCTGAGATACACTAATTACATTCTCAATTCATCTAGCAGTTCCAATTAATTGCATACCACAATATAGATGAAAAGAAAAGACATTTGCCTTTTATACAACCCATGCACACATATACACTGCTCACAAGCGAATACCAAATAAACGTATGTGTACGTAATGTATAAAATACCATACTCCCAGATACCGTTACATGTACTTCAATCTTGGAAGCACCTCACAAGCACAACTCGATCTCAACTATGGATCTATGCACTTATTCAACCAGCTCTCGTACTCCGATCCTGGAAGTACCTCTAATCAACAGCCCGAGCTCAACTCCCAAGCTGCTGCTACACCTGTAACACCTGCCCCAACAGAGACAGCCCCCACACGGGGTGAGCATACCAATACCACCAATCTGATAATCATAATATTACAGTTCATAATTTACAGAATGTAAATGCCATGAATTTAAATGATACTCCCTGGATGGTATCATCCTCATCCGGGATCCCCTGTATTGTCCCTGTTCTCAAAATAACTAAACTCATCAAATTCCCAAAGCCAGTTAATCGCCACATAGATTAACTAATACCATTCTATTATGCCAGTTCCAAAATCAACATGGTAAAATCATTATATAATAGGCCATGGATATCACATATATCTAACCAATGATTCTATAGTTTTATATCATAGCTCGCTCTACAATAACGGCATATTAACCCCCCACGCACGCCCAACAATAGCGGCGTCATAACCGATGGTCGCTCAATGGCGATAACATCTCAATCGTCGCTCGCTCAAAGCGGCACCATATAATTCCCAACGTATTTCCATTTATCGCAATTACCAATTACTATACACTTTATTGTCCATTTATTACAAGCACCGTATACCATGCATTTCAACATTCATTCATTGCAATTACCACATACCATGCAATTCACAGTTGTAATATTATAACAGGCTATGCTCGTACGTTATACGTACCTTATAATTCAGTAGTTCAAGTCCGATCTTTCCTGAGTCCCATGACCCGATGAATTATGTGCTAACACACAAATAATTCACAATCAAACATAAGTACGCAACCACGTGCCCAAGCACGTTAATAACTCCCAAATCTATCGTCTATCCATGACGATTATCAAAATAAAAGCCCCCCGGCTAAGCATGCATAATACCAAAATATTCAATTTTATACGTTTAAAGGATAGCCAAAAACCCAACCGAGAATTCCGTTTTATAAAATTTGGCTCCAATCAATTCATTTAAAAGTATAGCATTCCCATAGGAATGTAGACATTACCCCGGAAACGAGCCACTCAAACCTCGATTCCAAAATCCCGACATTTTTCAAAATTCCACAAAAACCAAGCCAAACAGGGCCGCGATCGATCGCCCTTCAGGCGCGATCGATCGCCATAACCCACTGCCCGAAAATAAAACATCCGCGATCGATCGCCGCATATGCAGATCGATTGCCAAAAGTTTCTGGTTCCTCGCGATCGACCGGTGATATATATCTTGCGATCGATCGCGGGTACTGTTCATCGTCACCTATTTCCAGATTTATGTCGCGATCGATCGGCGCCAAGCCGCGATCGATCGCGACCTGCAATGTTCCGAAAAACTCGAGTTTTAATGGGGTTTTTCACACCCTAACTCAAAATCAACACCCCAACTTCCTCAACACCTCCAAAACATCATTTGGAACCAATAAAAACACTAAAAACTCAACTTTGAATTTTTAACAAAAACCCCCAAATTCCAAAACCAACCCAAAATCTCAACCAAACTCTACAATACCACTACCAAATCGAAGACAAAGGTGAGGGGAAGATTAATACCTGAGTATCTTCGAAAAATCCGGCTCCCGAGCCTTGCTACCAACGATTCCTCCTCCAAGGGAGAAAAGAGGGAAATGGGGGGAAGGGTTTGGGCATATAGAGAGAGAGGGAGGGAGAGAGGGAATTCGTCAACAGCCCCAGTACATAGTACTCCGGACCCCAAATCCCACCAAAGTCCAAATTCCAAGGTTATCACCACGATGAGAATACGATCTCATAACTCGGATCCAACGACTCCAAATATAGGATTTAAAATCCCCGAGAGTCTAGAAACCGCAATTAATTCATAATTGCCACAAATAAAATCCATTAAGGATTATTAAAACACCGGGATTAACACCATTAATCCCCGGGTATCACAATTATCCCCCACTAACAAAATTTCGTCCTCGAAATTTGCACGGCATACTCCACGTAGCGCCGAGAACACGCATTCCAAACGGATCCACGATCTCCCACACCAACCGCGAGGATATCGACCTCGCACCAAACCTAGAATGGAGTAACCTCTCCAACCGACACAAATCCACGGAAGACATCAGCATCCCCCGATGCTAACCATCTCAAAGGCAGTCAACCAAACGTAACTGCAAATTAAACGAATCATTCGTGATTCTATATTAGATATCGTCTCGATGATATCTCCACGATTTAGCCTACGATGTTAACCACACATCGTTGCCAAGGAAACTACCAGTACACTACAGTGTACTTATACTAAATCTGGTTCCCATTTTCCAAACCCATCTCCAACAGAGGAGTAGTTGCACCACATAGCAATATGGATCGGGCAACTCATTGCTACCGATCAACACAAAACACATCTCTAAAGATGTTTACATCCGGGTGTCCCAAGGAATCACATCTTGGTCCGAACACACCATCGAGACTCCACAAGGTTTCAAATTTCCGAAAGGACATGCCAAACAATCAATCGCATTCCGTCCCACGTGTCAACCACGACACTGAACCAATCCGAAATCTGGCCATTCCTCGTTTACCCTAGGATTCAACAATCCTAACACAAGGAAGCTATTGAATTAACCAGCAAGAATTACCACGGTCCCAAAACACGACATTCCCTCCTCAGGGGAAGTCAACTGGGCCTCACGATTATTCCTCAGAATGCATCGTGCCATCGAGATTTACCAATCTCAAGATGCCACAATCTCTCACCAGAGATTGCCAAACCAAGCGTACTAGTCCGATGCTCGACGAGCATTAAGAAGGGTTGGCATTCGTATACATATACCTGTACACATGCCTAAGCACCAACACAACATGCACACTCAATGCAATAGACTCATGTATCTCCAAACATACCCAGAGTCCCATAACCAGCTGTCAATCCCCGGCTATTCTCACATCACGGAGAATGATGATTGACGAACCTAAGGTCAAAAGTATGATTCCAACATCAACATCGCACCAACCGACTCACCGAGTCAACAAAGATTCCCAAAGGGTAGGTAAATCAATACCGCCTTCCTCACAAGGAAAATGTCATGAATCCATGACCCTCCAACCTCGAACCAGTGTTCGGAAAACCTGGATATATTTATACCAAAATATATTTCGGAACTCAGAAATACACAACTGGTTCAGAATAGTGCATCAAAGCCACTATTACCAAATCAAAACCCGTATACGCCATGTATACTCAATCTAAATACGCTCAGTACCAATGCCATAGTACGTCAAAACCTCGAGCATTACCCCAGAGACGTCTCCCCAAACGTCTCACCGGAAGTACGAAGCCATCACATAGTCCGACACTATTAGGGCTTACCCCGGTTGATTCACAATCAACCCTCAACCAATACCAACTGTCTCCATGACAGTGCAATCCAAATCTCCCCAAGAGATAAAATCAATATAGTAGTGTTACTCCACTAGCTATATCTCACAAATCCAATTGTGATTCCCGTTGCATTCAACATGCAAAGATGCTCAACCAGAGCTAACAACAACTTGTCGACACTCACGTTGGTACTCCCAACAGAACTAAGTTGTCCCGGTACAAGTCCCTAGAAACATTTGACGTATAAACGTCCCCGTGAGGTATTCCCTGCCTCAATTATCATACCACGAGGAGACTACAAGAGTCTACCATAACCCTCATCGTATCATCATACGATTCACCAAACTCGAATCTAACGAGCAGTATAATGGCTATACAAGCACACCAAAGCACTGCAACAATACCTGGCTAGCGATCCGCTGGCTCCATAGGCTCATACCAACCTATCAACGTGACACACGACCCATCTCGGTATACCATACCATACAAACCATTAGAGTTGTGGGTCATCGCCCAACATATCTCTAAAATATCAAAGCATGATGGACAACCTAGTGTCCTTGCTCAACTACGATGCAATCCTAATCCATTAGGACTTATTCCACACCCTCAGGGTGGGGGTGACCATGTCTACCACACATCACAACGAAAAACGAGTAGTTTCCTCAATGACTACTCTTACCACCAATCACTTAGCCTTAGCCATTCCAGCGAGTATACCCAAAGGTATCACTACTCGACAAATATTTACCTCTATTGCATGATGCGGTACACTAACCGGTACAAAATCCAACAACCCATCGAGCAAACCCGCTCGGCATAACAGTATCGTCAACCGGTGACGTAGACATCACATTGTGCTCACCATTGGCACTCAAACCATACGACTAAATACATATACATACTGTATTATTCATCGGAACGACGCCACGCGTCTACCTAGACATCAACTATGTCATCGTCATCCCGTGACGGTACATGTCAACACCTGACATTCACAATCTCATCGTCAAACACGTGATGGTATATGTCGACACACGACATCCATAATCTCATCGTCAAACACATGACGGCATATAACAACACATGGTATTCACAATAATGCTAACAAAAGTGTAATATACCATACCTCATCGATCAAGATAGCGGCATACCTGTATCCATCGTCCACCAGTGGCACACAAGCAGCACCCATAGCTCGTAGGCGGCGTAATCCAGTGCTACGCACATAGTGGTATAATCCATCGCTATGGAATCCGTGGCATGATCCCTCGCCATAGAGTCAGCAGCATAAAGCATCGCCATAGATATCCGGCGGTATGAACCATCGCCATAGATGTAGCGGAATGACCCATCGCTATATAATACCTGGCGGCATGAACCATCGCCAATAGATGTAGTGGAAAGACCCGTCGCTATATAATACCTGGCGGCATGAACCATCGCCAATAATGTAGCGGGAAGACCCGTCGCTATATAATACCTGGCGGCATGAACCATCGCCAATAGAATAGTGATCGCTTTTATTTTAAACAATTATTTCTTAGTGTAGCGATTCTTTACCGCAAGTGCACGGTGTCAAGTTTTAGTATAATGATTTAAAAGTAAGGAGTGTCGTACCCACATGGACTAGTAGTAATTACCACGTTCGATTAGAATTACTATATTTAACCTACGATTATTGAATGATTATCAAATTAAATTGACTTAAGCATAAAAGTTAACCTAAACAGCAGTGATGGATAATTGAAGAGAAATTATAAATGAATTATCAAGACATCGGTTCACCCATGTAATCCCCCAAAAGTTGTCTATTAATTAAGATTCAATGTTCTATGTTCTAGGGTGACGAGTTTTCCTATTTCATTCGTTATACCTTGGTCCGGTTATAACAAGTCTAGCATTTATCTACAATAAACCACTCCCGTGTCTTTATTGAATGATTAATACCGAAAAACGCTTCGTGAAAACTATTAGCCTTCGATTTTGGTAAATCTATTGCTATCACACGTGTGCTAGATTTTGCTTGGTCCGTCTCAACCTAAAACCCACGGACTAATTTACTACGTCGTATCGTAATCTCCTATGGTCAATTCAATTACGATTACCACTATCATGCAAAAGGTAGCTAATCTTTTGCAAGCATTAAAAACATAAATTATGCACAAAGATCATAGAAATTAAATCAAAACCGTTAATTAACTCAAGGGTTCAAACATGGGATCCCCTATGTCTTGACAAATATCTTAGCCAACAACCATAATCAAATTATAATGCAAAAAACATATCTTTAAACAAATTTAACTTCACAATCTGAAATAAAAAATAATCAAGTTCAGAAATACTAAGATAACGAGGATGTCGCTCCGTGCGTCGCTCCGTTCTTTCGTTCCTTGTGTTGCTCTTGCTCTTCAATGATTTGTGGTCTTTCTTTGGATGGAGGAGTGGCTGCTAGGTTTTAGAAAATGTTGCAAAAGTCCCTCAAAATTCGTCCCTAGGTCTGATATATAGGGTATCAATAATTGGGAAGGAGTCCCCCTTGAACCAAACATGGAAAGTCTTTTTTTTTTTCCAAAAATTCTTCGCGGCGATCGATCTTCGTTCTCTTGCCGATCGATTTTCAATCTCTACTGGACGTGATAGTCAAATTAAACATTTCCGCGATCGATCTTCGTTCCATGGCGATCGATCGTGAGTCTTCACTGTATATTGGCGATCGATCGCGAGGTCTTGCCGATCGATCGCCAATGTATTCTGTTCAGCATCCATTTTATAGCTCGACGATCGATCGCGATATTGTTGCCGATCGATCGCGAGTTGTATAAAATTAATAACTTCGAGATTTCAGTCCATTTTCTCACGTCTTCGCTCGGTTTGGTCCTTTTTCAACATTATTAGCTTATTTCCTCCACTTTTATCCCCTTGGACCTAGATTCCTGAAATACACAAAATATACCAAAAAACGTAAAATCATCCAGGAATCAATACGAAAATCAATACAAAAACATAGTAAAATAAGTGTAAAATTCACACTCATCAAATAGCGGAATGAACCATCGCTAAGAATACCCGGTGGCATAAACCATCGCCAATAGAATAGAGAATGAACCATCGCTAAGAATACCCGGCAGCATAAACCATCACCAATAGAATAGCGGAATGAACCATCGCTAAGAATACCCGGCGACATAAACCATCGCCAATAGAATAGCGGAATGATATCCCTCGCTATAATATGACAGCGGTCGTGTTCTTCGCTTCATATGAGCGGTAAATATCTTCATCGCTACCTCGCTTCGACATACCAGCGGCAAATAATATCCCTCGCTATGATATGACAGCGGCCGTGTTCTTCGCTTCATATCAGCGGCAAATATTCTCTCATCGCTACGGTATGATAGCGGCACTATTACTCCTCGTTTTAATCATGACAGCGGAAATACCCCTCGCGTTACATGACAGCGGAAATACCCCTCGCTTAGACAATACCAGCGGAAAATAATATCCCTCGCTATGATATGACAGCGGCCGTGTTCTTCGCTTCATATCAGCGGCAAATATTCTCTCATCGCCACGGTATGACAGAGGCAAGTATTCACATCGCTACGCCATGAAGCGGCAAGTATTCACATCGCTACGCCATGTATGCAACCGCAATGCATAACCCATATCTCAATAAACATTCCCATGAGTGTACTTTAATGCACCTCGCTTCAAATGTGACATGTGGAATCTTGCCATCGCTTCAACATTTAGCGGCAAAGCATTAAAATCATCACTCCAATATGCAACCGTAATGCATGATCCATGTCCCATATGACCCTGCAACCACCTTGGTTAGCAGCAACATATTCTAATCATGAATGCACATAAGCAATATAGTTGTGCCACACAACACTAACTACCATCATGCATAAGTATGTACTATCCATTCCTATCAACATGTTCCAGGCCCTCAACAGCCCCAAAGGGCAAACCACTGCTCTGATACCACTAATGTAAGGACCCCCGTGCCCTTAACACGTAATTAGTGCATAAATCCCATAATCGTGTACATATAACCATCTATGTTGGGAAATAACCATATGCTAACTTAGCATAGGATAACGATAATAAGATTTTTCCGTTTAATTCATTACATGTCATTTCCAGTTTCCCAACTAAATCATTTAACATATCATGTACCCCTGAGATACACTAATTACATTCTCAATTCATCTAGCAGTTCCCAATTAATTGCATACCACAATATAGATGAAAAGAAAAGACATTTGCTTTTATACAACCCATGCACATATATACACTGCTCACAAGCGAGTACCAAATAAACGTATGTGTACGTAATGTATAAAATACCATACTCCCAAATACTGTTACTGGTACTTCAATCCTGGAAGCACCTCGCAAGCACAACTCGATCTCAACTATGGATCTATGCACTTATTCAACCAGCTCTGGTACCCCGATCCTGTAAGTACCTCTAATCAATAGCCCGAGCTCACCTCCCAAGCTGCTGCTACACCTGTAACACCTGCCCCAACAGAGACAGCCCACACACGGGGTGAGCATACCAATACCACCAATCTGATAATCATAATATTACAGTTCATAATTTACAGAACGTAAATGCCATGAATTTAAATGATACTCCCTGGATGGTATCATTCTCATCCGGGATCCCCTGTATTGTCCCTGTTCTCAAAATAACTAAACTCATCAAATTCTCAAAGCCAGTTAATCGCCACATAGATTAACTACTACCATTCTATTATGCCAGTTCCAAAATCAACATGGTAAAATCATTATATAATAGGCCATGGATATCACATATATCTATCCAATGATTCCATAGTTTTATATCATAGCTCGCTCTACAATAGCGGCATATTAACCTCCCACGCACGCCCAACAATAGCGGCGTCATAACCGATGGTCGCTCAATGGCGATAACATCTCAATCGTCGCTCGCTCAAAGCGGCACCATATAATTCCCAACGTATTTCCATTTATCGCAATTACCAATTACTATACACTTCACTGTCCATTTATTACAAGCACCATATACCATGCATTTCAACATTCTTCATTGCAATTACCACATACCATGCAATTCACAGTTACGTTATACGTACCATATAATTCCGTAGTTCAAGTCCGATCTTTCCTGAGTCCCACGACCCGATGAATTATGTGCTAACACACAAATAATTCACAATCAAACATAAGTACGCAACCACGTGCCCAAGCACGTTAATAACTCCCAAACCTATCGTCTATCCATGACGATTATCAAAATAAAAGCCACCCGGCTAAGCATGCATAATACCCAAAATATTCCATTTTATACGTTTAAAGGATAGCCAAAAACCCAACCGAGAATTCCGTTTTATAAAATTTGGCTCCAATCAATTCATTTAAAAGTATAGCATTCCCATAGGAATGTAGACATTGCCCCGGAAACGAGCCACTCAAACCTCGATTCCAAAATACCGATATTTTCCAAAATTCCACAAAAACCAAGCCAAACAGGGTCGCGATCGATCGCCCATCAGGCGCGATCGATCGCCATAACCCACTGCCCGAAAATAAAACATCCGCGATCGATCGCCGCATATGCCGATCGATTGCCAAAAGTTTCTTGTTCCTCGCGATCGATCGCGGGTACTGTTCATCGTCACATATTTCCAGATTTATGTCGCGATTGATCGGCGCCAAGCCGCGATCGATCGCGACCTGCAATGTTCCGAAAAACTCCGCCGATCGATCGCGACCTGCAATGTTCCGAAAAACTCGAGTTTTAATGGGGTTTTTCACACCCAAACTCAAAACCAACACCCCCAACTTCCTCAACATCTCCAAAACATCATTTGGAACCAATAAAAACACTATAAACTCAACTTTGAATTTTTAACAAAAACCCCCAAATTCCAAAACCAACCCAAAATCTCAACCAAACTCTACAATACCACTACCAAATCGAAGACAAAGGTGAGGGGAAGATTAATACCTGATTATCTTCGAGAAATCCGGCTCCCGAGCCTAGCTACCAACGATTCCTCCTCCAAGGGAGAAAAGAGGAAAATGGGGGGAAGGGTTTGGGCGTATAGAGAGAGAGGGAGGGAGAGAGGGAATTCGTCCAAATGACGGAATACCGAGTCCACTTGGTATATATAGTACCAAAATTCGAAAATACCATTACCTCCACAAATACATCAAGACTCATTAAAAATCATCTGTTTTCAATAATTACATCCCAAACTCTATTTCCATTAACAGCCCCAGTACAAAGTACTCCGGACCCCAAATCCCACCAAAGTCCAAATTCCAAGGTTATCACCACGATGAGAATATGATCTCATCCCTCAGATCCAAAGACTCCAAATATCGGATTTAAAATCCCCGAGAGTCTAGAAACCGCAATTAATTCATAATTGCCACAAATAAAATCTATTAAGTATTATTAACACACCGGGATTAACACCATTAATCCCCGGGTATCACAACAATAGATTCATATTTTACTAAATTGTCCTAGTTATGTTTGTAAGTTTAGGAAATTATTAATTTATAACGTTGACGGGACTATAAATTTATATAAGGGTCCTCCTAAAATTATTATCTTATTAATTTATTCAAATTACTAATTTTTTTTAAACTAGCCTCCAACTTAAGACCAGAAGGAAATAATATTGTATGGAGATTATTAATTTGAGAAAATTACACATAGATACTACTTATCAAAACATGTTTCAACTAAATCACCCAAAAAATCTTATTTCAACTAAATACACCTTTTAAAAAATATCTTTCACATAAGTCTATTTTATGAAACCCAAATCTAATTAATCCATTTTCGTGACTTAAACACCTTATACACCCTTACCACTATACAACCCCGGGGAGAAAATGCGTTACCATTCACCTAGATTCCATCTCGGCGATTGCCTTCTCGATCGCTGGAACATTCTTCTTCAAAGATTCCCATTGGTCACATGTCAAACTTATTCCTGCAAACCCAGAGATCAAATGTTTCCTTCGTTAGAGAACTAACACCACAATCAGAATAAAGACAAATTTACCATATGGACGAAGATCAGTGCTTCAACTGTGTTAAATTTGTGCAGACTTGAACTTCGTCAATTGAAAAGAAATTAGGAGGAAGCCAAGCTCTCTATATTCCAAATTTCAGGGTCAAAATAGATATGCTCCATCGAGTTTTGTGTGTAGAAGATGGAGTTTTAAGGTGTTTTAATGGCGGAAAGGTAAGAGGTGGGGGAGATGGTGATTAGGTGTATGAGAGTTTACTTCATGTCAAACATTTATTTTTCTTTTTGTAGCAAGATTTACAAGTATGAAAAGACAAAAAACAGGACTTCAATTTTTAATCAAAAAATTCTACCGATTGGGGAGCATGTACTTGGTGTGGAGAGAGGGGAGGAATGAGGGTTTGAATGAGGGAAATCGATGGAGGAGAAGAATGTGTGGGGATTGAGTTAGGATATCAGCGGCACTCCAGTAGTTGTAGGGGATAACAATGGCTCTGGGCTTCCCTTCATTTTGCATCCCAACGCCGACAAATCCTAATGTCTACCATGGGCTTTGGTACACCGGTGCATGTAATCAAGTGCCATCTTGTTAATTTTTACATGCGGTGTAAAAATTACTCATACGGTGCATGTAACATTGAATAATGTGGTGTATGCAAAATTTACTCATGTGGTGCATGTAAAATTGAGTCATGTGATGCACGTAAAAATTACTCATGCGGCGCATGTAAAAATTTACACACATGGTGCATGTAAAATTGGGTCATGCGATGCATGTAAAAATTACTCATGCGGTGCATGTAAAAATTTACTCACGGTGCATGTAAAATTAAATCATTCGGTGCATGTAAAATTTACTCATGCGGTGCATGCAAAAATTATTCATGTGGTGCGGAATGTTTTCATTAGTGGGGTTAGTTTGGTCATTGTATTCATAAATGAACTTAGTTGAAAGAACTTCTTTTTGAATGACTGGGTCGAAAAGATAACCTAATAGTATCCGCCAGAAATTTTCCCTATTATTTTTATAGAGATTTTGATATATAATGCTCTACCTTTGACCAAATACCTAAGCTAATTCGGGAGGACCGAAGCACCGCACCGCCACCGACCGAAAGTTAGCATGTTGCAAGCGCACTAGACGGGCCTTGAGCAAAGGTAGGAGGTCATGGGCCTTGGGCTTTTATCTTCTTCTTTTTATATTAAAAGATTATGTAATCTATTTTGTTTACAATAGAAGTTTGGTATGGGTACATCGTGGCAACACTTATATATGTATTCTATTTGGACCTACTTATAGACCAATTTGATATTAAAATACATTTTAAATAAAAGAGAAAAGTGCAGGTCGGTATTTTTTACTGAATCTTTATTCATCATAGTCCAGGAAAAAAACCTGCAATCATTTAAATACATTTAGGTTAAAATGACAAAAGTGTCATTAATAAGAAAAGACAGCAATTTCAGAAAATTTCAATATCTTCCTTTCTGCACTACGTTCCAGCTCTTCCCTTCACTAATGCTATTCAAATCACCTCGTAAATTTCTCTTGCCAGTTACGATTTCTTGCAGTTGATTTTTCTCTTCATCTCTTCGATTTTCCGTTCCATCACCTTTTTCCAGATTTTTTTTCAATTCTGGTATGTGTGTGTATATGAGTTTGTGTGTGTATGTGTGTATGTGTGTGTATATATACTGTTTGTTGCCTTTTGAGGGTTTTTAGTTATGATTCATTGATGTACGTACTTCTTTGCTCAATCTCAAAATTTACAGCTTGAAACTTGCAAAGAAGAAGATGACCCAGAGAAAAATTAATTGGTGCATGAAAATTATAAAAAGTAACTGGTGCACAAAAAATTGAAAATCATTAACTGATGCACGAAAAATGAAAATCAGTAACTGATACACGAAAATTAAAATAAGTAGTTGATGCACGAAAATTGAAAACCAGTAATTGATGCATGAAAATTACAATCAGTCACTGATGCACGAAACATAGAAAAAATATGTGATGCACGAACCATAATCGCAAATGGGTGATGCACGAACCATACAATTAAGTAAGTGATGCACGAACCATTTAATTTCGTGCACCAGTTTTTTTTTTTGCAAATTTTGTGCATCAGTTAATTAACACAAAATTCGTGCATCAGTACTGTATTTTCGTGCATCGGTGTTATATTTTCGTACACCAGTTACTTTTTATAATTTTTCGTGCACCAAGGTTATATTTTCGTACATCAGTTATTTTTTATGATTCGTACACCAATGTTATATTTTCATGCACCAGTTTGTTTTTTCAAATTTTATGCATCAGTTAATTAACACAAAGTTCGTGCACCAGTGTTATATTTTCGTGCATCAGTGTTACATTTTCGTGCACCAATGTTATATTTTCGTGCACCGGTTACTTTTTATAATTTTCTTGTACCATTTACTTTTTATCATTTTCGTGCACCAGTTATTTTTATGATTTTCGTGCACCAATGTTATATTTTTGGGCACCAGTTACTTTTTTATAATGTTCGTGCACCAGGTAACTTTTTAACATTTTCGTGCACCAGTTACTTTTTATGATTTTCGTGCACCAATGTTATATTTTCGTGCACCAGTTATTTTTTATAATTTTCGTGCACCAATTACTTTTTCTCTGGGTCATCTTCTTCGTTGCAATATCTTGCTCTCAGGCTGTAAATTTTGAAAATAAGCAAACAAGCTCGGACACCAATGCATACCTTACTTCTTCATCCATATGCATCAGTCAAAGCCATGAGATAATTTTTTTTTTTTTAAAAAACATGCCAACATACTTTCGCTATCTAAAATTTAGCATCGTTATTCAAATTTATATTCACATACACACACAGTATTCACACACACATGATGGAATGTGCAGAGCAGATCCGAAAATTATATGTGCAGAGTAGTTCGATGTCTTCTTCAATTAAGAAAGATTCCAAATGCTACGAACAATTTAGATGTTTCGATTCAAACATATTTCATGTGCATACCCTTCAGCAAATTATTTTTAGGTCGGGACGACGAGATGAGGCGACAAGATAATGAAGAAAATAATGATCTGAGAATTGCCGAAAAATTGGAGATTTTACGTGCAGATGGGGAAAAGAGATGACGTAAAGAGTTAATCTAAAATTAGGTTTAGAGTTTTTTATAACTTAAGGGTAATTTGGGAACTAAAAAAATTCTTTGCAAACCAACTTTTTAAAAAGTAAACTTATGTGAATATGATTCTCTCCTACGTGTATTTTTTTGTAAACAATATTTTTTCTAGACTTATTTGAATTAAGTTTCTGAAAACAACACCAATATACAATTTTTCCTAAATAAAAACATATAAACTAATATCTATTAATTTTAGATAAATTATATTATATTGTTCCATAAATCGAAATCCACACTAGATTATACAGACATTTTTCGTTGTTCATCAACGTCTGGTCAACGCTAATAAGTAGATGTAGATGTGGCCCACACTTAAATATATTTTAAAATATTCCAATTATTATTTTCTAATTTCCCTCAACATAGTTTTGACTTTTGACCATATATTTGTCTTGCTGACTCTTGAAAACATTATCCATATCATTTTATTTAACTACAAAAAATTTTTTGAATCTAAATTATCTTTATAAAAATTATACAAAAGTTAGTTCAACAAATAATATAAATAAAAAATAATTTTAACCAACACTATAATCTAAATTAATCTAATTACTCGACAACAAATTTAATGATGATAGCAAAGAAAACCTATGCATCACCACCCACTAAGTGAAAAATTGGATCTTCCATAGCTCCGCCGCTCCTCCGCCACCCAACACCTCCTCCGACGGCTCTGGCTGATACTCCAAGACAGAGAGGGATCAATCAAGGGCATTCGGACCAGCACAAGCCTTTAGAATTGGACTCCAAATCCACTGCACCAAGAATTTCCTCCGCCTCCGCCCATTCATATTATAGCTCCTCCCTCCTCCATCCCTCATCACCTGCCCTATGTACCCTCCGCCACCGCCGGGTCCGTACAGCCCTTCACATAGATCTCCAATCTCCGTCGGAGCCGTTGGATCCTCACCCGCGTACCACGCGTTCACTAGCGGGTTGGACGATAGCTCCGCCAGCTCGTGTCCGATGACGCTTATCATCCCATCAACTCCTATGTCACCGTTAGGAGGAGTCAACGGCGTCGCACCTCCACCGGACATGTACGACGGAATAGCAAATGGGTAGGCGCAGACCTCCGGGCATTGCTTCCCGGAGTTACCTACCCACGCGTACGGCAATGTGTAACCCACCATTGACGGGAATGTGAAGTAGTGAAACCCACAGACTGCCCGGCAGAAATCTTGCACGGTTACATCCACCGAGGTGAGGACGAGATAGATGCCGTTCTTGTGGTCGACGGGGAACGGTTTGGACTTAACGGCCGTAGCAATAACTCGTTGAATGGAGAGACGGGTCAGGTGGGTTCCGAGAGCGTATTTCGTATCCGAATACTCTCCAGCAATGAGAACAGATCGTGAAATGTTGGCACCCGTCTGGTCAGTGTAGAGGGAGACCGTGCGCCACCACTCGGAAACGGAGGGGGAAGGGGCGGCGCGGTGGTTGAAGGTGGATATGGAAAGCAGAAAGTCCTTGATAACGAGCTGCTGGGATGCGGCCCACTTTCCGTACCAAATGAGGTAGATATTGATCGGAGAAGACAGAACCGGACCCATGTGATACCGCAGATTGACGAGATCCGCTGAGCCCTCGTATCTCTTCGACGCTGAAAAGGATCTGGGAGGTAGCTGAGGATTGAAAGTCACCTTGTAGTCAGTGGTCTGCTCAGTTGAACCGGCATGATGTTTCCTGTGATCGGTGGATTGAGCTGTTAAAGGGAAGAACAATTGTAAGAAGCCAAAGAATGCGAGAGTTATGGTTCTTTGAAAGAATGCGGCCATGTTGCGGCGGAGGAAGTGGTGGTGGAGTTTGTGAGGAATTGGCGGCTGATTATAAAGAGAAGAGTGCGTGAATGAGGATTGAGAGTTGTGGGCCGGAGGGAAATGGGCTCTACACAACTGCAATTGCATTTTAGCCACTCTTCGCTTTCTCGCCTTTGTAAGACTTTATCACGTTGGGCTTCACATATAGATCAATATAAAAAAAAATGTATTATTATTGTTTGATTAGCATGTCTGGTTTAGTTCAATTTATTTATATTGGTGCATATGTAGGGCTTAAGTCAGTGGTGGACGTAAGAAAATTAGCAAGGGGCAAAAATTTTTAAAATACAAAATATAGGTAAAAAAATTATTTTATCGGGTTAAACATTTTTTCAAGGAGAGCAAAATGTTATTTTGAGAGCAAATTACAATTTTTTGGGGGCTGAATTACAAAATAATTTTAAATTTTTTTTTGTAGGGTAAACTGTTTTTTTTCATGGCAAGAGGGCGCTTGCTCCCATTTCTTTAAGGTAGATCCGTCTATGGTCCGATGCATATGAGAATTTCTCATAACACAAGAACACGTCCTACACACAATAAAATATATAAATATATATATATATATTTCCCATTTTTAATTTAAAAATATATTTTTAAAATTATAGATAATGAGCGAACCCATGAAATTTTAGAAGTTTTTAGGTGTCAAAAGACACTTTCATAATATTGTACAAGGCATCAATTTCCCAAAAGACTAGGGAACATGGCATGCCAAATTTGTCTTCTTCTCACAATAATAATAATAGGTGAATTAAAGAGGCAACTTTGACCTTGATGGTTAATTGTAATGATGATTAAAAAAAACAAGGAAAAGGATCAAAGGAAGACAAAAGATGCATGAGCTGTAAGTATCCTATAAATCAGGGCACCGACAGAATATCGCTGCCACTAGGAATCCAACCGCTTAAAAAGTTATATATATTATTAATTATAGAAAACTAAAAATATATCTTTTTGAATAATTTATTTGAAATTTTGATTACAAATATAAATATATGAGAAATAGTACAAAAAGTAGTTGTTGAAAAAAGTAGGTTTAATATTTTGAAATTAAGCAAGAAAGGCAAGTGAAAAATAGAATGTTTCAAAAAAGGGATAAAATGAAAAAAATTCAGCACCATCGTGCTGCCTGAAAAAAGGGTGCTTGAACACTTTTCAGGCAGCAATTGGCCAGAAAGGGAGGTGTCCTAGGACGCTTCCTGCGCGTTTTCAAAGGGCTTTGCACCTTATCGTTAGGGTGTTACTTTTAATGAAATGATGTTTTGTAATATATGTTTTGGTTATGCCTTATGGACTATTATATAAACATCTACACTTGAATTAAATATAAGTTTTCTGCAGATTAACATAAAGATTAAAATGAAAATCTGATTGAAAAGAGCATTTGCATCATATCCATATCTTGTTCTTGAAGAAGAGAGTTTGCAATATTTGTGGTTGTGAGGATTGTGATTTTTAGTGCTATTATCACAAGCAAATAGTGTTTGTATCTTGGGAGAAGATTATCATATTCCGTGAGCACCGTGTGTGGGACAAAATCTTCTTAAGGAGATAGTATAGAACACTAGCATCGACTCAAACTTGTTTATGTCATCGTCAGATTTTTCCTTCCCGCTGCAAAACAACGATGTCAACGAGATCCTTGTCGAGTTGAAGACAAACAATCTACCCAACCCCAAATATGCGGGCAATTTTTAGCAAAATTTTTCGGAGTAAAAAATGAACTTTTTTTTTAAAAAAATAACGAATACCATAAGAAAGATCCATTTTTCATGTGAACAGATAATAAAAAACATAGAAATGTATAAAAAATTTCAGATAAATTAAGAATGATGATCCATAACTTTTTGCAATTTATCCAAAATGTCCAAATGCATAGAAAAATTTAAGATGAATAAGAATGATAGTCCACAGCGGATTTTTCGATTTTTTTTTTTTAAAAATATCTTATGGTATATCAATCTATTATTATCAAGGATATGATCTAGATAAGCAAATTGCTCACTTAAATAACATCAAATTAACTGTCCAACGGCAGCCCAACTCCTTATGGGATATCCAAACTCAAATTAAATATTTAGGTAAACTGAAATACATACAAGTGTGTACTTTGCACTGTGAGTGAGATGAAGTGGAGCTTTATATATATATATATATATATATATATATATATATATATATATATATATATATTAAAAATTTCAATATCATAAGGCCTGTCCGAATTCTCGAGTGACTTATAAATCTTGGCTGGGAATTTGGAGTTTATTGAAAGTAGGGTTGATTGGATGGGTGGTCCAAACACAAAGGTACTGCGTGGGCTGAGGTTGGCAACAGCTGCCTAGTAATAATCATTATTAACAAAGTGGTGGGATTCAACGAGTATAGTCAATAGCACTAAGGAAATTCTGGAATGCACCGGATCTATATTTTGATATGTTGGAAAATTGTGCTTAATAAATTGAAATTACGCATTAAAAGTTGAATACTTGATAAAATACAAAACGAGAGAAAATCGGACGAGAAAAAACTGACTGGAAAAACCCGGCCAGCCCTGGCCAAAATGTTGGGCAGCAGGCCGGGCGCTGGAGCGCCCGACATTCTGCCAGGAAATTGCACATGCAATTTTTTCTCGAATGGTGTGTCCTTTCGCGTCCAAGTGCATTTCTCCATGAAGAATTGCTACCAAATGATGTCTCTTGGTGATGTCCATTGATCAAGTATAACCCCTAAGTGAATTAAACACATTTTTTATGCAAGATCAAAGTCATTCTTTTAGAGCAAAACCTGCATACACATATTGTTCATCACTTGTTCTTGTTGAATTGCATTTAAACCTTTGCAATTTGAGTACTTGTGATTTGGAATGCTCATATCACAAGTTATAGTCATTGTATCTTGGGAAACGATTGTCGCTAAAGCACCATATCAGGGACATATCGTTTCAAGGACATATATTCAAAATCTCGCCTCGACAAATACTCATAAAATCATTGTTACTTTGCTTACTATTATTCCTAAGATACACATCAATAGTAAGATAACTACAATCTTGAACATATTGTAATAAACGGTTTCATCGAGTGGAACAACAACTACCGTTCATCATGGAGAAAGGCGTGAGAAGTTCAACAGAACCGACTTCAAGAGGTGGCAACAAAAGATGTTGTTTCATTGACAACCTTGGGGTTGACAAGGTTCCTCAATGAGGATGCTCATACCATCATAGATAGTGAAACCGACAACTAACAATTACATTCTCAAAGCGATTGATGCGTGGAATCAAAGCGATTTCCCGTGCAAGAATTACATTCTCAATGGACTAGATAACACATTGTACAATGTGTATTGCCTAGTGAAGACGACCAATGAATTGTGGCAATCATTGGAGAAAAATTATAGATATGAGGATGCCGGCATGGAGAAATTCATTGTTGGTAGATTCATGGATTTAAAAATAGTTAACACAAACGTAAGTACAAGATTTGCAAGTATCATGCACGAAATTCATGGGAGATAATGGTTCTAAGTGACTCATTTCAAGTGGCCGCAATGATTGAAAAGTTGCCTCCATCATGAAAGGACTTCAAGAATTATCTCAAGCACAAATGAAAAGAGATGAATTTTGAAGACCTTGTGGTTCGCTTGTGAATCAAAGAGGACAACAGAATTTCCGAAAGGAATGAAAATATGCACCGACATGAAGCACGAGTGAACTTAGTGGAAAAACCTGTCGGAACAAAGCACAAGTTTGACGGCATGTCCTCCAGATATGGAAAAACCAAGAAGTTCAAAGACACGTGCTACAAATGTGGAAAACCCAAACACATGGCGAGTGATTGCCACAATAACGATGATCATGGGAAGGCTATGGATGAAGTAAACGAGACCAAAGAAGAACGTCTTCAAATGATTTGGATGATATAATGCTTACTGCTTAATTAGATTGTGTATCTTTGAAAGTTGTAAACTCCAAGAATGGAGTGATTCTAAATAAATATAATGACGATAATTATTGAAAAGCAATAAAAAATTTATGTTATTCCTTCTTGGATTTAATCTTATGGTTTGTGACGTGATTGTTAGGATCATTGAAATCATGGGTCGCAGCACAAATTTTAATGTTAAATCTACTGCTTATGTGGGGGCTAAGTTAGCGAAATCGTCATTAATTTGTTAGAGAAAACGCGACGTCTCTAGAGTTAATTTACAATGATGTTTGTGATGGAAAGATTGTGCAAACTAGAGATGTGAGAACAATAATTTGTTAATTTATCAATATTTGTATATGATATTGTTGTGGCTTCTTTGTTGCAAAGCAAAAATGAGGTTGTTGCGGTGTTTATGTAATGCCCCGAAATTAATTAATGGTAACTTGGACATTAACTATGCTTATATGATGATTTATTACGATGATTAAGATGCGTGTGGGAAATGAAGAATTAACATGATTAAAGGATGTTGATTTTAATTATGAGGATGATATGGATTTAATGATGTTGATTGCATTTTATAAATGCTTACCATGTTGAGGTATTTTATATACATCATGTTAATTATTGGGGTACAAGTTAAATAAAAAGATTTTATACTTAACCCACCTTCTTTACCTCACTTTACTTTTACCCTCAATCCCCAACATCACTTTCCCAAACCCCCTTTCCCTTATTTTCGAATTTTGCCCTAAAGGTGGGAAGGAATCCTTGTAAAAGTTTTATTCTTGCACTTCTTGGTAAGATTTAGTGCTTATGATGTTTATATACACTTAATGATGTTATTGAAGTGTTGTTTGAGTTTTGGAAGGGTTTTAAAAATGGGTTTAAAGTGGGTTTGTTTGGGTTAGGGTGATTCTTGGTGGGATGTTGGATTTTTAATGGTTTTATGATGTGTGTTGAAGGTTTTGGGTGTTTTAATGTTTATGAGTTGTTGGTATAAATGTGGGTTGAAGTTGGTGTAGGATTTAATGCTCAAAGATGAAGAAATCCCGTGTCTGCGCGAGGCGATCGATCGCCTGAAAAGCAGCGATCGATCGCCGAGGGGCAGTACGCGAAGAAGGGGATAGGCGATCGATCGCCTCAAATGGCGCGATCGATCGCCAACGTCCAGTATCCAAATGAACATCAGGCGATCGATCGCCTCATTTTAAGCGATCGATCGCCGCTAAGAGAAAAATCGGGCGATCGATCGCCTCATTTTGAGCGATCGATCGCCACTGTTCAAAAGTTGAAAAATGTTGATTTTTGTTAAATTTTTTGGTATCGGGCTATTGTTTAACTTCTAATAATGAATTGTATGGTTGTGTAGAACCATCCCAGGCACCAACAACCTCAAGGAGATAAAGTTCCACAATTTCTCCTCCTTTTGGAATTAAGGTACGTAAGAAACGTACGAGCATCATACGGTAACATATTCCTAAACTATGACCTTGCATTAATTGCATGAGTAATTATGATGATGATTATGATGACTATGATGAATAAGTCTATGATGATAATATTGTGATAAACAAAGATGATGATGTTTGAAATGATAATGTTTATAAGATGATGACGCATGTTTGACTATGCTACTTAGGATGGTTGAATGTCCGGTGACTATTATGGGCAAGCGAGGAAGGTCTTGCCGCTCACATAACTGAGCGATGGGGTACATCCGCTATCAAGGTGTAGCGACGGGTATCATCCGCTGAGCGATGGGGTACATCCGCTAGCAAGGCGTAGCGATGGGTATCATCCGCTGAATAAGAGATACATCCGCTATCAAGGCGTAGCGATGGGTATCATAAGATGTGTTATGTTGAGCGAGGGGGCCAATTGTGCCGCTGTCATAATAGAACCCGGACAGTCCCATTTCTAATTAACATGAATTGTTGTGAGCTTATATACGAAATACGATGTTATTCACTCATGTTTTGAGCTAATGATTATATGCGTAATTATGATACAGGGATAGTACTATTATAAACAGGAAGTATATGTTATCAACTATTTCCATGCATTATTTAATGCCATTAATTCATGATGTTAAGTAACGATGTACATGCTCACGATGAGTTGTTCCTGTAGGTACACTTTTGGATCGAGACTAAGGGTCGGGTTGAGATGGTGAGCTAATGGAGCATAAGAAGATAGATACAGGATTTTGTTAGCCATAACATTCATTTTGGGGAATGTAATTAACTAACTGTTGAAGTTTCATTTTGGCCTGTAATTACATTAAGCTCACATAACAACCAGAACTCTAAGATGTCTCTAATACATGTTTAGTTCATAATACGCCATTAATATGATGTAAAGGTAGGAAGACCCTACAGTTTAAATACTTCAAGAATGAGATTGCAATCAAATTTTGCAAATGAGGTTTGCTATGAGAAATTATGAGTTGATTGTACTTCATCTTGAGCATCTAGCATCAGTCCATCTGCAATGCCTGTCATGTCCATACAACAAAGACATGACAACCCCCACGAAGGGGGTCAGAACCTCAGTACGAGAAACAAGTAAAATCACAATGAACCACAAAATATCATGCGATGCATGCCGTGCATGAATGCGAATGCATATGAGGGGTATCAAATCTCCAATATCAAGATCTCAGGAGTCCAAGAGAAGATCATCAATCAAATCATCAAGCTCGAGCAGGGCATCAGCGGTCCATCATCCCTCGTTTCTGGGCGGCGTCAGCACACTCGTCATACGGAATCTCTCAGCTCACTCTCCGCCGAGCCATCGGCGTGCCCATCATCCCCAGACACACATCACAGATACCAACAGAAAGATATGGGTATCAACGAAAGAATCGATAGAATCAACATGACGTGTTCAGCGTGTCAATGCATTATGCAATATCATAATCTCATGTGATGCATCTCAATATGTCATGTTATCATATATCACGAAGTTCGATGTATCATGTAATCACATATTGCAGTTCAACATGTCATATAGTCACATATGTAGCAAGTAACGACAAGAAAATCATACCCCGGTGACATCACTTGTCTTTGTCAGACATCGTGATAGAACCAATTTTCTATGTCCTCATTTCAAATCCAAATAGTCTTAACTTTCGGCCACAGAAAGGCAACTCAAATATCTATAACTTTTATGAAATGACCAACATCAAAATCGAAAGGGACAAGGGTCAAAAGTTTGGAAGTTTTCACTGCATGTGCATTTACAGTACAAGCAGAGCCCAATCTGGCACACCTTAGTAAAATGAACATATCTCACTCATTTTAAGTCCAAATTGTCTCACATTTCGGCCACAGTATGAAAATTTAAATATCTATAAGTTTTATATTTTGCTCAAAGTCAGATACGAAGATTAAAATAGTCAAAAACACAAAGCAACAGACTACCAGAAACATATTTTCTGCAAATTCTGTTTTATCAAAATGAGATCAACATTATCATGCTTCTTCCTAGCTTTTCGATTTTAATCAACCAAAACCAACTTAAATTAGTTTGAAAAGGAATCATACCCTTGTAGTTCAGATTAAATCCACCACCAATCGATTTCCAAGCTCCTAATCTTCAAAAGTCTTGAAGAATCTATGCTTCCTTTCTCCCACCTTCTTCAAGCTAAGTTTGCATGGGGGTTTCTCACCAATTTTCTCTAAGGAATTTTTGGGAGGATTTCAAATTTGGTGGAGTGAAATCAGATGGTTTTGAGTTGGAAAGATAAAAAAACAAGCCTTAAAAAATGTGAGAAGAGCGATGGAAACTAGGGGAAATGGTTGGATTTTTTTAATGATTTCCATGCCGAGATCCTCAAAGTGTCCATGGTGGTGTTTGATGATGTGTTTGGCAATGTTGTTGGCCGAAATTAAACCTGCATATTTTGATTTATTTCAACTCAATTAAAAATAAGGTGTTATGATCCGGAACACCTTAACTTGTATTCTCAACTTTTAATCATACAGGTTTGCTTAATCGTTAATTATCCGGATTAATTAGCAACGGGGCCTTACATTTCTTCCCCGCTTAAAATATTTCATCCTCGAAATCCGAAAAGACACTAATTCACAACATGAATTTCAGTAATCTAGTTTATAAATACATCGGGTAATCATAAGCAACAGTCATGGGATAAAAAGAAGTATATTCGAATAAGTGCGGCCATTCTTATCGCATCTTGGCCTCTAACTCCCATGTAGATTATGATGTGCCATGTCGGCTCCACTGTATGAGCACTAAGAGAATAGTATTGTTTCTCAACACTTTCTCGTTTTTGTCCAAGACTCTGATAGGGTGTTCCACGTAAGACAAGGAACTGTCTACCTCAATTTCCTCAAGCTACAAAACGTGAGATGGATTCTGTTAGGATCGAATACGAGTGTTTAGAGGGGGGGGGGGGGGGGGGGGGGGGTGATTAAACACTCTACTAAAATTTATCTTTTTCGATTTTCCTGGATTGATTTCACTTGGGTTAGCAAATGAAACATGTTTCTTAATCAATACTAATCTGAACAGACCACTGATAGTGTGAGTGCGGAATCAGTCTGTTCTTAGTTAGCAAGACCGGTCTGATAGCTTTGAAACACGAAGTGGTGCGAAATGTAAATGGACATGATATGTTTCTGGAAGTTCGAAGGCAATTCCTTCTACGTCTCCCCTTATTCAAATTAAGGAAGGATTCACTAGAAGACTTTGAGTAATACAATACCATTGTACAACCCCGATTCAGCTGGATGTACCCCACTACCAGACTGAAACTCCTAGTCTCCCAATCTATTCAGACACAATCCGTCTGACAGTTACAATGAACTCACTCTTCTATCTTAGAACAAATACAATCGATATAGTGAATTACTCTGAGTACAAATGATCCTTAAACGATCAAATAAGATAATAAGACGTGCTATCAACTTTGAGCAGATCGACAAGATAAAGTCTTTCGATGATAGTGGTCTGCTCAAATGAATGCTTAATAAATAGATTGATTGTTGATCTTGTGTGCGTGTTGTATCTCTCGTGTTGTCATCGTGAGCATCTAAGTTGCACCTTTATATAGGCATTTCTGCCAACGACAATATTTTCTTTTGCGTGCAACTCATTACTTTAGTCAACCTGTGAACAAACTGCAGTCTTCTATTTTTAGACACTTCCCTTCTGGTCTGTTCTTTCGGCATTTGTCAGATAAGATTTGCTTTGTCTATTTACCATTTAAGGTAACTTCAGTCTTTGGTCTATTTCAGCATTAAATGCTACATTAAATATTTCAATAAATAGCTGTCGATTATTCGGACTGATGAACAAAGTTTGCTAACTTAGTCTGAATTGATTTTTTCTGAAATAAGCTCCGATCTGATCTGCATCGATCTGGTCTGTACCGATTTACATCGATCTGGTATGTTTTGTCATCTTTAAAATCCGGAACTAGCAAATTCCCCCTTTTTGATGATGACTAAACCTAGCTTCTTTATCTTTTTAAGTCATTTCTCTTGTAGAAGTTGTGTTCAAAATAAATGAACTAATTGTCTTCTTTATTATTTAGGAGTTCAGATCGATTAAGTCTTTTAGTTCAAAATAAATGAACTTTTCAAAATAAATGAACAAGAATGTGAATTCCGAAAGACTTTTTATAAGCTCGTCTGATGAATACATTTACAGATGTTATTCATTACATGCAGTCATTTATTTCTTCTTTCGGGCGGCTGTTCTGGCTTCATTTATTTCTTCTTTCCCCCCTTTTTGGCATCATCAATCTCCTGAAGGAAATCGATGATCTGCGTAAGCTAGGCACAGATAGCATCTAGGCCATGATCTTGGGTAAGAAGGGATTTGGCAACTGCGGTTTTTACTTCTGAAGCCAGCTCGTTCTGTTCTTTTCTTAGGCTGGTCTTATAAGAAGCTTGTTGAGAGAACAGTTCGTTCAGACCATGTTGTATACTATCGATGCTCTTCATCATTTTTTCCTTGAAATAATCAAAGTCCATAGTGGTAGTCCACTGACTTTGGTGTCTTCTCTTACTCTTTGGGAGAGAAAGAGGAAATTATTAGATAGTTCTCGAAGGGACTTGGCCACTGATGGAGTATCATCAAAGTAGTCTGGTATGTCTTTAGCTGTTTGCATAGCCAGCTCTTTCCCTTTTTCAGTCGAAACGAAAGGTTGCGCGAGATCTAGTTCTTGTGCAAAAGCTTACGGAGGAGATGAGTCAGGCGGCACAACAAATGGGGCAGCAGATTGGCGATGTTCGGACCAGACTAATTCAACAAGATCCGTAGAAAATTGATTCAAAAAAGCCAAGTCTGCAGCTGACTGATATGCTTTGACTGTTTTTGACGGAGCTGGAAGGTCTTTAACATCTGGAGGAGAGATTGGTTGAACAGGCTCCTCAAGTTGTAAATTCGCAACAATGCCGGACACAACTAGTCCAATATCGATGAGTCTTGAGTGACAATAGTCTTTGGTGCGACTGACGTGCTGGCTGAGCTCCGAAGACTGTGGACGCAAAAGGAAGAGACATAGTAGGGGATTCCAGTAATACATCCATTGCCTCAACCTCTGCAGCAGTCGGAGCATTAGGCGGTGGCTGCTCCACTGGCTTAGTAAAGGGTTCCTCATATTCTGCAGAAATTTGCCCTGCCACAGTCTGGCTTGGGGTTGGGTGATCCGGACTGGGAGAAGGGGTTGAAATATTCAGCCTTTGCCGATGCATTCTGACAGCCATATGTAGAGTGAGGACGTCCATCTCTAGGTGAGATGTAACTGCGCTGTCGTCCTGGATAGTCGGGCTGGTTATATCAAAATTTACTTTCTTAGCTTGGATAAGGAGAGTTGCGAGCCTCAGCCTATGTTTTGCACAAAACAGCTCTTTCCGATGCACATCGATGCAAACATCGTCTGTTTCCGTGCCTTTTAGAACTTCTTGTTCCATCTTGTTCAGTCGTTTGAGCTTACCAAAGAACAGATTGAAGTGATTCACCGTTCTGTACAAGACCCATTCATCGAATATGGCGGCGATGGCCTGTACTTTTTCTCCAATGTCTACCATGGCAAGGTAAATAGCTGTTTGAGCAGCTGATTTGGGTTTTGAGGGTACAAACTTTGTCATGATGACTTTGCCCTTCTCAACAACAGATGAGGGCTTGATCCCTGATTTGGTATAATCGCCCAATTCTTTAATCACAATACCCTTGACAGCTGGGATATTGGATGTGTTTAGGGGCACAACTTTGGCTAGTTTGGATCGAGCTTTGGTTGTTTGAGGTGGAGCTAGGGTTTGGGGGTGGAGCTTGGAGTACTGGGGTTGCTTGGGTTGGAGGAGAGGTAGATATGGGTTTGGGGTTTAAGGTTGTCAGGGGTTTGGTGTGTTGGGTTCGAGGCTTCATTGATAAGGGTTTGGTTAGGGGTGAGGTAGTAGAAATAGACTAGGTTTCATCAGAGTCAGTCTGGACCACTACCAGTTTTCGCTTAGCCCTGGTCTTCTTTGTTGCAGCCTGTTCTGCACAAATCTCCATTTTGACGGTCAATAATTCAGTGGGAGTTGGGGGAGCACTTTTGGACTTTAACAAAGCCAGTCCTTTGGGATTAATGACTTTGGACAGACTGAGTGCCGAATATATCCCCAGCTCAATATTCACTGACTCCAACAACTTGCTTAGTGGAACAACAAAACAGACTGCATGTTTTGCGGAAGTGATGGTCTTCAATAAAACACCAAATAGGATGGAGGACCAGTTCACTTTCTGTCCAAAGTGGATAGCTACCATGGCTCCAAACTTTTCAGACGCCACAGCATCATAACTTCCAGCCTTGCTCAGCAACAACTTCCAACGATGTCGCATAGCACTTGAAAATGGAAAGACAACCCTTTCTTCTTGAATGCAGGTTTAAGGGTGAGTTCAAAGATTGACACTCTGTGCTGAAATTCCTCCAGAGTGGCTTTGGACAAATGAGCGAAATCGGACATTCCAGAGTAGGAAGCCCAAACGTCTCTGTAAATATTTCCTGAGAAATTTCAATATTCTGGCCATTAATTGAAGAAGAGATGGAAGTCTTGTGAGAAACGGCGTTTGAGAATAGTTCTCTGATCTCCGATTCATATACCACCGTGCCACATTCCAAAAACTTCCTCAGTCTGGATGATTCCAGATTTTTGAACATAGATACTATTTCTTTGTCTTCCATCCTATTGATAGCGTCAAACTCAACAAATAATGAGTTGTGAGTATGGTTGCCATTTGAAATATTAGTATACGAATATGGAAGAAAGAAGAATTTTTAGAAGAGATAAGCAGACAACGATAATTATAAAAAGTAAAATGATGAATGAGATGTACAACCTGATAAATACAGAGATATTAGACACTTGTCTGCATCTCGATGACTGATATTTTAAAATTCAAATTTTAACGGTCTGGATGAGTGTATAGTAAGGCGGTTAAAGTTAGATTAGTCCGGGATGTAAAATATTTCTATGTTAAAGATTGATAGTGTTTTGAGTCAGATCATGGGATAACATCAGATCGATAGAGATCGGTCTGATAGTTAGTATCAGTCTATATCTTATTGACCATTGTATGATCGATCTGTGCTAACACTAAATCTTTAAGAACGAAGTTAAGCATTCATCAAATATATTAAGATAGATCTATTAAACCAAGAATTTGACGAAAATAATTAAACTTAGCCTCTGGGAGTGGTTTAGTGAAGATGTCTGCACCTTGCTGGTCTGTTGAGATATACTCGATCCGAGTCTCCTTTTTGACAACATGATATCGGATAAAATGATGTCTGATATCAATATGTTTCGTTCGAGAGTGCAAGACTGGATTATATGTGATAACAATTACACTTGTGTTGTGTCAAAAGTTTGGTGACTCAACAACTTGAATGTCATAGTCTCTGAGCTGATGTTGAACCCAGAGCATTTGAGCGCAACAGCTTCTGGCGGTGAGATATTCTGCCTCAGCTGTGGATGTGGCAATCGATGTTTACTTCTTGCTAAACCATGAGATCAATCTTTCACCTAAGAATTGACAAGTTCAACTGGTGCTTTTGCGATCGATCTTACATCCTACATAGTCAGCGTCTGAATATCCAATTAAATTGAAATTTGAATCTTTGGGATGCCAGAGACCAACATTCTGAGAGCCTTTAAAATATTTTAGAATACATTTAGCGGCAATGAAGTTGGATTGTTTAGGGTCAGATTGAAATCTAGCACACATACAAACAGAAAACATAATATCAGGCCGGCTCGCTGTAAGATATAACAGCGATCCGATTAGACCTCGATATATTGTTATCTCAACTGACGTTCCCCCTTCGTCTTTATCTAACTTGATTGATGGACTTATCAGAGTTGAAGCAGTTGAGCAAGTCTTCATACCAAACCGTTTGAGTAGCTCCTTGGTGTACTTGGTTTGATTAATGAAAATTCTATTATTGAGGTGTTTGACTTGTAGACACAGGAAGAATGACAATTCTCCCATCATACTCATCTCAAATTGACTCTGCATTAACTTAGAAAATTTCTTGCATAACTTGGGGTTAGTTGACCCAAAAATGATATCATCAACATATATTTGAACTAACAAAGCATGTTCCCCATTGATAAACTTAAATAGAGTTTTATCTACTGAGCCGATCTGGTAATCACGATCCAGAAAAAATTGAGACATAGTGTCATACTAGGCTCTGGGGGCTTGTTTAAGTCCATAGACTGCTTTATTTAGTAAGTATACATGATATGGAAACGAGTGATTAAGAAATCCAGGAGGTTGCTAGATGTAGAATTCCTCCTGAAGTTCACTATTAAGAAAACACTCATCACGTCCATTTGATATACTTTGAAGTCTTTAAAAGCAGCGTATGCAAGAAAGATTCGACTGGCTTCAAGTTTGGCAACTAGTGCAAAGGAGTCATCAAAGTCGATTCCTTCTTCTTGTCTGAAGCCTTGTGCAACCAGTCTGGCCTTGTTCCTAATTACCACGCCATTTGCATCTAGCTTGTTTATGAAAACCCACCTGGTTCCAATAACAGGCTGATCACTTGGTCTGGGAGTTAAACTCCAAGCCTGATTCTGTTCAAATTGGTTGAGCTCTTCTTGCATAGCCCCTATCCAATTATAGTCAGCTAAAACTTCGTCAGTCTATTTTGGTTCCAGGTTGGATATGAATGCATCGTGAGTGAATTCATCCATAATCTGTCCTCTAGTTCTTATGGGTGCGGGTGGACTTCTAATCACCAGATCAGGTGGATGCCTCTTAGTCCAGCGGTAGTTTGGTTCGAGAACATCTGGTCCTGATGGAGGAAGAATATTGATATAACCAGTATTGGTCTTAACATTGGTATTCGTTACCCCCGGACCATGGACATCAGCTCGATCTAGTAGAACTTCAGTGGCTTCTACCGGTCTATCTGATACTTCAAGTTCTGGTGGATTGTCTCTTGACCTGTTAACTGTCCATACTTCATATGGTGTTGAATTTAATTTCTTGTTAATCATGGACCAATTCTGTGTATAACATGCAGTATTGACAGCCTCTGCCCAGAACTTTTGAGATATTCCAGAGTCAGCAAGCATTGTTCTTGCTGCTTCCTTGAGCGTTATGGTGCGTCGTTCTGCAACTCCATTTTGTTGAGGAGTGCGAGCTGCTGATGTAAGGACCCTCGTGCCCTTAACCCGTTATTAGTGTATTAACCCCCGTACTTAGTGCATACGATCATGTTATTAAAGGGGAAAGTGATTACATGCTACTCTAGCATGGATATCGTCTATAAAATTTCTTTACATTAATCGTATAATGTCTATTCTTTCCCAACACATTCCATAAAACATATGATGCACCTTTAAACATACACTAACATGCTCTCAATTCATTTTGTAGTTCGTAATTAATTGCACACAACACAAATGAAGAGAGAAATGCCTTTGCCTTCTTTATACATTCCATATACACATAATACCGCTCACATGCGAGCATCGAATAAGTAGGCGTGTATCTAATGTATAAAGTATCATGCTCAATACCGTCGCTGGTACCTCGATCCTGGAAGCACCTCAAATCTACAGCTCGAGCTCAACTCCAAGCCATCGATGTACCTAATAACCTGTCCCAACAGAGACAGCCCCCACATGGGATGAGCATACCAATATCCCAAATCCAACAGTCATAATAATAAAATTCATAATTTACAACAATGTAAATGCTTATGAAATACAAAATATACTCCCTGGATGGTATCATCCTCATCCGGGATTCTCTGTATTGTCCCTGTTCTCAAAACAACCGAAATCATCAAATTCCCAAATGCCAGTTAATCATTACATTGATTAACGAATCCATATGATATGTACCGATATCACAAACATAATATCAAATCATTAAACCATGATTACGTTTATCCCATTTATCTCATTTATGGTTCCATAGTTCTATCTCATTGCTCGCTCTACAATAGCGGCATTTCATTCTCACGCATGCTCAACAGCAGTGGCGTCATAACTGATGTTCGCTCCAGGCGACAACATCCCAATCATTGCTCGCTCAAAAGCGGCACCATATAATTTCCAATGTATATATATTCATTCATAGTGATTACCATAAACCATGCAATTCAATAGACATCTATTGTAATATAGCGTACCATGCACTCACAATTGCAATTACAATAAAGGGCCATGCTCGTACGTCATAGGTACATTAAGTCTCCGCAGTCCAAGCCAAACCTTGCTTGAGTCCCACCTCAAGAAGTATGTGCTAAAACACAAATAATTCACAATCAAACATAAGCATGCAACCACGTACCCAAGTACGTTCATAGCTCCCAATCATATCGTCAACCCATGACGATTACCAAAATAAAAGCCCCCCGGCTAAGCATGCATAATATCCAAAATATACAGTTTTTCATGTTTAAAAGATAGCCAAAAACCCAACAAGGAATTCCATTTTTTATTAAATTTTGGCTCCAATCAATTCATTTAAAAGGTGCAGCATTCCCATTGGAATGTAAACATTGCCCCGGAAACGGCCCCTAAAAACCTCGATTCCAAAATCCCTTCATTTTCCAAAATTTTGAAAAAAAACAAAGGGGACAGGGCCGCGATCGATCGGCGCTAAGCCGCGATCGATCGCCATACCCTACTGCCCGAAAACAAACAAGCCGCGATCGATCGCCACATCTCGCGATCGATCGCCAAGGCCCTCGCGATCGATCGCCCACTTTTCGCGATCGATCGCCGAAACTGTACATCGTCTTCCCAAAATCAGTAGCATGTCGCGATCGATCGGCGCCTAGCCGCGATCGATCGCGACCTGCGGGTTTCCGAAAATTCCGAGCTTTAATGGTGTTTTTCACACCTAAACTCAAAACCAACACCCCTAACCTCCTCAACACCCTTAATACACCATTTAAACTCAATAAAAACACCAAAATCAACACTTAAGATTTTTAACCCAAAACCCCCAAACACAAATCCAACCCAAAAGCTCAACCATAACACACCAAATCACTATCAAATCGAAGACAAAGACGAGGGGAAGAAACTTACCAACTTATCTTCGAGAAATCCGGCTCCTAGGACGAGCCTCCATCGATTTTGCCCATCAAAGGGAAAGGGGAAGGGTTTGGGGTGAGAGAGTGGCGTGAGGGTGAGGAGAGGAGAGAAATGGATTCCGAATGACGGAATCCCGAGTCCAACTGGTATATATATAGCAAAAATGCCCCAAAATACCAATACCTCCACAAATACATCATGATTCATTAAAAATCATTTGTTTTCAAAACTCTCTCTCCAACATCAAATCCTCAGACTGGCCCCAACATAAGGCACCCCGGACTTCAAGTCCCACTAAAAACCCAACTTATAGGTTTTCCATCAAAATGAGAATACAATCTCAACCTTTGGATCCAACGATCCCAAATGCCCGATTTAACAATCTCGGGAGACCCAAAACCGCAATTAATTCCTAATTGCCACAATTAAAAAAAATCCATCAAGGATTATTATCACACCGGGATTAACACCATTAATCCCCGGACATCACAGCTGAGTATTCATGCCTGATCCTTTGGTCATCCAGAAAGGATTCAAGATTTTTGTTTGAAAATTCAATGCCTTTGTCGCTTTGAATCCTGTCGTTCCCAGATGATTTCTCGTTCTGAATGTGCTTCAACAGCTTGATTAATCTTGGGCCAGTCTGATATTTGCTGCTAAAAAATATGGTCCATGTAAAACGTGAGTAATCATCAATAATAACAAGAGTATACCGCATTCCCCTTAAACATGTTTGGTATGGACCAAACAAGTCCATATGCAATAATTCTAAGCAGCGTAAGGAGGATTTGTCATTCTTGTTCTTAAAGGATGATCTGACTTTTTTGGCCATTTGACAAGCTTGATAGATCTTATCCTTAGCAAAGTCGATCTTGGGCAGACCGATAACTAAATCATGTTTACATAGGCTAGAAATAGTCTTGAAATTAATATGATTCAAGCATTTATGCCATAGCCAATGTTTATTATAGTTATAAGCGTTGAAACAAGTAGGATTATCAGGTTGATCATGATTCCAATCAATCTTATAAGTATTTACATTCCTGATCCTTACAGGCATGGTTTTACCATCAGATGACTTAACAGTGCTAGTGTGTTTGTGAAATTCTACGGTATAATCATTATCACATAATTGACTTATACTAATCAGATTATAGCATAAATTCTCAACTAATAGCGCATCATTTATGATAATGTGACCATGGACAATCTTACCCTTGCCCACGGTCTTACCCTTTGTGTTAGCACCGAAGGTGATCTTAGGACCAGTGTATTGAGTAATATCAGATATCAGCTCGATGTTTCCCGTCATGTGTCGAGAACATCCATTGTCTAAATACCAGTCTGATAGTTTTTTCTTGGGTTCCTGTCATAAAAAAGAATTACTGTTGGTACCCAATCCTACTTGGGTCCGGAACAGATTAGTCCTTTGGGGACCCACACCTGAATCAGCTTTATTGGCTTGTGTGTGTCTGGTATGGTGTATGCTGTGCGATAACTAGTGTGCTGAGCTTGTTGTGTGTATTGTATTTTGTGAAATGGTGGCCTTTGATTCTTGTCAGGCAATCTATATCTTCTTTGGACAGGTTGTGAGTTGTGGTAATTGGATGGTTTTCCTTGCCTTAAATTTTGCACTCTTGAGTTCGGTCTGATAGACTCAAAACTCGTTGGTGCCTTCTCGTTGGTTTGGTTAACATACCCAATTCCCTTTTTCAAACCTTTATCCTTGAAGGAGATTCCTGTTTGAATTGGAGGCACTTCTGATTCATATATTGTGCAGGATATAACAAATTTTATTTGTTTGATTTTGTTCTTTTCCAGCAACAATTTAGTTTCATTTTTAGTGCTTTCATTGATTCCAAAGCCTATGCCAGTGATATCACCGACATTTCTTTGTACCTCTTGCAACTCATCTAATGAAGCTCTTGATTTTGTCCATGTTTTGAAAATATGAGAAATCTTAGCATTTTGTGCGCTAATTCTCTGATTTTCTACATGGAGCTGTTCATAGGAGATTTTTAGCTTATCCAGCTTGATCTTCAGACTGTCACATTCACCTAGCTTAGAACAGCTTGGTATGATGTTCTCATCTGTTTGATCTTTGCTTTCAACCTTAATTTTCTCAAATGATTCAGCTAGCATTCTGTAGTCATTAGCCATATCTTATAGTGCAGATACAAGTTCTTCTCGTGTAAATTCATCTGAGTCAAAATCGAATACCTCATCGTTCTGACTAGTCTCATCATCTGCCATTAGGCATTGGATCTCCTCTTCGCTTTCACTGGAGGATTCTTCTGAGCTCTTTGATTCTGAATCAGTCTGAGCCCACTTACTGTTGCTTTCTTCTGCTACAAGAACTTTTTGAGTCTTTCCATGATGCCCTTTTTTATCTTTATAGTACTTCTTATTCTTGTCATCTCGGTGCCTTTCCTTCCTTTCATCTTTCTTGGTTTGGTGCAATCAGCAATGAAGTGTCGAGTCTTACCACAATTGTAGCAAGCCTGATCGTTAACAGTAGCATCATTTCTTGACTTATATTGATGAGAATGTTTAAAGTTCTTTTTATTTTTAGACATGAATTTACCAAATTTCTTACTAAATAAAGACATAGAATCATTACTCATGTGTTCGACAGATCGGTCTGTAGGGCTAGATTGATCTGGAATGGCTGCAAGTGCCTTGTTTGGCTAAGATGTGGATGGCTTTGCTTCCCTCTAGTGATCAGCTCGAATTCATAGGCCTTGAGATCAGTGAACAGATCATTGAGTTCGATTTTGTACAGATCATTAGATTCTCTCATGGCAATGGTATTGTGATGGCCAGGGATTAAAGATGTTAATCCCGTAGTGTTAATAACCCCTAAAGTTGTTTTACGTGGCGATTTGGAGTTTAATCGAGGTGTTGGGCCTTCCGGGCTCGTCTATTTGAGTAGTTGGGATCGTTGGATCCCGAGGTTGAGATCGTATTCTCATTTAGGTGAAAACCTATGAGTTGGGTTTTTAGTGTGACTCGGAATCTCGGGTGCTTTGTGTGGGCACCGGTAGGGGGTTTTTGAGTTAGAGAGAGAATTTTTGAAAACAGATGATTTTTAATGAATCATGATGTATTTGTGGGGCTATTAGTATTTCGGGGTATTTTTGCTATAAATACCAGTTGAACCCGAGATTTTAATTATTGGAAGCCATTTTCCCCACCTTGCCCGTCTCTCTCTCCTCGCGTCTCTGCACCATTCCCGTCACCCTCGACCCACGCAGCTTCAGGCCGTGCGCCCGCCGCCGTCCGGCCGCCATCCGCCGCGTCCGACCTACCGTTGGCTTCGTCTCGTCCAGGCGCACCTTCCCGTACCAACAATTCAAAATTTCGTCGCGTTTTGGGGTCGGATTTTGCAGAAGACGCAGACGCCCAAAATTTAGGGTTCTTCGATTTCAAACATTTTCCTTCCGATTTTCGATTGGGTAACCTCCCTTACCCCTTTTTCGTCATTATTGTGTAATTCCCTGCCATTTTTGTGTTCAATTTGTTCGAATTCTTGCTGTTGGCGTGAGTTGGTTCGAATTTATGCTGTTTGCGTGGGTTAGGGTTCGAAAATTGGGGTTTTTGGCAGGGGGTGGTAATTCTTGTTATGGGTCGTTTATTACATGTTTTAGATGTATTATGGTGCTTAGTTTGAGTTTGAAAATTGGTGTGAGGGTTCGAAAAATTGATGGGTGTTCTTGAATAATTTTCGATATGTCTCATTCGTTTTTCCTCCCTGCATATGCCCTGCCCGGGTCTTTTAAATGGTTAATTGTCGTGTGTTGACAATATTTTGAGGGTTAAGGGTGTGCTTGAGCATGGGTTGCATGTTCGTAAATAATTGTGAGTTAATTTATCGTGTTAGCACGTCGTCCCTCGGGGCATGGAACTCGATCAAAGTCTGGCTCGAACTAAGGAGATTTAAGGTACGTGCGACGTACGAGCATTACTTTATATGAGAGCATTTGTGAAATGCATAATGTATTTTGATTGCATTGATGGTTGTGCGTATGGTTATATATATGTGTTGATATAGTTATGGAACGACCCAACCTTGACATCGCCGCCACAAGCGTGCGTGATACTAGAGTATTATGACCTTATAAGAGATATGGGGTACTGGGTTTATATGACTATTGTAGGGCATTTGAGATGCCTGAGAATGATCGTGGAATCATGTATTCATTATAAGACATGTGAGATGTCTAAGTATAAATGAGAATTTGTAAAATAAATGCTAGGCATTTGAGCTATCTGTGATTGGTAGCAAAGTTGAAAATCACTATTAGATATCGAGATATCTATATTTGTATGTATAATGAATTTGGAATCATTAATTATTGATACTTGAGAATCAGGCATGCTATGAGTTAAATCAATGTGTTGATTTACTGATTTTTGAGATTTGATGAGTTTGATGATTGTGAGAACAGGGACAGTACACGGAATCCCGGATGAGGACGTTGCCATCCAGGGAGTGTCATTTAAAATTCATTAGTATTTACTTTTGTTGTAAATTATGAATTTCATTATTGTGATTATGGGATTTTGTGTATTGGTATGATCACCCCGTTGGGGGCTGTCTCTGTTGGGGCAGGTGAACAGGTACACCGATGGCTGTGGAGCCGAGCTCGAGCTGTTGATTGGATGTACTCCCAGGATCGTGGTACCAGGGCTTGATGGAGCACTGTGATGTCCCCGAAATAATTAATCGTGTTTAAGGCATTAATTGTGTTCATATGTTTAAATATGATTTATTTATGGTGGTAATTGCCTTATGTGTTAGAATTAATTGCCATGTGGAAATGCTTGGTCATGTGGGCTGGTAGAGCATTTCAGGGTGCATGTTGTGCGTGTTGGGGAAAATTGCTATTAGCATGATTTATTTGCCATGGTTAGCAATTATTTGGAAAGCATGAGTTTAATTGATATTTTGGTGCATTTTGGATTAATGCTTTTAAAATATCATGTTGGGGTGTTTTATACACCATGGGTTTGTGGATACATTTTAATTTAACTTAAACCCTTTATACCCCCACCTTTACCAAATCATTTTACCTTTACCAAATTACACCACCCAAACCCTCCTTTCCCTCATTTTCGAGTTTGTGCTTAAGGGTAAAGGAAATCCTTCCAAAAATCTTGATTTGTGGAGTTTATTGGGAGATTTGAGGTCCCCAAGAGGTATGGATACCTCATTGTTGATTTTGTAAGGTTTTATTTAAGTTTGGTATGGTTTTGAAGGGTTTTAAAATGGGTTTGTGTTGGGTTGTTGTGGTTTTGGTTGAGGGTTGGATTTATGTTTGTTTTGAGGTGTATTTTGAAGGTTTATGTTGTTATTTATGTTGTTGGTTTGATGGTTTAAGTGTTGGTATGGATTGGAAGGAATTTTTGGTGCAAAAATGGTGAAAATCGCGTGTCTGTGCAAGGCGATCGACCGCCTGAAAAGAGGCGACCGATCGCCTAAGGGCAGTAGGCAAAGTGCAGGGCAGGCGATCGATCGCCTAAAATGAGGCGACCGATCGCCGAGAGGCAGTAGCCAATCCAAGGGTTAGGCGATCGATCGCCATGTTTGAAGCGATCGATCGCCGCGAAGAAAAATTTGAGGCGATCGATCGCCTCAGGAAGCGATCGATCGCCAGCTGTGAAATTTTGTAAAATGATTTCTTTTGACGAATTTTTGGTATTCGACTATTATTTGGCTTCTAATATTGATTTGTATGGTTGTGTAGAACCATCACAGGTGCCAACAACATCGAGGAGATAAAGTTATACAACTTCTCCACTTTTTGAAACTAAGGTACGTAGTGAGACGTACGAGCATCGGACGGTAAATCGTGTTACAACTTTAATGATGCATATTGTGAATAGTGTGTCCTCATATGTGATGAAATATGTGAAATGATAGTGTTATATCATGATATTGGAATCAATTGTGTTTGATTATTGTGGTAGAATTGATGAATGTTCCGGTAGCCTTTATCTCCGAGCGAGGGAGGTACTTGCCGCTGTCATATGAAGCGATGGTAGTATGATATTTGCCGCTGTCATGTCTAAGCGAGGTAACATGCCGCTGTCATTGTCGAAGCGAGGGATATCATATGATGCCGCTATATGTCGAAGCGAGGGGTCCTAAAATTCCGCTGTTGTATTGGGACCGGAACAGTCACAATTCTAGTGATTAATGTGGAAGATTGTGGATATATTTGGAAACGCGTTATCGATCGTTATATCGTGAACTAATGATTTTGTGTATAAATTTGTGAAACAGGAACAACAATGAAATGTTCTAATGTGGTGATCAAGGAGCATATCTATTATTTGTCGCATGCGCTTAATTATTTTGTTAAGTTGAATTGTGTTAAATGGTGATATATATATGCTCATGGTGAGTTGTTCCTGTAGGTACGCTTTTGGACAAAAGGGGCTCAGGGTTGGGTTGAACTGTGAGCTGAAAGAGACTTGAAAGAAGATAGATTACAGGATTTTTGTTAGTCTTAACATTCATTTTGGGAATGTAATTAACTAACTATTGAAGTTTTATTTTTTTGGCCTGTAATTACATTGAGCTCACATAAGAACCAAAACCCTAAGATGTCCCTAATACATGTTTAGCCCTGTTTATATCTTGATTTCACCGTTAAGGAACTAGGGTCCTTACATTAGTGGTATCAGAGCCAGGTTAGAGAACCCGGGAACGAGTGAAGGGTAGCCTTAGCAATAAGTTGGCTAGGCGTCTACTTTTAAATATGTTGTGCGCATATGAAGCATGTGACTGTTATGCTAACCTGTTATGGTTTTCTAACGATGTATTATGTGAATTGTTTTGTATATTGTTGTTAACCCTTGTGTTGCAGTATGGCAGCAAATGTCGATGTTGGTGATGCAGTAAGTGTAAATGCTAGTGCTAGGCATACAAATCCCCTACCGCCACCAGCCTTGGACGAAGAGCCGTCCGAACAACAGTTATTGCCGGGAGAACTGAGTTTGACGCAATTTCTAGCTTATCGGCCCCCGACTTTTGAAGGGACTGAAACAGGGGAGAAGGCTGAGGAATGGCTAGAGAGGTTGGAGCAGATATTTGTAGCTGCCCCGTGCGCAAAGACAGCTTGGATACGGCTAGCAGAATTTCAATTGGCCAAAAAGGCGCTGATGTGGTGGAAGACCACAGTAATTGAACAGGAGGCTCAGGGTCAGGAAATTAACTGGAAGCTGTTTAGGACTCGATTTCTGACCCGATACTTCTCAGCAGCGGCACGGCAGGCTAAAGAGGATGAATTCAATAGCTTGAGGCAAGGTACTATGCCGGTGTCTGACTATGCTCTCCAGTACTGTTCCTTACTCAGATATGTGCCTCATATCGCCTCTAGCACCCAAGCAAAGATGAGGAATTTTATGAAAGGCTTGAGGCCGGAGTTGTATGATAGGGTGATCACTTATGGCCCTACTTGTTTTGATGACGCCCTAGCACGAGCTGAATTGGCAGAATTAGGAGTGTGTGCATATCCGACTGTGGCACCGCCTCCAGCACCATCACAGAGACCGACCCCTGAAAACTTGAAACCAAGGGGCGACCATTTTAAGCCCAAGGGAAACTCCTCATCTTCCAGATTCAGTGGTAGATGGCAAGATGCTCGTGGAAGGGGTGGTCGTGGAAGTAATACTCCGTCTCATAGGGGACAGTCTCAGGCTAGCAATTTTGAGAAGGTTAAGTGTTTTATGTGCGGGGGACCCCATTCAGTGAAAGGATGCTCTGCTTGTTATGAGTGTGGGAAACATGGTCACTTGGCCCGAAATTGTCCTAACCGGGGAGGGCCACAGAATACTATGGGGAGACCTTCAGATAGGCCAGCACAGCAGAGACCACCATTTGCACCGAGGCCATTGGGAGGACAGCCGTTGGGGCCACCTCAAGGGCAAGTGTATGCCCTCACCAGGGAGCAGGCTACAGCAGCTCCAGAGGAAGTGATAGCGGGTACGTGTTATTTATTTACGCACCCTGCTTATATTTTGATAGATACAGGTGCGTCACACTCCTTTGTGTCGACGAGTTTTGTGGAGAGGCACCGTATATGCACGACTCCGTCACCCACGCCTCTTGTGGTTTCGGCACCTGCTGGAAAGAGTGTGATTGCAGATCGGTTTGTTGATGACAGCCTCATTTATTTTGAGGGCAACGAGTTGAAGTCAGATTTGATTGTTCTGGGGATGTCGGACTTCGACTGCATTGTGGGTATTGATGTGCTGAACAGATACCAGGCAGTAGTGGACTGCAGTCAGAGGACAGTACGGTTCATATCTGATTTAGGGGTTCGGTGGACTTTTTACGGGGATGGTTCCCGCTCAAGAATTCCGTTGATATCGGCTTTAAAGATGACTCAGTTATTGGAACGTGGGCACGAGGGTTATCTTATTTATGCCATTGACATTGCTAGCAAGAAAGAAGAGTTAAGAGTCGAAGATATACCCGTGGTTGCCGAGTTTGCCGATGTATTTCCGGAGGAGATTCCCTGATTCCCGCCGGCTAGGGAAGTTGAGTTCGGGATCGAATTATTACCGGGGACATCCGCTATTTCTCGTGCCCCTTACAGGATGGCACCAGCGGAGTTAAGAGAGCTGAAAGAGCAGCTACAGGAACTACTTGATAAGGGTTACATACGCCCCAGCGTATCACCTTGGGGTGCGCCTGTGTTATTTGTGAAAAAGAAGGATGGGTCGATGAGATTGTGCATCGACTACAGGCAATTGAATAAAGCCACAGTGAAGAATAAATACCCTCTTCCGCGGATCGACGACTTGTTTGATCAGTTGCAGGGCACGAGGTTGTACAATAAGATTGATTTGAGGTCGGGGTACCACCAGATCCGAGTTAGAGAGGATGATGTGCAGAAGACGGCCTTCCGGACCCGTTATGGTCACTATGAGTTTTTGGTCATGCCGTTTGGAGTGACAAACGCCCCGGCTGTGTTTATGAGCTTGATGAATCGAGTGTTCCAACTCTATTTGGATCAATTCGTCATCGTGTTTATTGACGATATACTTATCTATTCTCGGAGCGAGGAAGATCACAGGAATCATTTGAGGACAGTGCTCCAGATTCTGAGGGACAATCAGTTGTATGCTAAGCTGAGCAAGTGTGAATTTTGGCTGAGCAGCGTGGTATTTTTGGGGCATGTGATCTCTAGTGATGGGATTTCTGTGGATCCCAGGAAAGTGGAAGCAGTGATGGATTGGTCTGCGCCTACATCTGTGCCCGAGATCCGTAGCTTCCTCGGTTTAGCGGGTTACTACCGACGTTTCGTCGAGGGATTCTCTAAGATCGCTAAGCCGTTGACGCAGTTGACTCAGAAGGGTGTTCCGTTTTCTTGGTCTGAGGCATGTGAGCAAAGCTTCCAAGAGTTGAAGCACCGGTTGACTACAACACCTGTTCTGGTGATCCCTTCGGAGAACGAAAGGTTTGCTTTGTACACGGATGCATCACTGCAGGGATTGGGCTGTGTACTGATGCAGGATAAGCATGTGGTGGCTTATGCATCGAGGCAGTTGAAGCCCCATGAGACCAGGTACCCGGTTCATGATTTGGAACTGGCGGCCATTATTTTCGCTTTGAAAATTTGGCGGCATTATCTTTATGGTACTTCTTTTACCATTTACACGGATCATAAGAGCTTGAAGTTCCTATTTACCCAAGCGGAACTGAATATGAGGCAAAGGAGGTGGATGGACTTGCTCAAGGACTACGATTGCGAGATAGAGTACCATCCAGGGAAGGCGAACCTGACAGCCGACGCCTTAAGTAGGAAGGTGAAGTGTACGGCATATGATGTTATTCAGTTATCGGCCTTGAAGACCTCTTGTTGTCATTTGGGATATGACTTTGATTTAGATGCATCGCCGGTGCTGGTATCGACCCTATTGGCAGAACCGGACATCTTTGAACTCATCAGGAAAGCTCAGATGACAGACGTTGAGGTACAGAGATGGTTATCATATTTGCGTCTGGGTCAGTTATCAAAGTTCAGAGTAGCAGAAGATGGTTCCTTGAGGCTTGGTAACCGTTGGGTAGTGCCAAGGGCACCAGAGTTGCGTCAAGGAATCTTGCATCGTGCTCATAGTAGCAGATTTAGCATCCATCCAGGTGGGAGAAAGATGTACAAGGACTTGTGTGATCAATTTTGGTGGAGACGGATGAAGAGAGACATTATGTCATTCGTTAAGAAGTGCCTAATTTGCCAACAAGTGAAAGCAGAAAGGCAGAGGCCCGGAGGCGAGTTGAAGAGTTTAGAGATACCAGAGTGGAAGTGGGAGCACATCTCTATGGATTTCGTGACCCACTTGCCAAGGACTGCCTCGGGATTCGATGCGATCTGGGTGATTGTAGATCGACTGACGAAGGTGGCTCACTTCATCCCATATAGTATGTCTTTCACATACTTAAAGATGGCCCAGTTTTATGTACGGGACGTGCTGAGATTGCATGGCATCCCAGTCTCGATTGTGTCTGATAGAGACCCGCGGTTCACATCGCACTTTTGGGAGGGTCTTCAATCGGCTTTGGGTATGGAAGTGAGGCAAAGTACGGCTTATCACCCTCAGACAGATGGTCAGACAGAGCGTACCATACAAACGCTTGAGGACATATTGTGGGCATGTGTTTTGGAGTTCGATACTCCGTGGCAAGATTCAGTGCCACTTGTGGAGTTTTCTTACAACAACAGTTATCAGGCGAGCATTCAGATGGCTCCATTCGAGGCCCTTTACGGTCAACGATGTAGGTCACCGCTGTACTGGGAAGATTTGACTAGTAAGGCGGTCGGAGGACCGGAATTGATTCGTGAAATGGAAGAGAAAATCAAAGTGATCCGTCAGAAAATGAAAGCGGCTCAAGATAGGCAAGCGGCCTATGCTAATAAACGACGGCGACCATTGGAATTCCAAGTGGGAGACAGAGTCTTTCTGAAAATCTCACCTTTCAGAGGTGTAGTTCGTTTCGGTATGCGCGGGAAGTTGTCTCCGAGATATGTTGGGCCGTACGAGGTATTGCAGCGCATCGGCACTTTGGCTTACCGTTTGGCCCTACCGCCGTCCTTGTCTGGTATACATGATGTCTTCCATGTATCTATGTTGAGGAAGTATGAACCAGACCCGTCTCATGTGTTGCATCCTTCAGAGGTTCAGTTGAGTTCAGATGTATCCTATGTTGAACGGCCAGTCAGAATTCTGGATCGAGAGGATCGCATACTTCGAAGCAAGGTGATGCCTATAATCAAGGTTCAGTGGGATCGTCGGGGTGTCGAAGAGGCCACGTGGGAGACGGAACGGCATATGGTGCAGCACTACCCGGAACTATTCTCTGGTATGTGTTTATGTTTAGTTTCTTTTGGGGTAAGTGCATGCGATTTCGAGGACGAAATCTTCTAAGTAGGGGAGTATTGTGATGTCCCCGAAATAATTAATCGTGTTTAAGGCATTAATTGTGTTCATATGTTTAAATATGATTTATTTATGGTGGTAATTACCTTATGTGTTAGAATTAATTGCCATGTGGAAATGCTTGGTCATGTGGGCTGGTAGAGCATTTCAGGGTGCATGTTGTGCGTGTTGGGGAAAATTGCTATTAGCATGATTTATTTGCCATGGTTAGCAATTATTTGGAAAGCATGAGTTTAATTGATATTTTGGTGCATTTTGGATTAATGCTTTTAAAATATCATGTTGGGGTGTTTTATACACCATGGGTTTGTGGATACATTTTAATTTAACTTAAACCCTTTATACCCCCACCTTTACCAAATCATTTTACCTTTACCAAATTACACCACCCAAACCCTCCTTTCCCTCATTTTCGAGTTTGTGCTTAAGGGTAAAGGAAATCCTTCCAAAAATCTTGATTTGTGGAGTTTATTGGGAGATTTGAGGTCCCCAAGAGGTATGGATACCTCATTGTTGATTTTGTAAGGTTTTATTTAAGTTTGGTATGGTTTTGAAGGGTTTTAAAATGGGTTTGTGCTGGGTTGTTGTGGTTTTGGTTGAGGGTTGGATTTATGTTTGTTTTGAGGTGTATTTTGAAGGTTTATGTTGTTATTTATGTTGTTGGTTTGATGGTTTAAGTGTTGGTATGGATTGGAAGGAATTTTTGGTGCAAAAATGGTGAAAATCACGTGTCTGTGCGAGGCGATCGACCGCCTGAAAAGAGGCGACCGATCGCCTAAGGGCAGTAGGCAAAGTGCAGGGCAGGCGATCGATCGCCTAAAATGAGGCGACCGATCGCCGAGAGGCAGTAGCCAATCCAAGGGTTAGGCGATCGATCGCCGTGTTTGAAGCGATCGATCGCCGCGAAGAAAAATTTGAGGAGATCGATCGCCTCAGTGAAGCGATCGATCGCCAGCTGTGAAATTTTGTAAAATGATTTCTTTTGACGAATTTTTGGTATTCGACTATTATTTGGCTTCTAATATTGATTTGTATGGTTGTGTAGAACCATCCCAGGTGCCAACAACATCGAGGAGATAAAGTTATACAACTTCTCCACTTTTGAAACTAAGGTACGTAGTGAGACGTACGAGCATCGGACGGTAAATCATGTTACAACTTTAATGATGCATATTGTGAATAGTGTGCCCTCATATGTGATGAAATATGTGAAATGATAGTGTTATATCATGATATTGGAATCAATTGTGTTTGATTATTGTGGTAGAATTGATGAATGTTCCGGTAGCCTTTATCTCCGAGCGAGGGAGGTACTTGCCGCTGTCATATGAAGCGATGGTAGTATGATATTTGCCGCTGTCATGTCTAAGCGAGGTAACATGCCGCTGTCATTGTCGAAGCGAGGGATATCATATGATGCCGCTATATGTCGAAGCGAGGGGTCCTAAAATTCCGCTGTTGTATTGGGACCGGAACAGTCACAATTCTAGTGATTAATGTGGAAGATTGTGGATATATTTGGAAACGCGTTATCGATCGTTATATCGTGAACTAATGATTTTGTGTATAAATTTGTGAAACAGGAACAACAATGAAATGTGCTAATGTGGTGATCAAGGAGCATATCTATTATTTGTCGCATGCGCTTAATTATTTTGTTAAGTTGAATTGTGTTAAATGGTGATATATATATGCTCATGGTGAGTTGTTCCTGTAGGTACGCTTTTGGACAAAAGGGGCTCAGGGTTGGGTTGAACTGTGAGCTGAAAGAGACTTGAAAGAAGATAGAGTACAGGATTTTTGTTAGTCTTAACATTCATTTTGGGAATGTAATTAACTAACTATTGAAGTTTTATTTTTTTGGCCTGTAATTACATTGAGCTCACATAAGAACCAAAACCCTAAGATGTCCCTAATACATGTTTAGCCCTGTTTATATCTTGATTTCACCGTTAAGGAACTAGGTTCCTTACAAGCACGGTATCGTATAGAGTACTAATATACACCCGAAGGTTATATACATATTTATGATGCTCGCATGTGAGCACGGTTATGCTTGTATATGGGTTGTATATAAAGGCATGAGCCTTTCTCTCTTTCATTCTATGTTGTATGCAATTAAGAGTAGAATTGCTAATGATATGAGAGTCATGGGTGTATTATGTGGGTGTTGAAACCCATTTATTTTGTCTTATGTGTGGTGTCTTCCCTGGCTGGGAATTTACTTAGCGTTGCTGTGTTCTGTTGAGTATGTGTTTTTCCCTGGCCGGGAACTATATATTGTGATGCGCTTTATTTCGGGATGGCTCTATGTATGGGGAGACTCTGCCCAAATTTTTATAAAAGTCTACCATGTGAAAAGTGGTGTAATGGGGATGGAAATGGGCGGAATCTATGAGTCTAATTGTGGGTAGAGATGATCTTAATGTTGAATATTAAAGAAATTTTGTAATTGCCATTCAATGGTAAAGTATCATCTGTGTTTCCCGATTGATTTTATTGAAAGCATGTACCACACATAATGATTAATACACTAATCAAGGGTTAAGGGCTTGGGGGTCCTTACATTAGTGGTATCAGAGCAGTGGTTGCTCTTTGGGGCTGTTAAGGGCGTAGGAAGTTATTGATAGCACATACTTATGATGGTGATGTCTGGCCCTTCATGTATTATGTGTTAAGGGACCTGATTTTGTAAGAAAATCAGGAAAGGTGAGACGTACGGGCTTCGGACGGTAAAACGTGTTACACCTTTGATTATGTATATCATGGATAGTGAACCCTTACATGTGATGATATATGTGACATGATAGTGATATATATTGTGAAAATGGAATCAAATGTTGTGTTTGATTATTGTGGTAGAATTGATGAATGTTCCGGTAGCCTTTATCTCCGAGCGAGGGAGGTACTTGCCGCTGTCATGACCAAGCGAGGTAACATGCCGCTGTCATTGTCGAAGCGAGGGGTCCTAAAATTCCGCTGTTGTATTGGGACCGGAACAGTCACAATTCTAGTGATTAATGTGGAATATTGTGGTTATAACTGGAACGTGATATCGATCATTATATTGTGAACTGTGGTATTAACCTGGATGCAGGTACATGGAGCTAGTTGAAGTTCCGGTAGTTGTTATATTCGAGCGAGGGAGGTACTTGCCGCTGTCATATGAAGCGATGGTAATATGATATTTGCCGCTGTCATGTCTAAGCGAGGTAACATGCCGCTGTCATTGTCGAAGCGAGGGATATCATATGATGCCGCTATATGTCGAAGCGAGGGGTCCTAAAATTCTGCTGCTATAACAAGACCGGAACAACCACATTATCGATATTGATAGCGATGTCTCATCCGCTATGTTGGTTGGCGATGGTTCATGCCGCCAAGTGTATTGATAGCGATGTCTCATTCCGCTATGTTGGTTGGCGATGGTTCATGCCGCCAAGTGTATTGATAGCGATGTCTCATTCTGCTATATTGATTGGCGATGGTTCTTGCCGCCGGATATATTGATAGCGGTGGTTCATTCCGCTATATTGATTGGCGACAATTCTTACCGCCGGATATATTGATAGCGATGTCTCATTCCGCTATTCTATTGGTGATGGTTTATGCCGCCGAGTATTGATAGCGATGTCTTATTCCGCTATATTGATTGGCGATGACTTATGCCGCCGGGTGTTCATAGCGATGGTACATTCCGCCACATCTATGGCGATGGCTCATGCCGCCAGATGTCTATAGTGATGTTTTATGCCGCTGACTCTATGACGAGGGATTATGCCCCTGATTCTATAGCGACGGGTTATGCCGCTATGTATATGACGCTGGATTACGCCACCTACGAGCGATGGGTGCTGATTGCGTACCACTGTTGGATGACGGAGACAGGTATGCCGCTATATTGTTAGCAATGAGGTATGTCATATTACTGTTTATTTAGCACTATTGTGGATATCATGTGTTGATTTACTTATACTGTCATGTGTTTGACGATGAGATTATAGACGTCGTGTATCGACATATACTGTCACGAGTCGACAATATTATTATATTATTTTAAAGTCATATGTTGACAGGTACCGTCACGGGATGACAATGACATAGTGGATGTTCTATGTAGACGTATAGCGTCGTTTTGGTGGTTAACACAATTATGTTATGTATTTGGTTGTATGGTTTGAATGCCGATGGTGATCACATGGTAGAGTCTGGGTCACTAGTTGACTAGACCTTTTTGCCAAGCAGGTTTGCTCGGTGGAGTATTGGATGTATTGTACCGGTAAATGTACCACATCATGTTATAGAGTTAAATAACTGTCAAGCGATGATACCCTTGGGTATGCTCGTTGGTTTGGCTAGGGCCAAGTGATTGGTGGTAAGAGTAGTCATTGAGGAAACTACTCGCTTGTGTTGTGAGGTAAGGTAGACATGGTTACACCCACCCTGAGGGTGTGGGATAAGTCTTAACGGATTATGATTGCATCATAAGTGAGCAAGGACACCGGGTTGTCCATTGTGCTTGGTATTTTAGAGATATATTGGGCGATGACCCATTACTCTAACGGTTTGTACGGTATGGCATACCGAGATGGAACATATGGTTTGTTGGTGGGCTTGATATGAGCCTAAGTAGACATCGCTCTACTAGCCAGATATTGGGGGAATGATATAGTGTGCTTGTTGGGGCCATGATACTGCTCGTTGGAACCGAGTTTGGTGAATCGTATGATGATACGATGAAGACTTTTGGCAGGCTTTTGATTGTCCCTTTGTAGCATGATGTTCGAGGCATGTGACACCCCATGAGAACGTTTATACGTCTATTGTTTTGGAGGGACTTGTCTGGGACAGCTCATAATGTTGGAGTACCAACAAGAGAGTCATCAAGTCGTCATTGACTCGATCTGGGGAATCCGTGTACTTGGGATGCAATGGGTGTTATTGTATCCAGTTTTTCCGAACGGTGGTTCGAGACTAGTGGATCTCGAGTTCGATAGCACTTTCCTTGTGGGGAAGGAGGTAGTATTATACCTATTTGGGAATCCTTGAAAGATTCGGTAAGTTGGTACGTGTGGTGTTGATTTTGGGAATCACGTCGTGTTATTGATCGTCGATTATCATTCTCCTCTGGATGGGAATGACTCCGAATTGACAGTTGTGTTTGGGGCTTAGGGGTATGTTGTAGATACCCGAGCCAAGTGCATTGAGTATGCATGTGATGTCCGTGCCTAGGCAGGTATACCGGTGAGTATACGGATGCCAGTTATTGATTTCCTTTTGTCAAGCATAGAGTTATACTATTTTTGGATGGTTAAATCTCTGATGAGAGATATGGAACACCTTGAGATTGGGAATCTCCATGGCACGATAATTGTGAGAAACAATAGTGAAGTTAGTTGACACCCTTTGAGGAAGGATTATCTTGTGTGGGTTGAGGTGTTTCATTGTTGGTGTTTTCCTCCGAGTTACGCGATAGCCTTCCCAAGTTTGGATTGTTAAATCCTAGGATTATCAAGGGATGGCAGGAATCCGGATTTATTGGGTGTCGCTGTCGACACAAGCGTTGAGGATGCAATGGGTTTATTGCATGTCCTTTCAGAATTTAAAACTCTGTGGAGTCTCGATGGTTTATTTATGATCAGGATGTGATTCTTGGGATATCCGGAGGTGGACATCTTGTGAGATGTCTTTTGTGTGAATCTGTGGCCGTGAGTTGCCCAAATTGAGTTGCAATGATGCGACTGCTGATTTGATGGAGGAGGTTTGAAAGTGGAAACCAGGTTTGGTATGTGTACACCGTGATATACTAGTGTTTCCCTCGTAACGATGTATGTTAGACATCGCGAGTCATGATAGAGACTTCATTGAATGATATCTACGATGGGATCGGGAGCGATTCGAATCCTTGCAGTTTCAGTTGACTAACTGCTTTTGGATTGTTAGCGTTGAGTTGTGCTGACGCTCTTTGACGTTATGATGGATTTGGAAGTCTATTCCACTCCAGAGATTGACACGAGGTCAACGTTCTCACGGTTGAGGTGTCATTCATGATGTGTTCTTACTAGTTGTATTAGAACTAAGGATGACTGTCTGATCTACAGTCGTAAGTATTGGTTGTTTTGCAGTCATGAGGGACTGACCTTTGGGATGAACCGCATCGAAGTATGTTTTGCCTCTTGGGTGATAAGTTGGTGTTGGTTTTGGTATGTCGCTCTGTTTCAGAGTTTGATGTGAGATAAGTATCCTCGCGGTTTTTAAGACGATTCTGATAGGGTCAGGAATCGAGGTTATGGCTTCATGTTGTTGTGTAGCCTGGGTGTTACGTGATACACCGGTGTTAATTTCGAGGACGAAATTCTTTTAGTGGGGGATATTGTGATGACAGGGATTAAAGATGTTAATCCCGTAGTGTTAATAACCCCTAAAGTTGTTTTACGTGGCGATTTGGAGTTTAATCGAGGTGTTGGGCCTTCCGGGCTCGTCTATTTGAGTAGTTGGGATCGTTGGATCCCGAGGTTGAGATCGTATTCTCATTTCAGTGAAAACCTATGAGTTGGGTTTTTAGTGTGACTCGGAATCTCGGGTGCTTTGTGTGGGCACCGGTAGGGGGTTTTTGAGTTAGAGAGAGAATTTTTGAAATCAGATGATTTTTAATGAATCATGATGTATTTGTGGGGCTATTAGTATTTCGGGGTATTTTTGCTATAAATACCAGTTGAACCCGAGATTTTAATTATTGGAAGCCATTTTCCCCACCTTGCCCGTCTCTCTCTCCTCGCGTCTCTGCACCATTCCCGTCACCCTCGACCCACGCAGCTTCAGGCCGTGCGCCCGCCGCCGTCCGGCCGCCATCCGCCGCGTCCGACCTACCGTTGGCTTCGTCTCGTCCAGGCGCACCTTCCCGTACCAACAATTCGAAATTTCGTCGTGTTTTGGGGTCGGATTTTGCAGAAGACGCAGACGCCCAAAATTTAAGGTTCTTCGATTTCGAACATTTTCCTTCCGATTTTCGATTGGGTAACCTCCCTTACCCATTTTTCGTCATTATTGTGTAATTCCCTGCCATTTTTGTGTTCAATTTGTTCGAATTCTTGCTGTTGGCGTGAGTTGGTTCGAATTTATGCTGTTTGCGTGGGTTAGGGTTCGAAAATTGGGGTTTTTGGCAGGGGGGTGGTAATTCTTGTTATGGGTCGTATATTACATGTTTTAGATGTATTATGGTGCTTAGTTTGAGTTCGAAAATTGGTGTGAGGGTTCGAAAAATTGATGGGTGTTCTTGAACAATTTTCGATATGTCTCATTCGTTTTCCCTCCCTGCATATGCCCTGCCCGGGTCTTTTAAATGGTTAATTGTCGTGTGTTGACAATATTTTGAGGGTTAAGGGTGTGCTTGAGCATGGGTTGCATGTTCGTAAATAATTGTGAATTAATTTATCGTGTTAGCACGTCGTCCCTCGGGGCATGGAACTCGATCAAAGTCTGGCTCGAACTAAGGAGATTTAAGGTACGTGCGACATACGAGCATTACTTTATATGAGAGCATTTGTGAAATGCATAATGTATTTTGATTGCATTGATGGTTGTGCGTATGGTTATATATATGTGTTGATATAGTTATGGAACGACCAAACCTTGACATCGCCGCCACAAGCGTGCGTGATACTAGAGTATTATGACCTTATAAGAGATATGGGGTACTGGGTTTATATGACTATTGTAGGGCATTTGAGATACCTGAGAATGATCGTGGAACCATGTATTCATTATAAGACATGTGAGATGTCTAAGTATAGATGAGAATTTGTAAAATAAATGCTAGGCATTTGAGCTATCTGTGATTGGTAGCAAAGTTGAAAATCAGTATTAGATATCGAGATATCTATATTTGTATGTATAATGAATTTGGAATCATTAATTATTGATACTTGAGAATCAGGCATGCTATGAGTTAAATCAATGTGTTGATTTACTGATTTTTTAGATTTGATGAGTTTGATGATTGTGAGAACAGGGACAGTACACGGAATCCCGGATGAGGACGTTGCCATCCAGGGAGTGTCATTTAAAATTCATTAGTATTTACTTTTGTTGTAAATTATGAATTTCATTATTGTGATTATGGGATTTTGTGTATTGGTATGCTCACCCCGTTGGGGGCTGTCTCTGTTGGGGCAGGTGAACAGGTACACCGATGGCTGTGGAGCCGAGCTCGAGCTGTTGATTGGATGTACTCCCAGGATCGTGGTACCAGGGCTTGATGGAGCACGGTATCGTATAGAGTACTAATATACACCCGAAGGTTATATACATATTTATGATGCTCGCATGTGAGCACGGTTATGCTTGTATATGGGTTGTATATAAAGGCATGAGCCTTTCTCTCTTTCATTCTATGTGTATGCAATTAAGAGTAGAATTGCTAATGATATGAGAGTCATGTGTGTATTATGTGGGTGTTGAAACCCATTTATGTTGTCTTATGTGTGGTGTCTTCCCTGGCTGGGAATTTACTTAGCGTTGCTGTGTTCTGTTGAGTATGTGTTTTTCCCTGGCCGGGAACTATATATTGTGATGCGCTTTTATTTCGGGATGGCTCTATTTATGAGGAGACTCTGCCCAAATTTTTATAAAAGTCTACCATGTGAAAAGTAGTGTAATGGGGATGGAAATGGGCGGAATCTATGAGTCTAATTGTGGGTAGAGATGATCTTAATGTTGAATATTAAAGAAATTTTGTAATTGTCATTCAATGGTAAAGTATCATCTGTGTTTCCCGATTGATTTTATTGAAAGCATGTACCACACATAATGATTAATACACTAATCAAGGGTTAAGGGAATGGGGGTCCTTACAGGTATTGACGTCCCATTCCTAGGGGTGCTTATCGGACCGGGTCGATCCGGACCCGGTCCGAAACCGGACCGGTTAGTCCGGTCCGAAACCGGAACCGGACTAACCGGTCCCGAACCGGTCCGAAACCGGTTTGATAGCGGACCGGATCGGTTCTACCATTCCGGATCTGGTATCTTACCGGTTCCGGACCAAACGGATCCGGTTCCGGATTGGACCGGATCCATTTTATAAAAAAAAAAATTCGATACATCCTTTCTTTTTTTCCTTTTTTTTTTGAAAAAAAAAAGAAAAAAGAAAAATCCGGTTCCGGATTGGAACCGGTCCAACCCGGAACCGGTGGAACCGGAACCGGATCCGATCCGGTTCCTTACCGGATCGGACCGATTCCGCCCATAACGGGCCCGGAACCGGCCGGTTCCGGTCCGGACCGGACCGGTTCGAACCGGTAACCGCCCCTACCCATTCCTTCGTTAATGCTCTCATAACTTTTAGAGCGATCTCTCTGTTAGTATAGTCCTTGCCAAAATTGTTCAGTTCATTAATAATGCATGTCACTCGTTCATCAAACTCGTTTAGAGTTTCTTTATGTTTCATCTTTATATTTTCAATCTTTTGTAGAGCTACGGTCAGCTTGTTCTCTTTGGTCTGGTTATTCCATTCACAGAGCTGTGCAATCTTCTCCCAAATTTCTTTGGCAGTGGAGCACATCTTGATCTTGCTGAACATATTCTTGTCCAAGGTTTTGAACAGAATATCATTGGCTACATTGTCTAGATTAGCCTTTTCCCTTTCTTCATTGGACCAGGTAGCTCTTTCTTTCTCAATCATCTGAGGTTCACCACTTGACCCTCCTAGGTCAGGGTTAACCTTTAAAATCTTCATTGGTCCTTCTGTAATGACGTACCACATGTCATCATCCTGAGCTGCTAAGTGAGCTTGCATGCAGATTCTTCAATCATCATAATCTTCTTTTGAGAACATGGGAATCTTGTTGAAGGATGCCATAAGTCCAAATATTCTATTGATTAAGAAAATCTGCTCTGATACCACTTATTAGGATCGAATATGAGTGTTTAGGGGGGGGGGGGGGGGGGGAATAAACACTCTACTAAAATTTATCTTTTCTGATTTTCCTGGATTGATTTCACTTGTGTTAGCAAATGAAACATGTTTGTTAATCAATACTAATCTGAACAGACCACTGATAGTATGACTGCGGAATCGACCTGTTCTTAGTTAGCAAGACCGGTCTGATAGCTTTGAAACACGAAGTGGTGTGAAATTTAAATGGACATGATGTGTTTCTGGAAGTTCGAAGGCAATTCCTTCTATGCTTCCCCTTCTTCCAATTAAGGAAGGATTCACTAGAATACTTTGAGTGATACAATCCCGTTGTACAACCTCGATTCAGCTGGATTTACCCCATTACCAGACTGAAACTCTTAGTCTCTCAATGTGTTCAGACACAATACGACTGACAGTTACAATGAACTCACTCTTCTAGCTTAGAACAAATACAATTGATAGAGTGAATTACTCTGAGCACAAATGATCCTTAAACGATCAAATAAGACAATAAGACGTGCTATCAACTTTGAGCAGATCGACAAGATAAAGTCTTTCGATGATAGTGTTCTGCTCAAATGAGTGCTTAATAAATTGATTGATTGTTGATCTCATATGCATGTTGTATCTCTCGAGTTGTCAGCACCGTGAGCATCTAAGTTGTACATTTATATAGACATTTCTGCCAACGACAATATTTCTTTCTGCGCTATTTACTTTAGTCAACCTCTGAACAAACCGCAGTCTTCTATTTTTAGACTATTTCCCTTCTGGTCTGTTCTTTCGGCGCTTGTCAGATAAGATCTGCTTTGTCTATTTACCATTTAAGGTAACTTCAGTATTTGGTCTATTTCAGCATTAAATGCTACATTAAATGCTTCAATAAATAGCCGTTGATTATTCGGACTGATGAACAAAGTTTGCTAACTTAGTCTGAATTGATTTTTGAAATAAGCTCTGATCTGATATGCATCAAACTGGTCTGTACCGATCTGGTTGACATCAATCTGGTCTGTTTTGTCATCTTTAAAATCAGGAACCAGTAGATTCAGTTCATATTTCCTCAACATGAATACATGAAAGACATCATGTATCAGCGACAACTATTGTGGCAAAGCTAATCGGTATGCCACTGCTCCAATATTTTCTACGATCTGATAGGGACCAATATAGAGAGGTGATAACATACATCGGCACCCAAAACGCACCGTCCCACGAAAAGGTGACACTTTCAAGAATACTATGTCCCCAACTTGGAATTCCAACGATCCCTCCTTTAATTTGCATAGCTGGTTTGCCTATCCTAAGCTGCTTTCATTCTCTTTCGATTAATTCAATATTTCCTTGCATTTCCTCTACAAACTCAGGTTGAGCCAACTGCCTCTCACCAATCTCATTCCAGCATACCGGGGATCGACATTTGTTTCCATATAAGGCCTAAATGGTGCCATTCTGATAGTAGTTTGGAAACTATTGTGTAGGAGAATTCGACCAATGATAGTAATTCTTGCCAATTACCACCAAAATCCATCACCAATGACAGTAACATGTCCTCAAGTGTTTGGATGGTTCTCTCTGTACGGCCATCTGTCTGTGGGTGGTAGACGGTACTCATCGCTAATTTGGTACCCATGGCATTCTGAAAGCTGCTCCAAAACTTTGATGTAAATCTTGGATCCCTGTCGGAGACAATGGAAACTGGTACTCCATGTATCCGAACTACATTGTCCACATACAATCGCGCCATCTTCTTGTACGAATAGGTGTGCCAATACTGTATAATATGCGCTGACTTGGATAATCAGTCAACCACAACCCAGATTGCATCACAACCTCTGTTTGATCTGGGCAAATGTGTCACAAAATCCATAGCAATGTGCTCCAAGTTCCACTATGGCACTTCTAAACTTTGCAGCATACCTCCCGGTCTCATCCTTTCCGCTTTAACCTGTTGACAAGTCAAGAATCTTGCCACAAATTCGTCAATATCTTTCTTCATAACTTCCCACCAGAAGTGGGGTTTCAATGTAAGGTACATTCTTTTCTGCCCCCTGGGTGAACTTTATGGCGACTACAGTGCGCCTCCTGAAATAATGCTTCTTTCAAGTTTATAAGATTCGGCACCACTAACCTGTCATCCATCTGTAACCAACCATCAGGGGATACATTGAATCTGGACGGGTGGCCAGCAAAAATTGCATCTTCTAACTTGTGAATGTATGGATCTGTCTCTTGAGCCTTTTTGACCGACGAGATGATCTGTGGCTCGAATTACATCGCGGAGACGAGGAAACATTCTCCATGTGGCTGATAAGTCCACCAAGCAGTGCATAGTTCATCATAGTTTTATCGATGCTACTACGTCATCTTGAACTTTTCGGCTCAGAGTATCGGCTACCAGATTCAACCATGTTGGTATTGGATCTCACAGTCAAAATCTTTTAGCAAGTTCATCCATCGTCGCTGCCTCATGTTTAGCTCTGACTGAGTGAATAAGTATTTCAAGCTCTTATGATCGGAGTAAATAATGAATTGTTCACCATAGAGGTAGTGCCTCCAAATTTTCAGGGCAAACACGATGGCTGCTAACTAGAGGTCATGAGCAAGGTATCGAGACTCATGAGGCTTAAGTTGTCTATCGAGACTCATGAGGCTTAAGTTGTCTCGAAGAATAAACAATGACCTTCCCATGCTGCATAAGAACACATCCCAATCCTCTGGCTGACGCATCGGCACAAATCACAAATCCACCTGATCCAGATGGTAGAGCTAACACTGGGGTTGTGGTCAATTTATGCTTCAACTCTTGGAAACTATTATCACATTCGTCTGACCAAATAAAGCTTTGGTTCTTCTTGGTCAACTGTGTGATAGGCCGGGCTATCAGAGAGAAACCCTCAATAAATCACCTATAATAGTCGGCCAAACCCATGAAACTCCGAACTTCATGCACACTGGTTGGTCTGGGCCAATTGATCACTACTTCCACTTTACTGGGATCAACATATATCCCTTGTGTTGATATCACATGACCCAAGAACATTACTTGGTCCAGCCAGAATTCACACTTGGATAATTTCGCATACAACTGGGCCTCCTGAAGGGTCTGTAGAACCAACCGTAAGTGCTCCTTGTGGTCCTTAAGGGATCTCGAGTACACCAAGATATCGTCAATGAATACTATCACAAATTTGTCCAGAAAATTTTTGAACACTCTGTTCATTCAGTCAATGAACACTGCTGGCACATTAGTCAGACCAAAAGGCATCACCACAAATTCAAAATACCCATACCTGGTCCTAAAAGCTGTCTTTGGAACATCATCTTCCCTGACTCAGACTGATGGTAACCTGAGCGAAGATCAATTTTTGAATAAATAGATGTCCCCTGGAGTTGATCGAATAGATCATCGATCCTACGCAGTAGATACTTATTCTTCACAATGACTCGATTGAGTTGCCTATAGTCGATACACATTCTCATTGTACCATCTTTATTTTTCACGAACAGTACTGGTGCTCTCCACGGTGACATACTTGGGAGTATATATCCTTTCTCAAGAAGATCCCGCAACTGTTATTTCAATTATTTCAATTCTGCTGGTGCCATTCGATACAGAGTTTTAGAAATTGGTGTTGTATCCGGCATCAACTCAATACTGAAATCAATCTCTCGATTGGGCGGAGACCCTGGAATTTCCTCCGGAATACATCTGCAAAATCTTTCACCTCTGGAATATTAGACAATTTCGGCCCTTGCTCTGTGGCATCCACTGCATAGATCATATATCCCTCATTTCCTGAGGATAAAAGTCGAAACATCTCCATAGCAGATACTAATGGGATTTTCGCAAGTGACCCTCTGCCATAGAAATTCCATTTAGCACCGTAATGTGGTCGGTATCGAACAATACCATGGAAACAATCCGTCGTAGCTCGGTAATTTGTCCATGCCAACAATGCAATCAAAATCATGCATTGGCAAAACCATTAAGTTTGTGATCATGATACTATCATCAAACGGTAGTACACAATTCAGTACAATACAACTGGCTAGAATGATCCTACCAGCCAGAGTGGATACAATAGAAGTCTCCTGATGGGACATAGACTATAATTCATGCTCATCAACGAAATTGGATGCAAGGAATGAATGAGATGCTCCTGTATCAATTAATACTCATGCAGTGTGACCAAAAATAAGACATGTACATGCTATCATACTACCTGGTGCCTCCCTTGCTTGATCCTCTGGCAATGCATACACTCTAGCCTGCTGTGGTTCAGGATAAGACTACGAAGTATTACCCCTAATCTGTGGGTGACTCGGTTGTTGATGGGACTGGGTGGGTTGAGTCTGATGACCTCCCTAAAAACCACCCCTAGCATGTGGCCGATGCTGCTGAGACTACATAAATCCCTGAGCACGAGATGGGCAAGCTCTAGCATAATGCCCTGTATGACCGCAGTTGTAGCAAGTCCATGTCACTCCTTCACATTTCTCTGTAAGGTGTTTCCCTCCACAATGACCACAAGACTTGATGAATGGTGCTCCCATAAAACCGCTGGAACCACTGGAGCTGGACCAACTGGACTGATATCTTTTAAATTTCATGCCCTTGGGCTTAAACCTTTGCTGCTTCGAAAATTGTTGGGGCCTTTGTTGTTGCTGCTGGTGCTGCGGCTGGGGTTGCTGGTAGGCTCCCATAGGAGGATATGCAACACCATGAGATAACTGTGGGGCAAACTGAGTACCCACCCTCAACAATCCGGCTTCGGCTCTCTTGGCTCTCTCAATAGCCTTGGTGAATGTAGTGGCATCTCCGGAGACAACACAAGTGTAGATTGATGGGTGCAAGCCATTTACGAATCAGGTATACCTCGCCTTGGAATTCGCAGCCACATAAGGAACATAACTCAAGAGTGCAGAAAACTGGGATGCATATTCAACAACAGTCATACTTCCTTGCACAAGATTATTGAATTCGGCTTCCTTAGCAATGTAGTAGGACTGGGGAGAGTATTGCTCCAAGAATTGGGTTTTGGAAAACGTTCCAAGTAATGGTTATTCCTGATTTGCGCAATCCCGTTCTGACTGCTTCACACATAGCTGAGTGGTAGCGCTTATCACGTATGCCCAAATTAACCCTTCTTCAGTTAATAGCAAAAATATGTAGTTGCGGAAGTAGGGATCGATCCCACAGGGAAGGTAAATTTATTTCGTGTCAATTATCAAACAAATAGTAACAATGAGAGTTTTGGATTGGATTACTACTACTTAGCGAATATCAAACTAATAAACGAGTTTAACTAAAACGATTAAAACTTATGGGATTAAAGCGATTCTTGGTTTTCAGGTAACCGTACTTTTGGAAAATTATCTTTTGGTCATCAAATCAAAACATTCGAATTCTTTCGACTATCTATCGACTGGAAATTCAATTCCTACTCATCTTATTCATAGTCAAAGAGAAAACAGCATTTAATTCAACCCTTACCAAATCTCTAATCACCACTACAGCCGTTAATGATTAAATCAATGATAGTTTTCAAAACTAACGAGTTCGACAAATCTAATCAATAAAAACTACAGCCGTTAGAATTGATTACTCAATCGTTTCTCCTAAGAATTCAATAACACCTACAACCTGTTAATTATTAATCTTAGTTGTTTCTTAACAAACTATCGATTATGCAATTGAATATTAGGTGATCGATCTAATACACAAACACAACAATCATGGAATTCGAAATCTGAGAAACACATTGAAATCGAAATCTAATTCAACAATCAAACCGAATTCTCATAAAAGATTCAAATCCAAAAGTAGGTATCCATTCAACCAAGAATCAAAGGGTTTTAGCCTAGCATAATTGAATTTAAAATCAACAACATATTAGTCGAAAACATTAAAATAACAAAGGAAAAGAAATTACTAATACTAGTCACGATTCCGGTCCCGTTCTTCGTTGTTCTTGACAAAACTTCAGAGAAAATTAATCTAAAATCTCAAATTATTCTAAAAATTTGAAAAACTATTAAAAGCTGCTGCTAATGAGGCTTAGTCTCGAGTTTTAGGGTCTGGGAGTGATAAAAATGGGATACAATCTTTTAAACATGGTAAAAGACTCAATTTCCTAATTTTCGGACTCTGCGGCGATCGATCGCCAGATGTGTGGCGATCGATCGCTAGTTTATTTTTTTTTTAGTGAAAATCTTGAGGCGATCGATCACCACTTTATCGCGATCGATCGCTAGGCTCCAGTGGACTTTGGCGATCGATCGCCTGGTACTCGCGATCGATCGCTGATCCGTGAATTTTGTTGCAAAAGTTTCTGTCCATAGGCGATCGATTTCCTCTTCCAGGCGATCGATTGCCACCTCCAAAATTACATTTTTGCCCTTTTCTTGATCAACTTTGAGTCCTTGTCTTGTCCATGTCTCTTCTTGGTCTTTACACATCATTTTTGGCTCGTTTTCTTCGATTGTACCTACAATTACACAAATATACGATTATGTAGCATACGTATCAAATTATCTATCAAAACCTACCAAATTGTAGACAATTAAGCACTAAAGATGTGTCTATTTCTAGTCACATCAAACTCCCCCCATACTTACTCTTTACTCGACCTTGAGTAAACAAATAAAACTACAATATTTTTGGTTGGCTCATAGGTTCATAACAAAGTAACTTGTCCTCACTTTAATGCCTCAACAATTTTAACATGCATAATAATAATGAACGGCGGTGAAAAGTTAACAGTGGAACAAGTTCAATCCCTAAACATTTCGTACCCAACAAAGCAGTGGACGTGCGTGTGTGGTCATAAACAAGTGTTGTGTACAAATTATAGATCCAAAATATGCAAAGCCATAATAGTTCAAGTCATACACTAACATAAGTATAAGCTCACTTGCACACTCTTCTCCACTATCTTAGCTACTTTGCAAACATAAATCAAGTAGGTCTTTATTAGCTTGTAGCTTGGCCTAGGTATTGTCTTATGAAAGAAAGGGTAAGGATATTCAAACAAGAGAGTATGATGAAATGCACACTATAAGCTTCTCTTCTTGCATGAATTTTTCAACTTTGTTCTTTTTCACAAGGTTTATTTCAACACTTTTCTTCTTTTGTGCCTTGGCTCCCCTTGGAGTCATATTTTTCTCAAATTCCTCAAGGCATTCCTTTTCTTTCATGTATTTCATTCTTTTGGCAATAAAGTTCACAAATATACTTCAATGATTCCCAAGTGCATTTGAATGAAATACATCATACTCCCTCAAAAGGTATGGATTGAAATCATATTTAGGCTAAAAGGGTGGGATGATAAGCTAGTCAAGGAATGTTGAATGGGGGTCTTTAGTAAGCTTAGCATACTACCATTCTTTTACATTAAGGCTCAAAATAGGCACTAGAGATTGATTTTGTTTACATGGTAGGCTTGAAAGGCACAAACGCATCAAAGATCGCCTATATCACTTTCATGTTTGCAAGTAGTCTAGACATACGCCTCAAAGAGCACGTAGTTAAGTTCTAGCATGTATTAGAGGCTTCTTAAGACTATCACAAAGTTCACACAATCTTCACTAAGTTATGCACACTTCACAAGTCATGACAATAATGTGCTCAAAATATTCAACTTACTAAGTTAAAGTACACTTTGCATTAGAGTTCAAAGTGTTCCAAGGTTAACAATTCACCTATGTTCAAAAGCATGCATGCCATCAATTAGGTTTCATCATGGGTTAGTGATTCTAAGCATGCGTTCATTACTAACTATGAGCTCAAAATTTTCAAATTTTTCGATTTTTTTGTATTTTTGAAATAAGAAAAACAATAACACACCACTAATCCCTCCCCCATACTTAAATCTTACATTGTCCCCAATGTAAGCAAAAATACAAGAAAAGAGAATAGGCTAACTAGTCTAACTACTAAAGCAAAAATTAAAAAAATAAAAGGGAGAAAGAAACTAACTCCCCTTGGGTTGCCTCCCAAGCAGCGCCTCTGTTTAACGTATCAAGGTGGTTGATGCAGTGTTGCTCTATCCTTCCTTAACCACCTCAATATCTTCTTCACTCCTCGGTATCTCGGCTTGTTGCTCTTTGAGTGGTCGTCCCCAGTCTTTGCTCCTTGGTATCTCGGCTTGTTGCTCTTTGAGTGGTCGTCCCCAGTCTTTGCTCCTTCGTCACTTGATTGACATGGTCGATCCGGAGGGTGCTTCTTTTCAACGGTATGATCCTGCAAGTGAGAAATAAGAGGGTCAGGAGTATCGTGAGTAGATAACGCAGCAATAGCATGAACAATATGCACTAAGTTAGAGTCCATACCTCTCTTCTCGTCAAGGCCATCAGTAGCCTTTCCCATTTCTCACAACTCATCATTATCAAAATCAGAATCATAATTATCATGTACATCAATGGCGTAACTAGAATGCTCAAGAAGTTTAATGGGTTCATACATGTTGAATTTTGCAACTTTACCATTAGACTTCAATGTGATCATACCGCTATTCATATTGATTACTGATTTTGATGTTTTCAAGAATGGTCTCCCTAAAATAATTAGACTAGAAGGATCACCATTTCTCATGTCTAAGACATAGAAATCGGCTGTGAAGACCAAGTTCTTTACATGCACAACTACGTCCTCTACTATCCCCTTAGGTATGACCGTGGATTTATCAGCTAAGTGAATAACTGCGCTATTTCTTTTAAAAGGTCCCATTTTCAGTTGAGAGTACATTGAGTAAGGAATGACATTTATGGATGATCCTAAATCGAGCATAGCCTTCTCAATCCTAATAGCACTAATCTCACATGGGATAAAGAACATACCTGGGTCCTTGCATTTAATGGGGATGCTTCTTTGGTTGTCCGCCGAAACATTGTCATTGAGCTCGACCTTGGGCTGCCCATTGTGTTCCTTGCTTTGATCCTCTTTCACGGTCTCCTTTAAGGTGTTAGCAAGTTGCGGTTTCTTCTTCATGGTCTCATGCAATGGGGCTTGCTCTTTACAGCGTGGACTCATCTCGTAGAGCCCTTTGAGTCCGGCACCTTTCCTATTGTCCTGCAATGCTTGGGGGAAAGGAGGTGGTATTTTATATTCAGAAAGTTTAGGGAACTCACCTCGTGGTTCCTCCCCTTGCATTGGCTCTTCAACATCTGTCTCTGTCATCTCTTCTTTTTGGGGTGGCGTCAGTACCACCTTCCCTTCAGCTGCATCTTCATTCACATTCACTGTGATAGCACTCACATTCTCCCTGGGGTTCATCTCTGGTTGTGACGGCAGTCCATTTGAAATCCTTGCTTCGATCTTGCTGATTGAAGTCGCCAATTGTCCCATCTGCGTCGTTAAGCTCTGGATGCTCGCCCTCGTCTCCTGTTGAAATTGTAAGCTATTTTCAGCAATAACTTTAATACTATGTTCTAACCTGTCAGAAGGAGGGTGCACTGGAGGTGGTGGAGGTCTCTGATATGGCGGTCTATAGGGTGGAAGTTGGTGCATCTGTGGGTTCCCATAACCTTGGTTCGGATGGTCCCTCCACCCTTGACTGTAATTGCTTGAGGGATTGTCATAGCCCCTTTGTGGTGGTCATGGGAATCCTCCCGCAGCATTCACGTTCTCAGTGGCTGTCTCTTGTAGTGAGGGGCATGGGTCCGTGGGATGGTTCGCAGCCAGACAGATTCCACACGGTTTTATCTTCCCTACATTTCCACCTGCAAGACCACGCACAAGAAAAGTTAGGTCTATCAGTTGTTGTTCCAGGTTTGATACGTTTACCTCTTTTCTTTGCGGTTGTCCATGGCGAACATTGACCAAACTGTTGGGAGTTGGCCGCCATGTTAGCTATCAACCTTCTAGCTTCCTCCGCTGTTTTATCTATAAATGCTCCTCCGCTTGCCGCATCCACTAAGTTCCTGTCAGAAGAAAGTAAACCTTCATAGAAGTATTGGATTAGAAGGTGTTCACTTATCTGGTGTTGTGGACAACTTGCGCACAACTTCTTGAATCTCTCCCAGTACTCGTGTAGTGATTCCTCGTGGAGTTGCTTCACACCATATATCTCTTTCCTCAAGTTCGTTGCCCTTGAAGCTGGGAAGTATTTTTCTAGGAATACTCTTTGTAAGTCAGTCCACGTGGTGATCGATCCGGATGGTAAGTAGAAGAGCCAGTCTTTTGCAGCGTCCTTTAGAGAGAACGGGAATGCTCTTAGCTTTATTTGATCCTCAGTGATTCCGGTCGGCTTCATGGTAGTGCACACCACGTGGAACTCCATCAGATGCTTATGCGGGTTTTCACCTGCAAGACAATGGAAAGCTGGCAATAAGTGAATTAAACCATACTTAAGTTCGAAGTTTACGTTATTGGCCAGAGCAGGGAAACTGATGCAGAGCGGTTGTTGATCCAAGTTAGGATTCGCCAGCTGCCTCAAGCTTTGATTTGCAGCCATCATGGACCTCTCTTCTTCTTCTTGTTCTATAATCCTTCGTGCTTCTCGTCTCCTCTGATGTAGCGTCCTCTCAATCTCAGGATCGTAATGAAAGTTATCTTCGTGATTGAACGATCCACCTGTACTCATTAACAAACCAAAGTAGTAATGCGGGATATAATAAAAAAAATAGACACAAAAATAATACCAATGCCTTCCCCGGCAACGGCGCCAAAATTTGGTAGCGCTTATCGCGTACGCCCAAATTAACCCTTCTTCAGTTAATAGCAAAAATATGTAGTAGCGGAAGTAGGGATCGGTCCCACAGGGAAGGTAAATTTATTTCGTGTCAATTATCAAACAAATAGTAACAATGGGAGTTTTGGATTGGATTACTACTACTTAGCGAATATCAAACTAATAAACGAGTTTAACTAAAACGATTAAAACTTATGGGATTAAAGCGATTCTTGGTTTTCAGGTAACCGTACTTTTGGAAAATTATCTTTTGGTCATCAAATCAAAACATTCGAATTCTTTCGACTATCTATCGACTGGAAATTCAATTCCTACTCATCTTATTCATAGTCAAAGAGAAAACAGCATTCAATTCAACCCTTACCAAATCTCTAATCACCACTACAGCCGTTAATGATTAAATCAATGATAGTTTTCAAAAATAACGAGTTTGACAAATCTAATCAATAAAAACTATAGCCGTTAGAATTGATTACTCAATCGTTTCTCCTAAGAATTCAATAACACCTACAGCCGGTTAATTATTAATATTAGTTGTTTCTTAACAAACTATGAATTATGCAATTGAATATTAGGTGATCGGTCTAATACACAAACACAACAATCATGGAATTTGAAATCTGAGAAACACATTGCAATCGAAATCTAATTCAACAATCAAACCGAATTCTCATAAAAGATTCAAATCCAAAAGTAGGTATCCATTCAACCAAGAATCAAAGGGTTTTAGCCTAGCATAATTGAATCTAAAATCAACAACATATTAGTCGAAAACATTAAAATAACAAAGGAAAAGAAATTACTAATACTAGTCACGATTCCGGTCCCGTTCTTCGTTGTTCTTGACAAAACTTCAGAGAAAATTAATCTAAAATCTCAAATTATTCTAAAAATTTGAAAAACTATTAAAAGCTGCTGCTAATGAGGCTTAGTCTCGAGTTTTAGGGTCTGGGAGTGATAAAAATGGGATACAATCTTTTAAACATGGTAAAAGACTCAATTTCCTAATTTTCGGACTCTGCGGCGATCGATCGCCAGATGTGTGGCGATCGATCGCTAGTTTATTTTTTTTTTAGTGAAAATCTTGAGGCGATCGATCACCACTTTATCGCGATCGATCGCTAGGCTCCAGTGGACTTTGGCGATCGATCGCCTGGTACTCGCGATCGATCGCTGATCCGTGAATTTTGTTGCAAAAGTTTCTGTCCATAGGCGATCGATTTCCTCTTCCAGGCGATCGATTGCCACCTCCAAAATTACATTTTTGCCCTTTTCTTGATCAACTTTGAGTCATTGTCTTGTCCATGTCTCTTCTTGGTCTTTACACATCATTTTTGGCTCGTTTTCTTCGATTGTACCTACAATTACACAAATATACGATTAGGTAGCATACGTATCAAATTATCTATCAAAACCTACCAAATCGTAGACAATTAAGCACTAAAGATGTGTCTATTTCTAGTCACATTACTGAGCTCTGTCCTTCAGCTAGAAAACTGTTAGCTTCAATCTCACGGTAGGCGTATTGCCGACTAGATCGAATAGATACTCGATCTCTCGAATCCATGACTCGTCTCTTTCCCCAGTATCAGTACCATGGAACTTAGGTGGTTTCATATTCTGGAAATGCGCCACGACTTCTCCCATATCTAACTTCTCAACTTGTTGCACCAATTCTTCTATATTATCATCATGGCTTGCGTTCGGTTCCGACGCAGGTTCTTGCACAACCCCCTTGACTTTCCATCCTCCATTTACAAGTGTCATTCTATAAGAAGTATGGGTTAAATTTCGAAAGGAAAGGCACAATTCTTTAAATATCGTCAGGTTATACTTAAACAACTACGTAAGAGCTTACAGATATCGTTATATGCTAGAAACATCTAATCATTCCTGAGTTCAAACTAATAATGATAACACGAAATATAGCAGGCAATAGCAAATAAGACATGTAGTCAAGCACATGCACAATATTTTATTTGTGACTAGACTCAGTATTCTAAATCTAGTTCGAGCATATCCCAGATTATGTTCTGATACCAACTGTGATGGCCTATCCTAATCATGCGTTTAATTATCACACAATGATTATCTTTTACGTACACAGCGGGAAATTATTTAAGTCATCAAATTGTGGCCCAATTTTTTTTGATAGTACATATATAATGTTAATACTGAAAATATGTATTTCTAATTCGCATTTCTCACACAACCATCGTTTAAACATCAATAAGGTTTTGAAAGTAAGGAAATATGTCAGCATACAAAATACTCGGGGCATCCCCGATGAATAAACGTAAGTCTTTAAAATTCATTAATACCATACTGGGAACAAACTCGATAATAAAAACATGAGCTCGTGCTCACGGAGCTCTAGTACTCCTATATGCTTCCTCTTGAGCATCTGGCAGCAGTCCACCTACAATGCCTGCCATGTTCATACAACAAAGACATGATAGCCCCGTGAAGGGGGTCAGAACCCCAGTACGAGAAATAGGTAAAATCACAACAAACGACAAAATATCACGCGATACATACCGTTCAAGAATGCAGATGCATATGAGGGGTATCAAATCTCCCATATCAAGATCTAAGGAGTCCTATGGAAGATCGTAAGTGTGATTTTTAAACTTAATTTGATATAAGATTAGGGGCGTTTTTGTAGTGATTCCTGAAAAATATTACGCGTTTGGTATATATTTGTATATTTCAGGAAGTCAAAATGCATAAAAGCGGAGGAATTAAGCTTAAAATGATGAAAAAGGACCAAACCGAGCAAACACGGAAAAGGAGGGATGAAAGCGCAAATTATGGAATTTCAGAAGAAGCGATATATCACAACATTTGGGCGTTCGATCGGCAATTGAGGGCGATCGATCACCAGAACTCGAAAAATTTGGGATTTTATTTCCAAATTGGTTATTTTGTGCCCAAGTTTGGTGAAATCATCCACCTATTTATCAGACATATTTTGGACGTTTTTGGGACTTTTGGCTCATAAAAAACCCTACAACACTCAGCATCTTTCACTCTTTATCTTCCCCAACCATCCATACACCATAATACCTTTGAAGAGAAGACGCATCGGAAGAGACGGGACGACGAAGCAATGCAAGGAGTCAACGCCTCTCGTTATTTCCGTATTTCTAACTCTAGTTCTATATTTTCATTAGATTTGATGTTTAGAATGTTGCAAAACAATTTGATGCATTATTATTTGATAGAGATTGTTGGCTAAGTTTGTTGTCAAGACTTAAGGGATCATTTGTATGAACCCATAATTCAATTTTAATGTTTTTGATTGATTCTTATAATTTTAAGTGCATAGATTATTGTTCTTCATGCTTTTGAGGGTTTGGCCATCCTTGAATGATAATTAATTGAAATTGAGAAATAAAATTGCAATACGATTTAGTGATTTATGCCGTGGATTTCAGACTGAGATCGAGAGATGAAGCAAATACATGTGTGATAGCTATAGATATCTAGTAATAGAAGGCTAGAAGTTTTCATAGATCGACATACAATATTAATTGATCAATAAGGATACGAGAGTGGCTTATTGTAATGTTAGTATTAGATTTGTTATAGCCGGACCAATATATAACAAGTGCATTAGGAAAACTCGTCACATTAGAATATTTGAATTCAATTCTTAACTAATAGGCGAATTATGGGAGATTACATGGGTGAACCGAAAGTCTTGATAATTGTCTCTATTGATTCTAATCTTATTCGTTCTTGTTTGTTAGGTTGATTATTGAGTTAATTAGTCAATTTAGTTAATAAATCACAACCAATTTTCGTAGGCTAAATATAGTTAAATTAATTGAGTTTGGTAATTATTTCATAGTCCTCGTTGGTTCGACATTCGTACTTTTCATACCATTATACTAAACTTGACACCGTGCACTTGCGGTACATAAATTGCTACACTCGAAAATATTGTTTAAAATAATAGCGATCAGAAGATCATCAATTAAATCATCAAGCTCGAGCAGGGCGTCGACACAATCGTCGCTATGATATTTCTCTCAGCCGAGCCATCGGCGGTCCATCATCCTTCGTGTCTGGGCGACGTCGGCACACTCGTCGCTACGGCATCTCTCAGCTCACTCTCTCCGCGGAGCCATCGGCGTGCCCATCATCCCCAGACACGTATCATAGATACCAACGGAAAGATATGGGTATCAACGAAATAATCGATAGGATCAACATGACGTGTTGAATGTCCATGCGTGTCAATGCATCAGACAATATCATAATCTCATGTGATGCATCTCAATATGTCATGTCATCATATATCATGAAGTTCAATGTATCATGTAATCACATACTGCAGTTCAACATGTCATATAGTCACATATGTAGCAAGTAATGACAAGTAAATCATACGACGGTGACATCACATGTCTTTGTCAGATATCGTGATAGAACCGATTTTCTACGTACATCGGACCAAAACTAGCTCTACCGAGTGCTCCTCAACAACCTCGGAATTATTAAACCTGGTCATGTACAGTACAAAATTTCACTAAGTGTTCAAGTAGGGCATAATATCTACTTCAATTTTCAAGGATGACTCTTATTTTTTTTTTTCAAATTTCAGCCTGACCCATTTTTGTATAAAACATCACAATAAATTCATACAATCTCCGAATGACCTGATTCTAATTCGTAATGTTCGATCACTTTGATATGCTAAGGCTGGTTCGGCCATCTAGATGTAGTTTAGATCCAAAATACGACACATTTAAAAACTCGCCAGAATTTGCGAAATACTACTGTGGCGGTTTCAGTAAATATGGCATAACTTCCTCATTTTAAATCCAAATAGTCTCAAATTTCGTCTACAGAAATACAACTCAAATATATATAACTTTCATGAAATGACCAACATCATAATCAAAAGGAAAAATGGTCAAAAGTTCGGAATTCTTCACTGTATGTTCATTTACAGTACATGCATAGCTCAATCTGGCACGCCTTAGTAAAATGAGCATATCTCACTCATTTTAAGTCCAAATCATCTATCTCGGCCACAATATGAAAAAGCAAATATATATAACTTTTATATTTTGCTCGAGTCAGATTCAAAGATTAAAACGGCCCAAAACACGAAGCAATAGACTACCAGAAACATATTTTCTGCAAATTCTGTTTTATCAAAATGAGATCAACATTATCATGCTTCTTCCTAGCTTTTCGATTTTAATCAACCAAAATCAACTTATATTAGTTTGAAAATGAATCATACCCTTGTAGTTCAGATTAAATCCACCAACAATCCAACTCCAAGCTCCTAATTTTCAAAACTCTTGAAGAATCTATGCTCCATTTCTCCCACCTTCTTCAAGCTAAGCTTGCATGGGGATTTCTCACCATTTTTCTCCAAGGAATTTTTGGGAGGATTTTCGAATTCGGTGGAGTGAAATCAGATGGTTTTTAGTTGGAAAGATTAAAAAACAAGCCTTAAAAATGTGAGACGAGCGATGGAAACTAGGGAAAAAGGTTAGATTTTTTAAATGAATTTCATGCCAAAATCCTCCTAAGTGTCCATGGTTGTGTTTGATGATGTGTTTGGCAATGCTATTCGCCGAAAATTGCATGCAAACATGCATATTTTGATGTATTTTAACTTAATTAAAAATAAAATGTTGTGATCCAGAACACCTTAACTCGTATTCTCAACTTTCAATCATCGGGTTTGCTTAATCATTAATTATCCGGATTAATTAGCAATGAGGCCTTACAAAAATAAAGTCCAAAGTAAAGTCATAACAAACGCCAAATAAATGACATGAAAAGTTTGACAAATCATGTTGCAAATAGATTAACGAGTGTGACAAGTGTGTACACACCTAATCATATGCATGCTTGTGTATTGATGATATGCTCATTGATGGAAGCAATTTAGAAATCATCGAGTAACAAAGAAAAATGTTGACGAGACATTTTTGAAATGTGTGCATCAAGAACAGTACTTGAAATTAAAGTTTCCAAAACATTTGCAGAATAAAATCTCAATGATTAATTCTAGTTTCAAATTTTAAGCTTTGCGCTTAAATTTTTACAAGAAATATAATCTTGAACTTGTAATTTTTTAAAAATCTATGCGCTTAAAATTTGAATTGTGATTTAAAGTTGAGTATTTTCTCTAGTATCGAATTTTGTAAGTAAGATCAACTTAAATCCAACTTGATTATATTTCTAATAGTATTTTTGTTCATATGATTTTAGATTTTATTGTTTTATGTTGATCTATAATTTTATTTAGTTTTAGTTAATTTTATTATCATAGATAGTGTATACCTTAGTTTAAGAACTTGTAAAATATAATATTATCCTTTGTCATAAGTTTTGCATATTTAATTTGTAATTGTGGTTTAAGAATTAAGCAATCAGTACTGTTGGTGAGCATTCGGTCAAAATCGAACAGATCGAATTTGTTTTTTGACCAACCAAACCGACCGATTTTTACTATTAAAACCGAATCGATAATATATTGGTAATTTTGTCGGTTACCGAATAACTTTTAAAAAAATTAAAAATAATAAAATTTTAAAAATTGAGTTAAAAAATAACAACTAAACCTTTAATACCAATGGTTGAGGTAGGCTACATGAATCATAGAAGAAATCAAGTCGGGTCGCGCATATATTTCAGTCTTCTTCAAATGCTTCTTTGGATCAGAATATCATCGATGATCCATTTGGACTCCAAATCTTTGTATATAACTTCGAGTCATGTCTTCTTTGGTGGTCCCCCTACTCTCGTGAAAGGGGTGATATCCATGGACTCTACTTGATGAACATGTACATTACAAGGCCTACGTCGTACATGACCAAACTAGCTCAAATGACTTTCTTGCATCTTAAAAAATTGATGTAAAAATAAAAAAAACAAAAAAAATTAATAAAATATAAAATATAGGTTTAATCGGTCTATTGGTTAACCGATATTTTTGAAATGAAAATTAAAATCAAATCGATATTTAAAAAAAATGAGAACCAAACTTCCTAATTAAATCGATTCAATCTTCCCAAACTTTTGCTCATTCTAACATGTATGGAGTTGACTGAGTTTTGTTATGTCTACCCACCCAAATCCAATCATGCATACCTGTAATTTGTTGTAAAATTATTCTATTGGAAATATTTTGAACAGAGGTGGACGCATCGAATTGGTCTTCATGGGGTATATCCATCCATTGGATGTGTATATTCTCATCCAATGTTGATGGGAATATACACATCCAATGGATGTGACTATCACAAGAGATACTATCCTATGGGGTAAGCCAAGAATAAACCTAATGGACCAGACCATTCCACGCCCGCAATTATAATTATTTTATTCTCATAAGGTGCATTAGGATTTTCCTCTCATTGTTTTTTTTTCAAAAAACTTAAAAGGAGTTCTCTATCAGGAAAACAGGGAGATAATTTCTTATGCTTAATGAAACAACGAAGTTGAAATAGTTTTTAAGATCATTAGCCCGAGATATAAGAACGATATTATGCTTTATTGGGTATTCTCAATTTACTTAGATTGTATTTGGATTGAATGATTTTATTCAATAATTGATTTGAAAATTTGGATTTGAAAAAACTTTACTATATTAGGAATGTGAAATACTTTTTTTTTTTAATTAAAAGTGTCTTAAAATTGAAGATGATGGATTTGAAATCTATGGATTTTAAATTAGGCAAATTATTTGAATTGATTCGTATTAAGGACTTGAAATCAAAATCCATCTATCTAAACGTAAGCTTAGGTTAAATGAATTCCCCGCATTTTTATGTAGCTTCATCTCGTAATAAAACTCTGGAAAAATTACTTTATGTGCCCCTCCTAGTTGAAATAAATTTTGATCTATTTCATATGTTGAAAAACGAAATATGGAAATATAAGATTTGTAAAAAAACCTATGCAACACAGAGACAAGAGGGACAAAAAGAAGGGTAAAAGATCCCAAAATATCTCTTGGTTTTTATTTAGAATCAACCAAAAACACATATCCGCCTTATCCCATATCCATCCAGTGATCCAGCATGGCTTCATAAAGTCTTATCCTTAATGTAAAGCCTACGTTGAAGACATAAATCCCTTTTCATTTTCTTCATTCCTGCAAATATATCACCCTTTACCATAAACCAAATTCAATGGCCATTAGTTACATGACTTGCCTCCCCTCTCTAAACTCCATTTATGTCCCTATCATAAAACCCGCAATTCAAAGCGTTTCATTACACTCTTACAATAACAGTAAACGAGATTTTCCATTACCAGCAGTGGCCACGAGCATTGGTTATCAACAGACAGATGTTGGCTACTTGGAAACTAAGTTTGGTTCGCAGGAAGGGATCAGCTTTTCGAGAATTGGTGACGAGGGTTGTGTGGTTAGGATGGGTCTTGAGAATGGAAGCTCGACCAGCTTGATGCTGCCGAGTGGTTTAGTCACTTCGTTCAAGGCTCCCATGTGGCATGGTGGTTTATTGGAGTTGCTGCACACCTCGGTCTCCGCCTCGGATAATGGGGATGGGGTGTTTGTTCGAGGAGGATTATCATTAGATTTCAGCTGTGAGGATGATGCAGGTGTTTCTTGGTCTCCAAATGCTTGGAATTTGAATCAAGTTAGAGGGTCTCCTCGAGATTCAATTCAGGTACGAGACCGTTGTCGGTTCGTTGATGTGCTCTGGTTTTTAAATAAAGGCTGGTACCAGAACAATGGCTATGTGTCTGAAACCTCATCTCCTCTTATATTTTATATTGAATTGGTCCACCGTCCTTGTTAATTTCCCACCAATGTGCATGTGTATCCTTGTCTATAGGCTTATGGTTCTTGGTTTCATAGCATACTGAAGAGAAATTATAGATCAAATTCTTGCAATAAGTGGTTTATTATCTAATTGAAAAGTGAATGCAGGCAGAATTAGTAAGCAGCAACACATCAGAAGAAGGCAATGAAGTTAAAATAAAGCATATTATAACTCTTGGAGAAGAATTTCTAACCTCAGAAATTATCGTCTCGAACTCGAGCAATTCTTTGTCCCTTCGGCTGATGGGATCGATCATTAGTCATCTGGCTCTGAGCACCCCAGAGGCAACTTATGCAATAGGACTAGAAAGATCAGATTTTGTAATTAGACCTCCACTTATGTCGGGTTTCAGCCTAATACCTCCCGACTTTACAAAAAGAAACGGGAGTAAAGATGCCAGCAACTATTCGGGACTACGTAAACTATTTCCCAATTGGGTTACCAAAAATCAGAATGGTGATGTAGAAAGCCTGATGAAAGACTCGCAAGACGAGTTGGATGGCTCGGTACAAGAAGAAGAAGATGACTACAAACATTTGGCAATGAAAATAAGCAGGATTTACACCAATACGCCTCGAAATTTCACCATTATTGATCGGGTAAGTCAAGATTGTTCACCTTCACCCTTCTGCAGACTTCATAAAATTAACGTAGGATTATTAATGATTATACCATGTTTGACTCAGTATGTATGCTTTGAACAGGGTAGGAGGAATTCAGTGATGTTGAAAAGAGATGGGTTTAAGGAAGTTTATGTGTTGAGTCCAGGTTCAGGGTACGAATCATATGGCAAGTATTCATACCTATGTATAGGCAATTCTGCTCTTCTTGAACCAATAATATTGAATGCTGGGAGTGAATGGAGAGGAGGGCTAAGTTTATGGAATCCAAATTCCTAGAAACAAGTTACAATATCCACAAAACTATTCTGTACTAACTTAAAATTGAGTCTATTTTAGTTTCTCACAATTTTTTAGTCCGAGATTATTTCATGATAAACAACACTGCATTACCTGTATATACATGTAGAGAATTTTCCCATAAAAGTTTTACATCTTTACTTTATTTATAATTTTTCAGTGTCATGAGAGAAGCAACATGACTAAAAATTAGTACCTCGGATTGAGTTAACTAATGATACTCTTAACTAATGTTATTCACTTCGATAAATTTGTTTTGATTTTTTGACAATAAATTCGTCTACATTTATGTGGTTTCTGAAAATTCATAGTAGTATAGTAACTCGTAATATTGAATTGCATTAACTAACAGCCGTAACTTCAATATATAAACACACTCTTGGTCCTAAAACTAAGCTCACCGAAGGAAAGGACAATGGATGCAATTTCAAGCAGGATTGTAATAAGTAGGAAATGAGCTCAAAAAAAAAGTGGAGCAACAGTCACAAACCATATACTTGCAGTGTTATCGCCGCAACCAGAATTTACTCTTCTAACCCAGATTGCAACTTAAAACATTCATTTACTCTTGCCAAAGCATCAAGCACTAAAACTCCGTGTGAAACGTTGGACCATGATTTTTGACACCATGGACCTCGCAAATGGAATGTAACCTAAGCTATTCCTACAAACGACACAGAGGAAGAAAAGAACGAAAACTTCAATACTTCTAGTGTCAACGTAGAGACTAAATTGGAGTCCATCATTCCACCGAGGAAGAAAAAAATATTCTACAACATTCAAGGGATGTTTACTTGATTAAGTGAAACAAGTTGTATACTCTATGTTATGAAAGAGAACAGTAATAGTAGCACATATAATTCAGTAACGAACCTTCCAAGAGCAATCAAATTGCTGAAGGAGAATGTTATTCCAAACTTGATGGGTTTGAAGAAAACAACATGGACTGTGAAACATAAAGAAGAATCACATATGTATCAATCCAACCTAATTCTTCAATAAGCATCATTACCCATTCGAAGAATTTAAATATGTAGTCACAATGCCTTTTATAAATCAGTAAAAAAAAGTTGTCCCAAAAATAAATAAATAGATCACTCCAAGATAATGGGTTCTTTCGAAATCAGGAAGAAAATTAACACAATATCATCAATTTCAAGGCATATGGCAAAAATCTACCAAGATTGTGAAAGTGATACCTGCAGTCAAGCAAATTGCGAATCCATACAGCCTTTGTAGGGTCAAGAAAAAGTAAACAGTAACTCTAGCTCGCTGAAATAAAATCATTTGTATATACAGTCTGCAAACCTATCTTTCATCATATCTTAAGCCCTAAGGTATCAAACAAATAGTACAATAAAATTCAAATGCCATCAAATTGCTTGAGTAAGATGGCGCATAATCTTCGTATAGAAGTAAATGAATTTTATCACATGCATTTTTACCTTTTGGGTGGACAAAGTGCAGTGGCGATTGAAATCATCAATGAATGACGAGTCCTGTTGCAGCTGTTCCTCATCTTCAACATCCATACCAATCAGCATTTGATCTTCTCAAATGCCTGGTTCATCTTCTCCATATTTCCGACACTTTCGACAAATGTAATGGGTGAATTTTGTGAGTGTAATCTCCCAAAAATTTCTTTCTGCGAGTTCTTCTATTGATTCTCTCACTCACTAATTACGGTAGATATGTAACACCAACCTACCTAAATCCTTGACGTGATATTTGTTCGTACTGAAGAGCTGAGAACTTGAGCTAATTGTTGCATATCTACGGATACAAATGTATGTATATACTTTTTTTGGGTTAGCGAAGAATTTACCTAGACATGACCGCGGTTTTTAAAAAACCGCGGCCCGGCAACCCTTTATTTTTTTTTAATTATTTATTATTTAAAATTAAATTGTGTTGTTGAGGATTCGAACTCTTGACCTCTGTCATGTATATACAACATCTTACCACTAAGCTATTGTACTTATTGTTTTATTTTGGACAATATAATTATATATACTAAAAGACAATGTATGTTATATGTGTAATACAATAATAACTATTTTATATTGTAAAATCAAAATTATCTAAAAAAAATATGTTATGCTCTTAAATAAATATTGTATAATAAAAACATATCTATAACAAAGTAAATATAACAAAAAATTTTGGATAAATTAATAAGAACTATAAATAGTGGTTGAAAAATAAAATATTTCAAAACAAATATATTATACCTTTTATAATTATTCTATAAGTACTTTATATTTATTATTTGATTTACATTATATATATATAATAATTAAATAAGTATATCTTAATTTATCACAATATGACTTACAACAGAAACTCAATAATGTAATATTTGATGAATTAATAAAATAGAAATAAACTATAACAAAGTAAAAATAACAAAAAATGTTGGATAATTTCATAAGAACTAAAGAAATAGTTGTTGGAAAATAAAATATTATAATAATGAAGTAAATTATTATAAACAAATATAATATATATATTCTAATTATTCTACAAGCACTTTATTTGATTTACATTATATACAATATCAAATAAGTATATCTTAATTTCCCACGATATGACTTACCATAGAAACTCGATAATGTAATATTTGATTAATTAATAAAATCTTTTACTAATTTGCTTATAATGATTTGGGAACAACATATTGAATTGATAATTCACTAACTTTATATTATATAAATTAATCACTTCTAATTGATAATCAAAAATCTCATTACTGACTCTTTTTAACATAATAAGAACTTTTGTGTTGTTTTCTTATATATAACAAATAATTCAATGTTATATTCGTCGATTTCATTTTGTAATTAGTATCAAAGTTGTATAGGTTTCATATCAATTTCATATGTAATTAGTATAATAATTATAAATGTTTCAATATCAATTTCATTTGCAATTAGACCAAAGGTGTATATGTTTCATGCCAATTTCATATGTAATTAGTATCATAATAGAAACATATCTATAACAAAGAAAATATAACAAAAAATGTTGGATAAATTCATAAGAACTAAAGAAATAGTTTTGCAAAATAAAATATTATAATAATGAAGAAAATTATTATAAACAAATATAATATATACATTAAAATCATTCTACAAGCACTTTTTATTTGATTTCATATGTAATTAGTATAATATTTGTAAATATTTCATGTCATATAATTTGCAATTAGTACCAAAGTTGTATAAGTTTCATACCAATTTCATATGTAATTAGTACCAAAATTGTAAATATTTCATACCAATCTCTTTTGCAATTAGTATCAAAATTGTATAGCTTTCATACCAATTTCATATGTAATTAGTACCATAATTGTAAATGTTTCATACCAATATCATTTGTAATTATAACAAAGTTGTATATTTGCATACAAATTTCATATGTAATTAGTATCATAATTGTAAATGTTTCATACCAAACTCTTTTGTAATTAGTACCAAATTTGTATAAGTTTCATACGAATTTCATATGTAATTAGTATCATAATTGTAAATATTTCATACCAATATCATTTGTAATTAGTACAAAATTATATATGTTTCACATCAATTTCATATGTAATTAGTATCGTTAGATACTCAGATTCAACCAATTAAAATGACATTATCTTATTGTGGTCCCATCGAGTTTGATGAAACAATGGGTCTTATTGTGGTCCCATTGAGTTTGATGAAACAATGGGGTAAGTTTTGTAAGCTTAATGACATGCGACCTATAAAATTTCCACTTGATATACCCCGCGTTGGAACTCAACATATAAATTGCTAAATGATTCATATGAATATAGAGAGTTAATGGCAACTTAAAAAGTTCAAACTCTCACCTTCCCCTTACATTTCCTTTGTTAATTTTTATGATCCTTTTAGAGTAATTTTTAAATTTTTTAAATTAAATTTTTAATTTTAATTTTTTAAATTTTAAAAATATAAGGTTCGAACCGTAACCGTAACCGTAACCGGCGGTTCACGAACCGTAACCGTAACCGTCTACGAAGATTAAGGTTAAGGGTCAAGCTCTTTTAAACCGTCGAACCGGCGGTTCCGAACCGTTAATCGGCGGTTCACGAACCGTGGTCATGTCTAAATTTACCCCGACATATGTTTGTATTTAGTATTTTGTCACCTAATTTTCAAATTATGGCAATGAGACTCGTTTTAAGAAATTTTTATATGGATCGGATCCTCGACAAAAAAACATCTCTATATCTCTTATTACCGTATTTCATCAATTTGTGACGTTAAACAAATTAATATAATTCATCTTTCAAAATTTTCCTACTGTTCATTATCATTGAGTTGAATTATTTTTTAATCGATAATTTCAACCTAAAATTAATGTAACTGAATTTTAGTTATATATATATATATATATATATATATAACTGTTGTACCTAAATTCGAAATTTGATAAGCCCACTAATCGAAAGGCCACAGTATTGTTGTTGTCCATTTAAAAATAATGGTAAATTATATAAAATTCCCCATTGTTCTGATAAGTGTGCATAAAACCTTATTGTATTAACAAAATAGACAATTAACCTATTCTGTTTTCTTAAACTCGGCATAAAACCTTATATTTTATTTAAAAAAAAAAAACCCCCTTTTCTTAAAAAAATTTTGCACACAAAAAAAACCCGTGTTAAACGAATAGGGAAAACAAACTCCTTCATTTTCTTAAATCCTACACAAAACCTCATCGATTAACAAATAAATAGATTTTATTTAATCTCGTTAAAATTGTATGCAAGTTTTATGAAAACAAGTTCATAAACGTTTATATATATTATATATGTTTATATATAACTTATTTTTATTTATATATATGTTTTTATTATTATGTAAACATATTTTATGATTATTTGAATATATACATATTTTTTTATATATGTGTTGTTGGTTCCTCAGTATATCTAAAATTTGAAAAAAAAAAATTTGAATTAGCATGCCTATATTAAAAGAAAAATTAAGAATATTAGTCATAATCTATCTTAAAATTATACTTAAAATTTATTCATTTTAAAATTCTGAATATTGTTCGTTTTAAAATAAAAGAATGAATTATTACAAAGTAGAAGAAAATAATGTAGATGCAGAAAAAATTGAATAGCAAATTGGACAATCGATAGGGTTTTGAGGAGTTCCTAAAATATTTATCAACACACAGAGGAATTTTATGCAATTTACCCTAAAATAGTCGACAAAGTCAAATGTAAATCCCACAAAATTGGGAATTGATGATCCACCGATGATTGATTCGTTCAAACCAACTACTTTGGGATGTGGGAAATGGCAAAGACCAATGTGCACAACTGCAAGAAGGTAGGGGAAGAAACCGCTGCAACAAAGGAGAAAAAGGGCACGACTGCAGGAAAAACACAACTCAACATTCACAAAAAATGCTCTACAACAATTCCTTCAAGTAATTTTTAGCATTCTAGCTTTAGCTTTTGTACAATTTCGATTTCTAGTCTAGGCTTATTTCCGAAGTCCATTTCCAGTTTTATCGTCAATTTCGTATGTTTCCTTTCGTCGTAGTTTCGATTTGTAAAAATGTCCATTTTGTTCTTCAATAGCGTAAAAGTGTATTGATGTTTATTGATGAATATAGTTTCCAATTTTCAGTCAATTTTTAGTGTTAATTTATTTGTTGTCGACGCTTCGCCGAAGAGACTAGAACATACGGTCAAATCGGGACTCACGCCATTTTGATTTTAAAAGTTAGAGTTTACAAATTTGATACGTATCATACCTAGCACACCTGCACAAATTTCACGACAAACAATAACTAATCACACCAAAGTTTTCTCCAATTTTGTATCAATATTATATTTGATATTTATATTTCACTACGTGGACTTATTAGTAATTTCAACATCTCTAGCCAGTTTTTTCTCAATTTCTCTCAGTCAAATCCTACATGTTTTAATTTTTTATAAATCCTCCCATAAATCCTTTTACTTTATTTATCTATCATTTTATAGAAAATTATAACAAAACCAAGAATTTGAAAATATTCATCACGTAGAAAATTATAATTAAATAAACATTCGAAAATAATAAAATATTATACACAAGCAATACAAAATATTTATATAGAATAATATAGACACGCAACAAATAATAGATATAACCTAAGGATTATTTCTCACATCTAAAATTACATTTCTAATGATGTCTGATATAGGCGCAACTGGAGAATTTCGACCTGATTAAAAACGTAACAGATTAAGACCTAATTTTGTCCAAGGTAATCTAAAAAATAGGACAAGTATAACCACTGATAGACCTGCTGCTCATCTCGGTAATTATTGATCTTGGATAAAAGAATAAAGATGTTAATGTTGTACTGGTCGAAGCTCGGCAGATAAAAAGGGAGTTCGGCCTTGTATAGGCAGATCTAGAGCTTGAAAGTCAGCTTTGCCCAAAAAAAAAAAAACCGGAGCTCGGTACCACAAGGAGAAGCCCGTGTTACGAACTACAGGGCTAATTTAAACATATTCCTAGCTCGGGACGGAAAGTCAAGTGAGATCATCTCGGGTCTGATCGAACTATTATTCTTTTTGGGTAATATCTCAAGAATCCCTAAGAATCACAGATCAATACAAATATGAGATTTTATTTGATTCAATCAGATTTCTTGTCAATCTTGATAAGGATCAAGAGTCCTAATTATGGAAGAAAACATTCCACGTACCGGTTGTAGCCCCAAAAGTTTGCCTTATAATTGAGGAGGATTCATAAATTGAGTTTCTTTATACATTAAGTATCGGATGGGCTACAGCACAAACCTTTTTCCAGCTCCTTTTTAACAGTTTCTTGTGTGCATGAAGAGCGTTATATTTAGTGAGAATTTTCGGTGCGTTTGAGAAGACCATATGTCTATCTTTCTATATTCCCTCCTAAGCGGATTATGCGTTTACGTATTCTTCTTTAGTGTATTGTTCTTTACTGAAATATGTACCGCATATAGCTACCAGTTCTCATGCCAAGATGAGGAATTTCATTCGGGGGGTTGAGTGTTGGAATATATGATCGGGCGCTTTTTAACAAATCTGCATTGGAACGAAAGAAAGAGAAACAGAATAGGATAAGAAAATTCGAGAAAAAATAATAGGTTTGATCTGTTTGGTGAAATAAATTATATATTTGGAATTAGCTCATTCCATCGTGCATTCTGCACAGAACCTTTACATATCATGTCTGTAAGGACCCCAAGCCCTTAACCCTTAATTAGGGTATTAACCACTATGTGTGGCACATGCTTTCAATACACTAATCAAGGGTTAAGGGCTGGGGGTCCTTACAATGTCTTTATAAGAGATTTGATTTTGTGGAAAATTCATTCAATTGTATTGCTTGCCTTTGAGGTCTTTAAATAGAGATTACAAAATCCTATCAGAATAATTACAAAATAATGTAAGATAACAAAGAATCAATCTATTCCCTAAATAACGTGATATGATTCTATGTACAGCAAGATTTGAAATATATGAATTGATTATTCCTTAATAATTGATTATTCCTTAATACGCCCCCGCAAAATCGACGTTCCATCGGCAACAGAGATTTTGGAGCGTAAGGTGTCAAAGCGAAGACGAGGCAGGGGCTTGGTGAGAATGTCAGCAAGCTGATCTCGTGTGTTGACATAAGCAACCGAGAGGTGACCCTTACTGGAGAGATCACGAACAAAATGAATATCCATAGATATATGTTTCATACGAGAGTGCATGACGGGGTGTAAAGCCAAACGAGTGGCACCAATGTTATCACAAAGAATCCTAGGGGGTTCCTTTAAAGTGATACCAAGATCATGAAATAGGTGGTGATCCAACAAACTTCAGCTGCAGCAGAGGCAAGAGAACGATATTCAGCTTCAGTAGAGGATCGAGCAACTCCGTTTTGTTTCCGAGAGCGCCAGGAGATAGGATTGGACCCTAGGAAGACAATATAAGCTGACGTAGATTTGCAGTCACTACGATCTCCGGCATGATCAGAATCAGAGTATGTAGTAAGACGAAGGTCTAGAGTGCTGCGAAGAAGGAGCCCATGGTGAAGTGTACCCTTGAGATACCTAAAGAGTCTTTTGACGGCGGCCCATTCAGTGTCTGAGGGAGCAGCCATTGCCTGAGCTAAGCGATTGACAGTAAAGGCAATGTCGCGACATGTGAGTGTAAGGTATTGGAGGCCACCAATGGCCTGCCGAAACTCAGTGGCAGTGACAGGTTTTGAGGATGGAGTAGGCGGAGTGGCAGTCATCGGAGTACCCAATGGTTTTGCATCGTCCATGCGGTGACGTCTTAATAAGTCCACGGTGTACTTGTGCTGAGAGAGGAAGAGACCTTCCTTGCACGTTGCCACCTCAACACCAAGAAAGTAAGAAAGTGGGCCAAGATCCTTGACAGCAAAGTGTGCCTGGAGATGTAATGTGACAGCATCCATATGTGAGGCACTGGAACCAGTGAGTATGAGATCATCCACATAAACAAGAATAATCAGACGAACTCCATGCCGATGAAAAGTGAATAAGGATGTGTCAGATACTGACTGAACAAAACCGAAGGCAAGTAAGGCAGAGCTGAGAGCTTGATACCAAGCTCGTGGTGCTTGACGGAGGCCGTATAAAGATTTTTTGAGGTGACAAACATTATGAGGACATGTAGTATCAACAAACCCTGGTGGTTGAGACATGTAAATAGCTTCAGATAAGTTGCCATGAAGGAAGGCATTGCTAATATCAAGTTGCTTGAGGGGCCAGTGGTGCATTAAGGCGATTGATGAGGTAGACTGTTGTTTCCATGGCATAAGACCAGAAGTCAGAAGGAAGGTGAGCATAATGAAGTAAGGCTCGACCGGTGGTGATGATGTGTCGATGATGACGTTCAGCTGTGCCGTTTTGTTGAGGCATGTGAGGAGCAGTAGTGAGCCAACTTACACCATTGGCGAGAAGGAACGGGCGGAGAGCTGTGAATTCACCCCCATTATCACTGTAGAAGTTTTTAATGGAGTAGCCAAACTGTTTTTCAACCAGAATTTTTAACTATTGAAATATGGACGCAATCTGCGACTTTACAGTCATAGGAAATAACCAGCAATATTTGCTAAAGTGATCTACCAACAACAAGTAATAACGAGAACCAGTATTGGAAGGCACAGATGCAGGACCCCATACATCAGCATAAATATAATGTAGCGGATGCAAGCCAATAAGCGAAGAATTATTAAAAGGTAACTGCTCAGATTTATTAATATTGCAAGAATCACAAAAATTGTCATGTATGCTTTTCTTTGAGGAAATTGGTAACTTAAAATGAGAAATAACAAAAGAACTTGTCCTAGATGACGGGTGACCGAGACGAGCATGCCAAGTTGAGGTAGAGGCACGAAGGCCAAGTTGAGCGAAATGCACTGTAGAGACTAAATGAAATGATGGTGGACGAAGATGATAAACGCCATTTTCACATGTTCCTTGAGCCAGAGCCGCCCCCGTTGACTGGTCCTTCACAGAGAAATGATAAGGGAAAAATTCAACAGAAACATTATTAGCCTTCGTGAACTGATGGACCGACAATAAGTTCTGTTGAGCAGTTGGTACACAAAGAACATTAGGCAAGGTAAAAGTACGATGCGGAAACGGAATAGTGGCCGTACCAGTGTGAGTAATGGGAAGTCCGGAACCATCAGCAATTTGGACTTCGTCGGTGCCGTCATACTCGGAGTGAATGGTCATATTATTAAAATCAGCGGTGAGATTGTGAGAGGCGCCAGAATCCATGAGCCAAGAAGGAGAAAGTGGCATAGCAGAGGATGATGGCGGATAAGTCGATCCGATGGTGTGATAGGTGCCGGTGGGGGACTTAGCTACGTTGGCGGTAGCGGAGAACTTGCGACAATAAGGAGCAATGTGACCCGGATGACCACAAAGCTGACATGTGACTTGAGGGCTTTGTGGAGAGGGCCACGAATTAGTAGAACCACTTCGAGGGCGGTTGGAACCGCCGCTGGAGAAACCCCCATGACCTCGGTGAGGCTGTGAGTGGTTGCGAGGCTGCTGAAAATTGCGAGAATTGGGACGGCCAGAAGTGGTATTTTGTGCAGAGTTAGCGGATGCAACTAAATTGGTTGTGGCCGACTCAAGGCGACGCAGATACATTTCATGTCCAACCAATAAATCATGAAGTTCCTCAAAGCGGAGAGAGGTCTCCCTGGCGCGAATGGGTGCTGCTATGTCACGGTAGGTTGGCCCGAGACCATTAAGAACATATAACGTAACATCGTCATCAGATATTGGTTTATCGATGATTACGAGTTCATCCGTTTTTGTCTTAATCTGTTGCAGAAACGAACTAACAGATTGATTTCCAAGGATCACACGGGCAAGATCATCTTTAATTTGCATCACACGGGCACGAGAACGGTTGGCAAACAATCGAGTCAGAGTGGTCCAGACAGCAGCAGAGGTGGTTGTGGAGGCGACAAGAGGGAGAATTTCAGCGGCAAGAGATCCGAAGATGGCTGCCAGAATAAGTTGGGCTTGTTGAAACCAAGACAGGAACGCCGGAGAAGGCGAGGAGGATGGCCCGTGATCTGGACAGGGAATTGATCCATCAATAAATCCCGTGAGATTTAAACCATTGAAGAGAGCGACTACTTGAGCGCGCCATGACGGAAAATTTGACGAGGTGAGTCGGAATGGTAGATGTTGATGGGCTTTGATGGAAACGATAGCCAAAGGAGATGGTTCTGTGGGTATAGTGGACGTTGCAGATGCGTCGGACATGGTGGAGACGGCGGTCAAGCAGTGAATGAAGGGGAAGGATCAAAGGTCTCGTGAGAGAAGGGAATCTCTGATACCATATAAGAGATTTGATTTTGTGGAAAATTCATTCAATTGTATTGCTTGCCTTTGAGGTCTTTAAATAGAGATTACAAAATCCTATCAGAATAATTACAAAATAATGTAAGATAACAAAGAATCAATCTATTCCCTAAATAACGTGATATGATTCTATGTACAACAAGATTTGAAAGATATGAATTGATTATTCCTTAATAATTGATTATTCCTTAATAGTCTTGGACACCAAATTTAATTGTCATTTTTAAGGAAACTTAGCATCAGCAGCAGTAGGAGAAGTTAAAGGAAACAAGGTAAGCAACTTCGGTTGTGCTGAAACCGTGCTTGCACCATTATCATCGAGATCAAGCCTTGGTTTAGAGCGTGGCGAAGGGTGCAGATAGAATCTTTTTTCCTTGGTCGCTTTCTCTTGTACTAATTCTCCACCAGCCTCTGACACTCGTTTGTTCGAGCTGCATGAATGCGAATACGGCGCCACCGGGGGACTGCAACAGCTTATTGGGCTAACCTGCAAAATACTCGACGGGCTAGGTGACTGAACTTGATAATTAAGTGTAGCAGGCGGCAGCTGGTAATATTTGAAGAAGCTTGTGGCCGGTTTTGCGATCTCTATCTTGGGTCGAGCATATAGTTTTCTCCTTTCGTGGAGCTTTGCGGTCGGTTTCTTTGGTGCCTTGGCGGCAGCTATTGGCTGAGCCGTTTCATTTACAGGTGGGCCTGTTAGGCGCTGGACAAGGTCTCGAAAACAGGTCGAGTCGGCCTGAACGAATGTGGTCGCCCCTTTTGAACCACCACCAGTATTACCAGCTGGGCTTTCATCACCACTCCCGAATAACTTGGCCATTATTTATATCTGCAGATTAATTAAAGTAATCTCAATCGAATTTATGATTTATGGTTTCAACTATTCCGGCAGCAAACCCCGGTATATTATTACGGCGAAAGATGAAGAAAAATCCAGAACTCTGATTCAAAACTCTCAACTCATTCCTTCAAGACGAATTATCAACACAATTTGATCCTTCATCCTTTCGAATATAGAGGCAAGACTATAGATTGCACATAAAGATAAATATAACTATCGGGTGAAGTCCAACAAATTAATTGATTACTTGCATTACGGTTCTGAAACATCAGAGACTATCATTATATTCAACTGAATGGAAAAAGAACAGCATTGAGTCAGTGCAAATATTATGTATAGATGCATATGGTATCATGTTGAATTTTCGTCTTGTCTAAAAGTCCAAGTTTATTATTTGTTCTGTAACGCTCCCCCTCAATTCTGATGCACATCGAGTCGATATTTCATGTGGATAGAGTTATTGTTTATGAGTTTAGAATATATGACATCGGCTTTAATCAGTTACCCTGATATCATACCATGTTGAATTGTCGTTTCATCTAAAATCCGAGCTTATAAAGAAATTTGACAATTTAATATATATTCTCTAACATACTAGGGTAAAATCTGCATTAAAAAAAATATAATTAAGGATTAGAAAAATGAAATAAATTTTTTTTATCATGCCATTGCTCTATCTAAACAAGATGAAATTATAAATGGCGAAGGAAGTATCACCTCAAAAACTTGGTCGAGAAGTGGATGTAGGATCCCAATTCTTGATTGAGACGAGAGTGGGAATTCCGTCTTACGCGATCGAAACTAAAACAGGAGACAAAAACTATATTTTATTTCATATAAATAAGAACAATAATTTACTTGAAAATCTTAAAACTTGAGGGAGACGACTATGTTTGTTGTTGGCACGGCGGAGCTCCGCCGCTGAGGAGATGGGTGAAGTCTTATAATAAATATAAACCTAGTAAATGTGTGATCGATGTTTCTGTGTAATTAAGCTTTCTCTTTGAGAGGTAATATTTGGTCAACCATGAATGAATATGCATGGAAGCCATGAATATTGTATGTAAATCCTCTACTTATACCCTAACGACCAGTGGTTTATGGGTTGTCCTAAATTTTTTGAGTCAATCGCAAATTAATAACTTAGACTCGTTTGTCTTCCGTTCGTTTTCGATGGAAGTTAAATAGTCATATTTTAGATATTTATTTATTCGGAAATTAATTAATTAATCCCAAAAAAAATATTAGAGCAATGGAATGATATATATATTGTTGTCATGCACCACAATAGTTATTTATTTTATATAATAATTTATTGCACGACAGTCGGCGTTTGTTAATTATTTTAATCAATCAATAAATATATATATATATATATATATATATATATATATATATATATATATATATATAGTTTTTTAGCTGGGTGGGAAGGAGTGTAGTGTTATATTATTTAGGGATAATTATATCTACACCCCCTCGATTTTGCCTAATTACATCCATTCCCTTCGACTTTAGAAAATTACAGAGACCTCCATTTTAGTGTAACACCGTAAAAAACAATTAACAGAACGCGTGAATGACGTTTTTGCCATCGTGTATATGTAATATAAAATTATCAAAATATTACAGATACACCACATATGTGGAGATTGCTGTAAAACAGGTTGCCAACCAAATTAAATTTAGCGAGGATAAATTTAACTGATTTTAATTGTAAGTTGTGTGCTTTTTGCAATGAGAATGATGAAGACTTGTCACATTTATTATTGAATTGTAAGTTTTCTAAAGCTATTTGGGATAACTGCTACAGTTGGCTATCCATTCTCGTTATAGGTACAAATTTAGTGGATGATCTTGTCAAACATCTTAATTCCAGGCCATCGTTACATCTTTTTCATGATTGGCTTGCTATTTGGCAATGTATTGCTTCGTATATATGGAATACTATGAACAATATAATTTTTCGTCATTGTAGTATTGATGTGGAAAGAGTCATTGAGAATATTAGAGTTAGGTTGTGGATTTGGTTGAAGGAGCTAGGATCGGTGTTAGTCAGTTACTCGGTTAATGACTGGTTCCTTCAACCTCGTATTTGTCTTGGATTGTAACTTTTGTATTCCCTATCGGGTTTTAGTATCCCTTGTACTCTTTTTTAATAAATTTTTGCCTTACAAAAAAAAAAACAGATATACCACATATAATATACGTAATATAAAATTATCAAAACAATACATATACACCCCTTATAGTATATTATACGTTAAAGTTACACCCCTATTGTATCATATTATTTTTATTTATTTCAAAAAATTATTTATTAAATATTTTTAAACTATAAACTAGTTTTCATATTAATGATAATATTTTAAAACTACTTATATAAAAAAATCCATTCAAAATTAATTAATTGCATTATTTTCAAAGTATCATATACAATGATAAAAAGATCTTGTAATATCAAACATATCAATATCTTTAACATATTTTAAATAAGTTTATCCAAATATTTTAACATCTTATTGTTAAAATAAGACTTACTTATGAGCTATTTACAATTAGTTTAGCCAAATATCTTTTAGACAATTATATGTTTAGATGTTGAATTTAAACGATATTTTTTATCCAATCAGTTTGTTCGATTTAATGTAAAAAATAGGAATGGCAACGGGTCGGGTATGAGACGGGTTTGGCCAATCCTAAGACCCGCCCCGCTACACATAAAACCCGGACCGCCCCGCCCCGCTTAGACCCGCGAACCCGGCGGGTTTACACGCCCCGCCCCGGTTCCAGTTTTTTTTATTTTTTTAAAAAAAAAATTTAGCTAGAAATCAATTTTGAAACACAAAAGTTGAGTTTTGTGATTAAATTTTATGTTTCTCTAGTAAATATTTATAATAAGCATTGCAAAACTATCTTTAAACTACTAAATATTTATTAATTTGCTCTAATTTCCTTCAAAATATCCAACTTCTTTAACATGAACACATGAATTTTGATATAAAATTAAATAATGACACTTTATTGTTCAATTAAAGAAGTAAAATGTATAATCAATATCATATTTTTTTAAAAAAAATTAAAAATGTATTGCGGGAAGGGTCCGGGGCGGGTTCGGCCAATCCCAGGACCCGCCCCGCCCCACTTCCAAACCCGGTTGAAGCGGGTTTTCAGACCCGCCCCGACGGGGCGGGTTCAATGCGGGTCCGGGTTTGGACCCGTCTCATTGCCATCCCTAGTAATAAATGTCTTTTCGGTATTTTTTCGCGGACCAATATTTATTAATGTCAGTTTCGAAAATGACAATCGAACATATTGTTCTTTAATTTGACTTTCAATTCAATTTAATTCAAATATTACAAAATGTCCTTATTTCTAATAAATCTTTTGTAAATGATGTGTGTGTGTGTCTATATATATATACATATATATATATATATATATATATATTGAATTTTTTATGGTATGTATTGATATTTTACAAGATTAAATAAAAATGATAAAAAAATAAAATTATTAGGAAAATAAAAAATGTTTGAGTAAGTAATAATTATATTTGAAATTAACAGTTTGAAATGTAAAATAATAGTTTCATTATGATCACCTCAAAAAATATCATAATTACTCTAAAAATTTAGGTCAAAAAAGATGTCGGAGTTGACCACGGGCAATTTGGTGTTTCCAATTAAATATTAGGGGAGGTTTATGTAACGGTAATCTATTTTACTGATGACATGACTTGTCTGTAATGTTTAACCTAACTTGATGAGAGGTTTCTGTAATTTTTTAAACCATAGGGGAAGTTTCTGTAATTACGTCAAAGTTAAGGGGTGTATATGTAGTTATCACTATTTAATACTCATTTGCTAGGCCTATATATGATACATGAAATTCGACCCTAGAATGACGGCATTAGATCAATGGCTCTGATTGTATTTGGGGAGTTGGATCTGGCTGTCAAAGTTCAAATTTCCTATATAACACAACATACAAAAAGATTGTCCAGTAAAAGGCTCAAATAAATAAATAAATAAATAAATAATATATATATATATATATATATATATATATATTTACAAACTAAAATTATTTCAGTGATATATTGGAAAAAGTGTTTATTCTTTACCAACTCAAATGATTTCCATCAATAAGTTATCTGATTTTCTTTTACTTGAATCTCGTAATATTAAAACATGTTTAATAAATTATATTCTAGCCATGATATAACACCACATTCCTTTGGAAGGGTGTGTGAAGATTCGAATCTGCAGTCTTCATCAACTCAGCAGACATTTAAATCAATTGGTTTGCAACATGTTCAACTGGTGAGATTCCAAAGAAAATCAACCAGCTCATCTGATTGAAGACTCTACCGATCTGAAGAACTCTACCGATGTCATTATCCTCAACCTATACTTATAGCCATCATCTCAGTAACCAGTCCAAGAAAATTAGTCAACTCCGCTAACCCATCAATTACAAAAAGAATATTAATCGAGGCTACGGTTACAGAATTTCAGGGGTTGCCATTAAAGTGGAGTTATCATGGGTTGTAACTCCGATTGTTATTCTTATAAATACCAGACTTACCTCAATGGGAGAATTACACAGAAACTCTGCATTAAAACTCAAAATTACACACACACACACTCGTAATCTGTATTTTTTGCAAGGAAGAAAGTGTAGACTCCGTTCAAACACGCTTCAAATTAGTAAGTGAGTTTTTGTTACTACCGTCATATTGAATTTAAAAGATATGTATGCTTTGAATTCAGTCGAACATGTGCAATATTTTGAAATTATGAAAATCTGTTATATAGAAATCAGCTACGATGTGTGTTACCGGATCTGTTATACTGTGAGATTAGTTTTGATGTGTGTTACCAGACCTATTCTTTTGATTAAGCTCCGATGTGTGTTACCGGATCCGTTCTGGCTCTTCGTGAGCATATTGATTTAGGCTCTAGTGAGAGAAATGAAGTATATATGGGCTTTTACATAATGGAACCAGTACTGTTTCTGTTTTGATATTATCTGTTTTAAAATTAGACATATATGTATCTGTTTTGTTATGTTCGATTGTCTCTTACTTGCTGGGTGTTTATCCAAACACTCACCCCCATACGTCCCTTCCCAGATAAGAATGAACTAGAGGTTGAAGATGATGAAAAATACCAGTTTTGGGGATGGTGAACTGCTCCTGCTGACATGAAGTCAACCGCTACCATTTTTAATATTAGTTTACGCTTCCATAAAGTTTTACTTTCAGTTGTAAATCAGTTTTTTATCTTATCAGTTGTAAGAACAATTTATGTTATTGTGGAATAAAAAGACTGGTTTTATTTGGGATCTGTATCCAAGGCTTGTTGTTTTCAAATTTTTAATTTGGAAGCAACGGCGGTGTCATCGGTCCCGGTCGCGGGGCGTGACATTGAAGTTGTATCAGAGCTACCAGGTTTCCAGAATCCTGATGACCAAGTTCTGGACATACTGAAGATCTGTAGTACATATTAGATCTGTAGAGTATATTAAATCTTTAGAGCAGATTAGTCCAGTAGGGTAAAACCTAATCAACAGACCAGCTGAGTATTTATATCTGTAGAGCATAGCACATCAGTAGAGTAGATCATTAGATCACTTGATTAAATGAGGAAAGCAGACCAAAACAAAACAGATAGATCAGTAGAGCCTATCTGTCTCCTCAGTTTTGCATCAGTTCATCATCTCCAATGAATTGTATTGATTGTCGGCAGAACTTCAAATTGCCATAACTTTTGATCCAGGAGAAATTTTGACTATTATAATATATGCACGGAAACGTCTTTTCGAGGATCAAACCCGAAATTCATTGATTTAGATAGGTTACGCTCAATTTCAAAAAAAATTCCATTTTTGAGCCAACTTTGAGGAATGTTAATTACCAAACCACTTGACGCATTAAGCTCAAATTTTATGGAATTCATATTCTTGACTTGAAGAAATTTTAGAAATTTTTTTCACTCAATTCCGAGATAATTTATTTTCGAGTGAATTTTTAACTTTACCTTTCATATGCTTATCTTAATTCGATTTCTCCTTGTTAATTATTAGAACATAAGCTAAATCTCATATTTTCTTATTTGGGATATAGGCTATGATGACTCGTGGCCATACCCTCCAGTTTGAGCGTAGGATAGAAGAACTTGAAGAAGCATTAGCTAAAGTAAGCGAGGAGAAGAACGAACATGAGTATGATTAGAAGGAGGCGCAAGTTCAAGCATACTCGAGATTGAGCATTTGCAAAATCTCATCATAAACCTGCAAGAGGAAGAAGAGGACCCCGAGGGGGATCCAATAGAAGAGGAAATCGAAAAGGAACTAGGAGACGTGGAGATTATAGACTAGTTCTTGGGTTTTCTTTGTAATAAGGATATTAGGAATCCACTTTTATGTTTCTTTTTTTTTTTCAGGTTGAAATTTGATGTAAATATTTCATCCAATTATCAATAAAATTTTATGTGTCACTCCAAAATTTGTCTCGCATTTACTTTCTTTTCGAACATATTCATTTTTTTTCACAGCTGCGCAACAATCTTAGAACCTTGCAAAATTATAGGTTATGACTGGACGTCCACCCCGCAACAATCGTAACCCACGATATGACTTTCCTGGTACTAATGATGACGAAGCAGGTGGAAGCGAAGATCCACCACAACCACCAAGGATAGGTTTAAGTCGTGAAGACTTGATGACCATCGCTACCATCGTGGCCACTACTCTTCAAGGATTTATCAACCCAGCTGCTAACCAGCCACCACCACAACCAGCTCAACAGCCGCACGTGATTAAATATCATTATGAATCCCTCCACAAGAATCGAGTGCCGACTTTGACGGTAACTCAGACCCAGAAGTGGCCCAAAATTAGTTAAAAGAAATCGAAAACCATCATAGGCTGCTCGAGGTCCCACAAGATATCAAAGTGGATGTGATTACGCCATTCTTGTCGACAAAGCGAGGAAGTGGTGGGACAGTGTATCACTTTCAATGGCTGAAGCATGACCAATTTTATGGCAACGGTTCCGAGATGCCTTTCTGAAGCAATACTTTCCAGCAGCTGTAAGACTTCAGAAGTTGAGTGAGTTTGACAACTTGACGCAAACTTCAGGGATGTCAGTAGTGGAGTATTCCTCGAAGTTCCATGCCTTGGGAACTTATGCTTCAGCAATTATGGCAGATGAAACCCTTAAACTCCATCATTTCAAGAAGGGTCTGAATAGTCGAGTCCAGTCTGCCCTAACAATTCTTGAGACCAACAATTTTTGAGATTTGATGGGGCAACCATCAGGGATGAATCCGATATTCAACGTTGAGAAGAGGAGTTCAAGCGCAAGCGACCTCTCCCTAGCCAGCACTCCAACATCGCCCAAAAGTTCAAGAGGCCAATACAGAGGTAACCAGCAGAAGAGTACCGCACCCACTCCTATTAAAAAGGAAGCAAAGAACTGTGATTCATGTGGTTTTGTGCACTCCGGCGAATGCCATAGGAGAAGCGGAGCCTGTGTCCGATTCGGAAAATTTTGACACCGTATTGTAGATTGTCCTGAGCCAGAGAGGAAGGAGATTGGTATAGGCATGGGCGCTCCTCCAAATAAGCCAATGGAGAACAAACCCAACGCTCGAGTTTTTGCCATAACTCAGGAAGAGGCAGTTGATGCAAATGATGTGGTGACAGGTACCATTTTAATAAACAATTTACCTACATATGTATTGTTTGATTGTGGTGCCACACATTCGTTTATATCTAAGAGATTCGCTAAGAAGTTAAAACTTCAACCTGATGTACTTGATGAGCCTCTTAGGGTAGCAACTCCTGTTAACAAAACCTTAAAAACTCATTGTGTTCATCAAGTCCCTTAATATTGTCGCATAAACGTCCATGTGAGGTATTACCTGCCTCAAACCTCATGCGAAATTTCATCCTTAGATATTGGAAAGAACATTCAATGCCGATCTAATTCAACTCAATATGGTGGAGTTTGATGCTAGCCTAGGAATTGATTGGTTAGCTAAGTATCATGCCTTAGTTGACTGTCACAAAAAGAATGTCAAGCTAAGAACCACAGATTTAGCTGAGATCATATATCATGGCAAGATCAAAGAACGAAGGCCCATTTTGATGGTGAAGAAGTCTACCTACCCATGATCACCGAGGCACACAAAGAGGCTGAACTAAGACTAGAGGATATCTCGGTAGTACAAGAATTCCCAGATGTCTTTCCGAACAACTGCCAGGATCAGTTCCAGATCATGAAATAGAATTTGATATTAACTTAATGTCTGGCGCTGCATCAATCTGAAAAGCACCTTACCGCATTGCCCCATCAGAATTAAAGGAGCTTAAAGAACAACTTCAAGAGCTCTTGGACAAAAAGCAAATCAGACCAAGTGCACTCCATGGGGAGCTCCGGTACTATTTGTAAAGAAGAAAGACGGGAGTATGCGATTGTGTATCGATTACAGAGATCACAATCAAGAATAATGTATCCCCTCCCAAGGATAGACGACATGTTCGATCAACTCAAGGGAGCTAAAGTCTAAGTTCGATCTGAGGTCAGGATATCATCAACTCAAATTAAGACATGAGATATTCCGAAGACTACCTTCCGAACAAGATACGGGCATTACGAGTTCACAGTGATGCCATTTGGATTGATGAATGCTCCAGCTGCATTCATTGATTTGATGAATAGAGTATTCAATCCATTTTTGGATAAGTTTGTTGTAGTGTTCATCGATGACATTTTGGTCTATTCGCCAAGAAAAGAGGAACACGAGGAACATCTTCGTCTTACTCTTCACACTTTTAAGGGAAAAAGAACTCTTTGCCAAATTCAAGAAATGCGAATTTTGGCTAGACAATGTTGCATTTTTAGGACATATCATATCAGAAACAAGCGTGTCTGTAGATCCTAAGAAAGTGGAAGTGATTATGGACTGGCCAAGACCAAAGACCATGACAGAGATTCTAAGTTTCTAGGATTAGATGGCGATTATTGGAAATTTGTCGAATGATTTTCCTCAATAGATGTACCCATTACAAAGCTCACACTAAAGAACTCTAAATTCATATGGAGTGAAGACTGCGAGAAGAGCTTCGATACTTTGAAGAAGAAGCTTGCATCTACACCTGTGTTGGTATTGCCAACTGAGAATATGGGTTTTACAATCTACAGCGATGCATCAAAAGAAGGTATAGGATGTGTACTCATGCAAGAAGGGAGAGTGATTGCTTATGCATCGAGGCAACTTAAGCCTTATGATCAAAACTACCCTACACATGATCTAGAGTTAGCCGCTGTGGTTTTCGCCTTGAATATTTGGAGGCACTATCTCTATGGCGCTAAGTGTGATGTATTTACCGACCATCAAAGCCTCAAGTACTTGTTTACTCAAAAGGATTTGAACATGAGGCAAAGACGATGGATCGAACTCTTAAATGATTACGACCTCACAATCAACTACTATCCCGGGAAGGCAAATAAAGTGGCAGATGCATTGAGTAGAAATGGTAAAGGATAGATGATATTGGCTTCACTCATAGCTCAACCATGTTTGTGAGAGATGATCAAGCTAAATCAAGATCGAGACCCTGGTATGACGAAATTAAAAAAGCAAGTTGTAGAAGGAAAGATATCAGATTTCCAGTCTGATAAGGATGGAGTCCTCTGGATGAAAGAGCGACACTGTGTGCCGGATATTGCCAACCTTAAACGCGAGGTGATGTCTTGAAGCACATAAATCAAAATTTTCAGTCCACCCTGGAAGTACCAAGATGTACAAGGACTTGAAAGAAAGCTTCTGGTGGAGTGGAATGAAGAAAGATGTGGCGGAATTCGTTGCTCGATGTTTAGTATGTCAGCAAGTCAAAGCTGAACACCAACAACCTGGAGGATTACTTCAACCTCTGGAGATTCCGGAATGGAAATGAGAGCACATTTCTATGGACTTTGTAGTAGGATTTCCAAAGTCACGACAAAGCCACGACATAATATGGGTAATTGTGGATAGACTTACCAAATCCGTGCATTTCCTACCTGTCCGTATGAACTACAACTTAGACAAGCTTGCAGTTTTGTACATGGATAATATCGTGCGACTTCACGGAGTCCCAATAAGCATTGTATCTGACCGAGATCCCAGATTCGTGCCGCGCTTCAAGAAGAGTTTCAAAGAGCTAACTCTTAGCACAGTCTACACAAATTGATGACCAGACAGAGAGGACAATACAAACCCTCAAAGATATGTTGAGAGCTTGACCATTGATTTCAGTATGAATCGGAGTGAACTCTTGCCTCTAATCAAATTCGCTTAGACCAACGGCTACCATAGCAGTATTAGAATGGCGGCATACGAAGCACTTTACGGGCGCAAATGTCAATCACGGTTATATTGGGATAAAGTTGGAGAGAAAGCTATCACCGGACCCGAGCTTGTGCAAAGTGCAAACTGCAATTGACAAAGTCACGATCATTAGAGATATCTTAAAGCTGCCCAAGATCGACAGAAAAGTTGGGCCGACATGAAAATGCGACCAGTAGAATTTGAAGTTGGTGAAAATGTATATGTGGAGATTTTACCAATGAAGGGAGTAATTCGATTCGACAAAGTAGGGAAGCTAAGTCTGAGATATGTGGGTCTGTTCGAAATTTTAGAGAAGGTGGGAACTTTGGCGTACCGATTATCCTTACATCCAATCTATCTAGGGTCCATAATGCCTTCCATGTATCACAACTAAGGAAGCACATCTCCGATTCAAGCCACGTACTTGAAGCAGAACCCCTATTGACTCAAACAAATTTGGACAAGACACTGCAGTATGAAGAAGTCCCAATTCAAATCGTAGATACAATGGACCAAGTACTGAGACGAAGAATTATTCCCTATGTCAAAGTTCAATGGTCAAACCATACTGAACGAGAAGCTACTTGGGAACTAGAAGAGAAAATGCGCAAGAAGTGTCCTTATCTCTTCCAAGATCAGACTGATTCAAGTTTCGAGGACAAAACTTCCAATAATGAGGGAGGGATGTGAAGACCCGAATCTGCAGCCTTGTAAATCGGTTGGTTTGCAACATGTTCAACTGGTGTGTTTCCAAAGAAAATCAACCATCTCATCTGATTGAAGACTCTACCGATCCGAAGAACTCAACCGATGTCCATTATACTCAACCTATTCTGATAACCATCAGCTCAGTATCCAGTCCAAGAAAATTAGTCAACCCCACTAACCCATCAGTTACAAAAGAATATTAATGAAGGCTATAGTTACAGCATTTCAAGGATTGCCATTAAAGTGGAGTTAGTGGTCAGGTAATGGAGATCATGGGTTGTGGTAGTGTTTATCGCGAACGCCCACATTAACCCTCTCAAGTTAATAGCAATAAGTAATGTAGTAGAGTGAGTATGGATCGATCCCACGAGAAATGATGTAATTTTTGTGTTAACTATGCAAGCAAATAGTAAAAAAGGGATTTTGGAATTGATTAACTACTACTAAACAAAATTTATGAATTAAACTAATTAGCAAGATTAAACAAAGGTGATTAAAATTATGAGAAAATCGATTCTTGGTTTTCCAGTCGACTTTACCTTGGATTTATGCATTCAATCATCGATTATCACAAAAGATGTAATTTTTACTTGAATATTCATCATTAGAGATTCAACTTCTATCTTACCTTATGCCTAGTTAAAATAGCCCAAGTGTTCTAAGTTAACCCATATCGTTATATCAATCAAAACAACATCAGTTAAGATTAGGGGTGTTTAACGGATCAATCCGGTCCGAAACCTTGGGCCTGATATTTTCGGAACCGATCCGATCCGGTAAGAAACTGGACTGGATCCGATTCTGGATCCATCGATTCCAGGTTGGACTGTTCCAACCCGAAACCGGTTATTAATAAAAAAAATATTTTTTAAAAAAAAAATTCATTTTTTCTAATGAAGTTACATTTTAATTTTTTTAAAATTTCTACCAGTTCCGGTTCCAATCCAGAACCAGAACCGTTTAACCCGAAACCGGTAAGCACTGGTTCCAATCCATTAGAACCATTCTGATCCGGTAACTACCGAATCGGATCCGGTTCCTAATTGGTTGGTCCGCCGGTTCCGAACCGGGTTGAACCGGTTCGGTTCCGAACCGGTTCTGGGCCAACCCAGTCCAATAACCGGCCCTAGTTAAGATTAATATTAACAATAGCTTTCAAATCTAGTCATAATGATGTAACTTAGACAACATAATCCAAGTACATATGTTTAATCTAGTCAAGCGTTTTTAGTCAAGCGTTTTTCCTGAGAATTTAACAACACCAACAGCAGGCAATTATCAATCTTAGTTGCTTCAAAGGCCAATCAATAGATTGTATGTTAAAATCATTAAATGGCCAATCTTATAATCAAAACACAACAATCATGGCAACAAATCATAGAAAAACACTTGATACTCAATAAAAATCAATAAAATAACATCAATCTCATGAAAAAGCGTTTAACCACTCATGACTAAATCAAAAACAACAAAATTTAATCTAGAAAACATTAAACTAAAAGCAAAAGAAAGAATTAGTAAAGAGAAGCACGATTCCAGAGCGTCACTTCCGTCTTCATTCTTCGTTCTTCAAGTTGTTCTTCAAAGGTTGAGAGAAAATCTCTATTCTAACTCTAAAATAAGATGGAATCTCAATAATAATGAAGAAACTCTGATTTAAGGTCCCAAAAATCGTGTAAATAGGGTAGGAATCTTATATTGTAGGTAAAATTCAATCCCAAGATGGAAAAATCGAGTTTCCATAGTTTTGAGGATTCTGGGTCGCGATCGATCGGTGATTTCGGGCGAACGATCGCCTGTTATTTTTTTCCAATTTTTCGTTCCACCGATTGATCACGGACTCCGCTCGATCAATCGCAAACTCCGCTCGATCGATCGCTCGTTCACATATTTGTTGCTGAAATTTATAGCCTTGCTCGATCGATCGAGCTCTTCTGGGCGATTGATCGAGAACCTCAGTCAACTTTTATGCATTTTTTTGGTCTACTTCGATCGAGCTCTTCTGGGCGATTGATCGAGAACCTCAGTCAACTTTTATGCATTTTTCTTGGTCTATTTTGATCCCTTTTCAACTATAATGCATTTCTTGTTCCTTATTCGCCCTTGTTAGTTCGATTTTCGATGTCACCTATATTAACACAAGTATACGATTATGTAGCATATATATCATTTTATCCATCAAAACATACAAAATCATAGACAATTAAGCGCAATAGATGTGTCTATTTCTAGCCACATCAAACTCCCACATACTTAATCTTTACTCAACCTCTAGTATATCAGACAAAACTACAATCTTTTATCTTTTTGATGTCTCATAGATTCATAACAAACAAACGTGTCCTCACTTTAGTGCCTCAATTAAACATGCACAATAACGAAAGGCGGTGAAAATTTAACAGTGGACAAAGTTCAATCCCTAGACATCTCATACTTAACAAAGTTGCGAACGTGTGTGTTTGGTCATAAACAAGTGTCATGTACAAATTATAGATCCAATTAATATAAACTCATATTAGCTCAAGTTATATACAACAAGTATAAGCTCACTTGCACACTCTTCTCCACTATCTTAGCCACTTGCAAACACAAATCAAGTAGTTCTATATTAGCTTGTAACTTGGCCTAGGTATTGACTTATGAAAGAAAGAGTAAGGTGTATCAAACAAGAGAGTATAATGAGATGAACAATCTAAACTTCTCTTCTTGCATGATTTTTCAAAACGTGTTCATTTTTGCCAGGTTTAACTCAATTATTTTTCTTCTTGTACCTTGGCTCCCATTGGAGTCATATTTTTATCAATTTTTCTCAAGGAGTCCATTTTCTTTCATGCATTTAATTTTTTTAACAATAAAGCTTTCAAACATATGAATCTTTGATAACAAGTGCATGTGAATGAAATACATCGTACTCCCTTTAAAGGTATGGGTAAAACATATTTAGGCTTATTAGGGAAGATGATAAGCTAGTCAAAGAATGTTGAATGTCGGTATTTTGTGTGCTTAGCATACATCCAGTCTTTTGCATTAAAGCTCAAAATGGGTACTAGGGATGATTTTGTTTACATTGTAGGCTTGAAAGGCTCAAACACATCAAATATTGCCTATATCATTTTCATGTTCGCAAGCAGTCTAGCCATACGTCTCAACGAGCACGTAGTTAAGTTCTAGCATGTATCAGAGACTCCCTAAGACTATCACAAAATTCACACAATCTTCACTACTCTACGCACACTTCATAAGTCATGATAATATCATGCTCAAAATATTCAACTACTAAGTCAAAGCATAACTTGCATTAGAGTTCAAAGTGTTCCAAAGTTAACAATTCACATATGTTCAAAAACATACATGTCCTCAATTAGGTTTCATCATGGGCTAGTGACTCTAAGCATGCGTTCACTACTAACTATGAGCTCAAAATTTATAAATTTCTTGATTTTTTTATTTTTTTATAATACGAAAGCAATAACACACCATTAATACCTCCCCCATACTTAAATCTTACATTGTCCCCAATGTAAGTCAAAATTGTAAGAAAAGAGAAATTAGACTACGAAAGCAATAAAAATTAAAAGAAAACTAACTCCCCTTGGGTTGCCTCCCAAGCAGCGCCTCTGTTTAACGTCGGTGGCCCGACGCCAGTCCTTGATCAAGGTGGGTTATGCGGTGTCGCTCTCTCCTTCTTCTTCCACCTCAATATCTTCTTGATTCCTTTAAACTTTGGTTTGTTGGCCTTGCTCTTCTTTGAGAGGTCATCGTCAGTCTTTGTTCCTCCTCCATCATTTGTTGATTGTTGTGGTCCATCCGGAGGATGTTTCCTTTCAACGGTAGTATCCTGCAAATGAGAGGAGAGAGAATCATCAGTATCATGAGTAGATAAGGCAGCGATGGTATGAAAAGTATGCATAAAATTTGAATCCGTACCTCCTTTGTCATCAAGGCCATCAGTAGCCTTTTCTAGATCACACAATTCATCAAAGTCAAACTCAAGTTCATCGTCGATATCAATATCATAACTAGATTGTTCATGTGTTTCAATGGTTTCATAGATATTGAATTTCACAATCTCACTATCATACTACATTGTTAAAGTACCGCTATTAACATCTATCTCAGATTTAAAGGTTTTCAAGAATGGTCTCCCTAGTAAGATGGGGATAGATGGATCACCATTTTTCATGTCTAAGACATAGAAATCGGTGGGAGAAACCAAATTCTCTACGTGTACAAGTACATTTTCTACTATCCCCCTAGGAAGAACAGTGGACCTATCAGCTAATTGGATCACAGTCACATTCCGTTTCAAAGGTCCATGTTTCAATTGTGTGTAAATTGAATAAGGCATGACAATAATAGAAGCTCCTAAGTCTAGCATTGACTTATCAATCCTAGTGTTGCCAATCACAAATGGGATAGAAAACATATTAGGGTCCTTACAATTTGTGGGAATGCTTCTTTGGATGACTGCAGAAACATTCTCACATAGCTCAATCTTGTGGCACCCTTTGCGTTCTTTGCTCCTATCCGCTTTCCATACTTTCTTCAAAAATCTATCGAGGCACTTTCTTTATGGCATCATACAGTGGCGTGTTTTCCTCATAGCGTCGGAAAGTCTCGTAGAGTCCCTTGATGCCCTCGTCCTTCCTATTCTCCTTATAAGCAATGGGGAATGAGGGTTTAATTTTACATTCCGAAAATGGAGGGAACTTACCTCGTGGTTCCTCTTCTTGCATGGGCTTCTCGATTTCTTCTTGTCCTTTTCTTCTTTCACCCCTTCTTGTCCGGGTGGCGTCATTACCACATTGTCCTCACCTTCATCTTCACTCCTCTTCAAATTGATGGCGCTCACATTTTCGCTTGGGTTCACCACTGGCTGTGAGAATAGTCCATTTGATATTCTCCCCTCTATCTTGTTGATCGAAGTAGCCAATTGCCCTATTTGCGTAGTCAAGCTGTAAATGCTCGGCCTCATTTCCTGTTGAAATTACAGACTATTTCAGCAATAATTTTACAATATTTTCTAACTTGTCGCCAGTAGCATGCACTAGTGGTTGTGGAGGACTCTGAAATGGCGGTCTATAGGGTGGAGGCTGGTGCATCTGTTGATTCCCATAGCTCTGATTTGAATGGTCTCTCCAACCTTGATTGTAGTTGCTCGATGGGTGGCCATAGCTCCTTTGTGGTGGACCCAAAAACCCACCAGCTGCATTCAAGTGCTCAGTGGATGTTTCTTGAAGTGAGGGACATGCATCAGTAGGATGGCTCGTGGCTAGACAAATTCACATGGCTTCATCTTCATCACATTACCACCTGCAAGATGACACTCAAGTGAAGTTAAGTCAATCAGTTGTTATTCAAGATTAGATACATCTACCTCTTGTCTTGGCGTTTGTCCATGGCGAACATGTCCAAATTGTTGGGAGTTGACAGCCATGTTAGCTATCAAGTTCATTGCCTCCTCTGTTGTCTTATCGATAAAAGCTCCTCCACCGCATCTACTAAATTCCTGTCACCAGAAAGTAAACCTTCATAGAAATATTGAATTAAAACGTGTTCACTTATCTGGTGTTGTGGGAAGCTTGCACACAACTTCTTGAAACTCTCCCATTACTCGTGCATTGATTCCTCGTGGTATTGCTTCACACCATAGATTTCCTTCCTTATGTTTGTCGCCCTCGAAGCTGGAAAGTACTTCTCAAGGAAAACTCTTTGCAGATCAGTCCACGTGGTAAGGGATCCGGAGGGTAAGTAGAATAGCCAATCTATTGCTTCACACCATAGATTTCCTTCCTTATGTTTGTCTATTTCTAGTCACATCAGGTTGTAACTCCCGATTGTTATCCTTATAAATACCAGACTTACCTCAATGGGAGAATTACACAAGAAACTTTGCATTAAAACTCAAAATTACACACACACTTGTAATCTGCATTTTCTGCAAGGAAGAAAGTGTAGACTCCGTTCCAACACGCTTCAAATTAGTAAGTGGGTTTTTATTATTACCATTATATTGAATTTAAAAGATATGCATGCTTTAAATTCAGTCGAACATGTGCAATATTTTGAAATTATGAAAATCTATTATATGGAAATAAGCTCTGATGTGTGTTACCAGATCTATTATACTGTGAGATTAGTTCTGATGTGTGTTTCCAGACCTATTCTTTTCTGTGAGATTAGTTCTGATGTGTGTTGCCAGACCTATTCTTTTGATTCAGCTCCGATCTGTGTTACCGGATCTGTTCTGGCTCTAGGTGAGCATATTGATTTAGGCTCTAGTGAGATAAATGAAGTATATATGGGTTTTGACATAATGAAACCATTATTGTTTCTGTTTTGATATTATCTGTTTTAAAATTAGACATATATGTATCTATTTTGTTATGTTTGATTGGCCCCTAATTGCTGGGTGTTTAACCACACACTCACCCCTTATGCCCCTCCCTATATAAGAATGAACTAGAGGTTGAAGATGATGAACAATACCATTTTTGGGGATGGTGAACTGCTCCTGCTGACATGAAGTCAACCACTACAGTTTTCAATATTAGTTTACGCTTCCACAACGTTTTATTTTCAGTTGCAAATCAGTATTCTATCTTATTAGTTGTAAGAACAATTTCTGTTATTGTGGAATAAAAAAACTGGTTTATTTGAGATCTGTATCCGAGGCTTGTTGTTTTCGAATTTTTAATATGGAAGTAACGCTGGTGTCATCGGTCCCGGTCGTGGGGCGTGACAGGGCAGCTAAAAAAATAGAGTCATTGGCAATTTATCCTATATGATATCGCTATATGCATTTTATCTTCGTGTGGTTTATAAATAGACACATTACCCCCTTGTGATTTGCGGCAAGTTTCAAAAAAATTTGGCTTGTCATGACTAAAATACATCTGGTTAGGAAGGCGTCATGCCTAATGTAAGGACCCCGTGCCCTTAATCCACTATTAGTGTATTAACCCATGTATTTAGTGCATACTTTCATCACATTAGGGAATTCCATCACATGCTTCAATAACAATATTTGCGATATAAATCCTCTTAATGTCTAGTTCTCATCTCAACTCAACTAACCGAAGTATACACATCTCAATGCACCAATATTATTCTCTTTCATTATGCAATACCCTATAATTAATTGCATGCAACCAAGAATGAAAAGAGAATCTAACAACCTTTATACAACCCATATACACATCAGAATGCTCACAGGCGAGCATTGAATAAATGAATGTGTATAGTGTATAAAGCATACTACTCAATACCAGCCTTGGTACCTCAACCCTGTGAGCATTCCAATCAACAGCTCCAACTCAACTCCAGAGCCATTGCTATACCTATTCACCTGTCCCAACAGAAACAGCCCCCACACGGGGTGAGCATACCAATCCACCATTTCCATAACCGCAATATCACAGTTAATAATTTACAGAATATAAAAGTGTAAATGTAAAAGATACTCCCTGAATAGTAACATTATCATATGGGATCCCCTGTGCTGTTCCTGTTCTCACAATATCCAAACCATCAAATCCCCAAAATAAGTTAATCATTGCATTGATTAACTAAACTCATCATTGCCGTATTAATTTCATAATCAAATGCAGTTAAATCATTATGCTAATGATTTATAGAAATCACAAACATCTCAATTAATGGTTTCTTAGTCTCATCACATCCTATCCCATTGCTCGCTCAACCGCGACAACATTACACGTTGCTCGCTCAATAGCGGCATTCCATGATCCTCAAACATACCATAATGTTTCCAACATCCATATATTATTCATGCACATGACAATAATATATCTACCATACTCGTACGTTATACGTACCTTATAGTCCAGTAGCAAGAGCTAAACATTGCCTTAGTCCTGAGATCCAGTGAATTATTCGATATACACAGTTAATAGCTCAATCAAACATAAGCACACAACTACATGCACACGCACGTACCCGACCCCCAATTATATCATCCTATCCTGATGATTAATCACAATTATCGAACCATACATACTACTCAAAATATCCCAATTATGTTCAATGATAATCCTTAAGCAGTTGAGTAGTCCGTTTAATTAAAGTTCGACCCAAACCATGTCATTTTTAAAGCTTACTATTCCCATTGGAATATAGACATTGCCCAAAAAATTGGCTAATTAAACCACGTTTCCAAAATCCCAACTTTTAACAAAGTTTTGAAAAAAACTCATCCCAAGGAGCCGGGATCGATCGCCGTTTACGTGCGATCGATCGCGCAAACTCACTGCCGGGCAAAACATTACCGCGATCGATCGCCAAGTCTCGATGATCGATCGCCAGACCCCTCGCGATCGATCGCTGAGACTTAGCGATGAATCGCCAACACTGTGCATCTTCCCCCAAAATCAGATTCTCGTCGCGACCGATCGGCACCAAGCCGCGATCGATCGCGACCTGCGATTTTTCGAAAAACTCGAGCTTTAATGGTTTTTTTCACACCCAAACTGAAAACCAACATCCCTTACACCATCAACACCGCAATTACTCAAATTAAAACCATTAAAAACACCAAAAACACCAATTTGAAATTTAACCAAAAATCCAACCCAAATCCTCACCAAACACCACAATCACACATCTCAATGCACCAATATTATTCTCAATTCATTATGCAATACCCTATCATTAATTGCATGCAACCAAGAATGAAAAGAGAATCTAACAACTTTTATACAACCCATATACACATCAGAATGCTCACAGGCGAGCATTGAATAAATGAATGTGTATAAGTGTATAAAGCATACTACTCAATACCTGCCTTGGTACCTCAGTCCTGGGAGCATTTTCAATCAACAGCTCCAACTCAACTCCAGAGCCATTGTTATACATGTTCACATCTCCCAATAGAAACAACCCCCACACAGGGTGAGCATACAAACCCACCATTTCCATAACCGCAATATCACAGTTAATAATTTACAGAATATAAAACTGTAAATGTAAAAGATACTCCCTGAATAGTAACGTTATCATATGGAATCCCTGTGATGTTCCTGTTCTCACAATATCCAAACCATCAAATCCCCAAAATAATTTAATCATTGCATTGATTAACTAAACTCATCATTGCCGTATTAATTTCATAATCAAATGCAGTTAAATCATTATGCTAATGATTTACAGAAATCACAAACATCTCAATCAATGGTTTCTTAGTCTCATCACATACTGTCCCATTGCTCGCTCAACCACGACAGCATTACACGTTGCTCGCTCAATAGCGGCATTCCATGATCCTCAAACATACCATAATGTTCAACATCCATATATTATTCATGCACATGACAATAATATATCTACCATGCTCGTTCTTTATTATAGTCCAGTAGCAAGAGCTAAACATTGCCTTTGTCCCGAGATCCAGTGAATTATTCGCTATACACAATTAATAGCTCAATCAAACATAAGCTCACAACTACATGCACAAGCACGTACCCGACCCCAAATTATATCATCCTATCCCGATGATTAATCACAATTATCGAACCATACATACTACTCAAAATATCCCAATTATGTTCAATGATAATCCTTAAGCAGTTGAGTTGTAAGACCCCGTTATCTCAACATACTATAAGGTGCACTTAATAGAACTAATCATATCAAATCAGAGTTGTAAGTCGTGTTGACAATTGAGCCTAAGGTTTACATGTATGTATGACATGCCAAAAGAAATTTGGTACATTCTTTAACAAATTTGGGTAAGGCTACTTCTACTGCACTCCTAGTAGAAACTATACAAAATAAGTCTTTATCTTGCTATCTTGTAGCACTCCTTACAGCTCAGCTTATCAACCTGACCCTGGTTCTCCTTAGCAAAAGCACCTACAAGGACAACCCCCATCACATGAGCATATCATAATTCATATCAAACATAATATGAATGTAAAGCATAAATGCATAATCCTAGTCATAAAATACTTCCTGTATTTCCAATGCATTTAAAACGCCTACTAGTTGTCCCTGTACCATAATTCATGATAAAAACATTATATGATATTCTGGTTCCTTAATAATGTCATGACATATCTTTACTTCTTAAATTCTTACTTCAATCTTGAGTCATTTTATCATTAGTGTATTGCAATGCTTCTTATTTTTCCACGTAAGCGGAATTCTTCCTCGCTTCTTATGGAACTCCACGTAAGCGGTATTCTTCCTCGCTTCTTATGGAAATTCACGCCTCCATGTGCGAATGGTCCTCTACCTCTCGCTCCACATTTTCAGCGGAATTATAGTGTAAGCATTAAAATCCTCACTGGGATAACCTTGACTCGTGGAATACACATCTTATATTCCACAGCATTCTTATGCAAAAACAATGCATGTCAACATGTATCATATCATAATGCACCATCTTATGCATACTTTACTTTATCTTGTGTTAAATAAATAAACACGAATACATGTTACCGTTGGGATGCCCGTACGTCGCTTACGTACCTCTCCAAAATGTAGAGGAGTCAACAAACTTTATCTCCTCGAATGTGCTGGTACCTGGGATGGTTCTACATAACCACACAACACAAAATTAGGCACCTCATAATGATCCAATATCATAAACTTAATTCCCATTTTTCGAAAATGGAACACTACTGATTTTTTTTTCCAAAAATGTTCGAGCACCTCTTTTCATGCTCTTAAAACCGCTTCATAATATGTGTAATGTGCTCGAACGAAAGTGCTAGGGACTCCACAATACCTCCATGCAAGTGCTTAAATCAAAGTTTCAACAAAAACGAAGCCCAGCATGCATCGTAATAACCCCTCAATTTCAGCACTCAACCAGAAATTCCAGAAAAACAGGGCATATGAACCTTGCCCAGATGTTTCGAGCATGCATCTTCACAACAACAAAACTACCACATAACCCGTAACTCATGCTCAAGGAAACATGCTAGTAACTTCACAAAACTACCATGTATGTGTTCATGTCAAAGGTTTAATCAAAACCTAAGCTAGCATGCTTCATAATGAGCCCACAAATTCAATACTCGTCCAAATTTCCGTGAAAAACAGGGCATATAATCATCGCCCAGAATTTTCGAACACTTCATTTCACATGATTAAATCCTTCACATAACACATGAAACATGCTCAAGGAAATATACTGGCATCTTCAAAACACTACCATGCACGTATTCACATCAAAGGTTCAACCAAAACCTAAGCTAGCATGCTTCAAATCCTCATGATTAAACCCCTACTCAAACAAAAACAGGGCAGTTTCCCTGCCCAGATTTTCGAGGACCACTTTTCACAACTCGAAATCTAACATATAAAGCATGTAAGTTACTTACCAAAACATGCTAGGGGCTTCATAAACATCACATGCAAGCACTCATAACAAGATTTCGTCGAACCTTAAACTAGCATGCCAAATATGCTATAAAGAAACATATGCTTAAAAACCGAAATCTTGGAAAAACATGTGATTCCTCACCACTTTTGCTCTTCGATTTTTGTTAAATTCCGATCAACAAAACACCAAATATCTTCTCTTATAATCAGTTCATATGTTGGACGATATGTTTCTGGAAAGAAGGGAGAGGAAGCCGAGAGAAGAGAGTGGGAAAGAAGTGATGGAAGAGGCATGGTTGATCAATCTGCATGCCTGAAAACAGGGGGGTATGGGCGTGATTCAGCCACTTGGGGGGGGGGGGGGGGGGGGGGGGGTTGCTTGTAGGGTGGCCTTGTGGTGTTTAATTGTGTCCCGGTATTTCGTACGATGTATAAAAATATCCCTCCTTATATTTTATAATTTTACCACATCAATACATCATCAAAACACCTAACATGCCTCCTAAATCATATCATCAAAATAAATATAACACCAACCACATAAATTAATTCCCCAACTTAATTACATGCTTTTACCACATAAAGCATAACCCATAAACCCAAATTAAATCACCTCAATACATAATTATCAACACTTTGATAGCATGTAAACACATAATCCTTTCAGGGATATCACAATACTCCCCTACTTATAAGATTTCATCCCCGAAATCACATTTACTTACCAAAATAATATAAAACATAAAACGTATACCAGAAACAGTTCTGGATAATGCTGCACCATGTGTCGCTCTGTCTCCCACGTGGCCTCCTCGATACCCCTACGATCCCACTGAACCTTGATCATAGGAATAACTTTGTTCCGAAGCCTGCGGTCTGCTCTATCCAAAATCCTAATAGGCCGCTCCACATAGGAAATATCGGACTCAAACTGCACCTCTGAAGGCTGCAATACATGCGAAGGATCTGGCTCGTACTTCCTCAGCATAGATACATGGAATACATCGTGTATACCAGACAGGGAGGGCGGTAAAGCCAAACGGTACGCCAGAGTACCAACACGCTGCAAGATCTCATACGACCCTACATATCTTGGGGATAACTTTCCCCGCATCCCAAACCGTACCACACCTCTGAAAGGTGAGATCTTCAGAAAGACTCTGTCGCGCAACTGAAACTCCAAAGGCCTTCGCCGCTGATTGGCATACGCTGTCTGTCTGTCCTGAGCTGCCTTCATCTTTCTCCTGATGACCTTTACCTTTTCGTCCATATCCTGGACAACCTATGGTCCTCCGACCGATTTACGGTCCACATCATCCCAACACAAAGGCGACCTGCAACGCTTGCCATATAGGGCTTCAAATGGAGCCATCTGTATGCTAGCCTGGTAACTGTTATTATAAGAAAATTCCACCAAGGCTACAGAGTTCTGCCAAGAAGTGTCGAACAGCAGTACACAAGCCCTCAACATATCTTCGAGCGTCTGTATCGTACGCTCGGTCTGTCCATCCGTCTGGGGATGATATGCTGTGCTCAACCTTAACTCTGTGCCCAGGGCTGACTGAAGACCCTCCCAGAAGTGAGATGTGAACCGCGGATCTCGATCAGACACAATCGAAACAGGGATCCCGTGCAGTCTCACCACGTCTCTGATATATAACTGAGCCATCCTTAGGTATGTGAAGGTCATACAGTAGGGAATGAAATGAGCACTCTTAGTCAATCTGTCGGCGACTACCCATATGGCATCAAAACCCGAAACAGTCCTTGGTAAGTGGGTCACGAAATCCATAGACACGTGCTGCCACTTCCACTCGGGTATCTCCAAACTCCTTAGCTCACCACCGGGCCTCTGCCTCTCAGCCTTCACCTGCTGACAAATCAAACAGCTCTTGACGAATGAGGTAGCATCCTGTTTCATTCGCCTCCACCAGAACTGGCTGCATAAATCCTTATACATATTCTTCCCTCCCGGGCGGATACTCATCCTGCAGCAATGAGCTCGCTGTAATATACCCTGCCGCAACTCGGGTGTATCTGGAACCACCCATCTGTCGCTAAGCCTCAGAGAACCGTCCTCAGCCACTCTGAATCTCGATGGCTGACCTGAATGAACCACTGACATCCATCTCTGAACCTCTGCGTCGGTCCCCTGAGCCTTCCGGATGTGTTCATAAATGATCGGCTCAGCTAGTAAGGTCAACACCAGTAACGGAGAAGAAGACACATCATAATCAAACCCCAACTGACAGTAGGAGCCCATCATAGCTGATACATACATGACATCCTCTGCCGTGCTCCTCACTTTCCGACTCAAAGCGTCGGCTATCAAGTTTGCTTTTCCCGGATGGTATTCGATTTCACAGTCATAGTCCTTCAGCAGGTCCATCCATCTCCTCTGCCTCATATTCAGCTCAGCCTGTGTAAACAAGAACTTCAGGCTCTTATGATCAGTGAAGATGGTAAATGAGGTACCATATAAGTAGTGTCGCCATATCTTCAAGGCGAACACTATAGCTGCTAACTCCAGATAATGGACTGGATACCTCGTCTCGTGTGGCTTCAACTATCTAGAAGCCACTACATGTCTGTCCTGCATCAATACGCATCCTAGGCCCTGTAGCGATGCGTCAGTATAAAGAACAAATCCTTTGTTCTCCCTGGGAATCACCAAAACTGGTGCAGTAGTCAGTCTGCGCTTTAATCCCGGAAACTCTGCTCACAAGCCTCTGACCAACAGAATGGGACTCCCTTCTGAGTCAGCTGTGTAAGTGCTTGGCGATCTTTGAGAAACCCTCGACGAAACGTCGGTAATAGCCAGCCAAACCAAGAAAACTTCGAATCTCACTGACTGAAGTAGGGGCTGACCAATCCATAACTGCCTCAATCTTCCTGGGATCTATTGATATCCCCTCTCGAGAGATAATGTGACCCAAGAATGATACACTGCTCAGCCAAAACTCACACTTGCTGAGTTTGGCGTACAACTGGTGATCTCTGAGGATCTGTAATACTGTCCTCAAATGACTAGCATGCTCCTCTTCACTTCTTGAATAGACAAGGATGTCATCAATGAATACGATCACAAACTGATCAAGGTACTCCTGAAATACTCAGTTCATCAGGCTCATAAATACAGCAGGGGCATTTGTTACACCGAACGGCATAACTAGGAACTCGTAGTGCCCGTACGGAGTCTGAAAAGCTGTCTTCTGGACATCATCAGCTCTAACTCGCACCTGGTGATAGCCTGACCTCAAATCTATCTTTGAGTAAACCTCTGTACCCTGAAGCTGATCGAACAGATCATCAATCCTCGGAAGTGGATAACTGTTCTTCACTGTGGCCTTGTTCAGTTGCCTGTAGTCAATGCACAGACGCATTGAACCATCCTTCTTTTTCACGAACAAGACTGGTGCACCCCAAGGCGATACACTAGGACGAATGTATCCCTTGTCGAGGAGCTCCTGCAACTGCACTTTCAGCTCCCTCAGCTCTGCCGGTGCCATCCTGTATGGGGCACGAGAAATGGCTGATGTCCCCGGCAGTAGCTCAATGGCAAACTCCACATCTCTTATCGGCGGAAACCCTGGAATCTCATCCGGGAATACATCAATGAATTCTGTCACGACCGGTATATCCTCGATCCTTAACTCTTCCTTTTCCTCAGAGACGTTCACGGCATAAATAATGTAGCCCGTGTGGCCGCGTTCCAATAACCGCGACATCTTAACTGCTGAGATCATTGGAATCTTGGGACGAGTCATCCCCATAAAAGGTCCACTGGAACCCCTGATCAGAAAGAAAACGTACCATCCTCTGTCGGCAATCTACCACTGCTCGGTATCTGCTCAACACATCAATACCGATAATGCAGTCAAAATCTGTCATCTCTAACTGAATCAGATCGGCCCTCAGATCATTGCCCTCAAAATAAATGAGGCAATCAGATAACAGTCGGTCTGCAATCACATGCTTCCCTGTGGGTGTCGAGACCATGAGAGGCATGGGTAACAGAGACGAGCACAAGCGGTGTCTCTCCACAAAAGCAGTAGACACAAAAGAATGGGAAGCACCTGTATCTATCAATATATATGCAGGGTACGTAAATAAATGACACGTACCAGCAATGACCTCCTCCGGGGCTGCCTCAGCCTGCTCCCGCGTCAATGCATACACCTGACCCTGCGGCTATCCCGCCGCCTGACCTCCCTGCGGTCGTGGTGCAAAATGCTGCCTCTGTGGTGTTCTTCCTGCGTCAAATCTTGGCATCTTCGGCCTAGTGTCTGCCTGACCTGCCCGATTGGGGCAACTTCGAGCCAAGTGGCCCATCTTGCCACAAATATAGCAACCCTGACAGTCACGTGATAAGTGCCATCCTCCACAGTTGTTACATCGGTTTCCTCCTGTCTTACTTCCCTGGAATGGCCCTCGGTTACTTTGCTTCTGACCCTGAGATTTCTTTCCACTGAATCTAGAAGATGATGAGGCCCCACGAGACTTAAAATGGTCCCCTCGTGGCCTCAGGCTGTCACCAACAGGTCTCTGTGGTGGTATGAAAGGGGGTACAACGTCCTTGTACGCGCCCACTGCAATCTCTGCCAACTCTGCCCGGGTCAGGGCGTCATCAAAAGCGTTGGGGTTGTTGGAGACAACCCGATCAAATAGTTCTGGTTTCAGGCCTTTCAGAAAATTTCTCATCTTGGCATGACTGCTCACAGTGACATGAGGTACATACCTCAATAATGAGGAATACTGCATAGCATAGTCTGACACTGACAGGCTGCCCTGCTTTAAACTATTGAACTCATCTTCCATTAATTGTCTGGCAGCTGCAGAAAAATACAGGTTAAGGAACCGGGTCCTGAATACAGTCCAGTCAACTGTCACACTTTGAGCTCTCAGCTCCATCACCGTGGTCTTCCACCACATAGAAGGCTTTTTCGCCATCTGAAACTCGGCTACCTCAGCCATGCGGTACGTACACAAGGCGCAGTCACAAGTATCTGCTCTATCCGCTCCAGCCATTCTTCGGCTGCTTCACCAGACTCGATCCCCTCAAATATAGGTGGATGGAAGTTCAGAAACTGTGTCAAACTGAGCTCCCCTGGTAATAACATCTGTGCACTGGGCTCCACGCCCACAGCATGTGGCGGTAAAGGGTTCAGCTGAGCAATACTGGCATTCATACTGCCCATATCTCTTACCTCCTCATTGAGGTTCTCCGGGTTAATAGCCGACATGCTGCAACACAAGAGTTAACAACAATACCAAAAGCAGTTCATAATATAAGCCGTTAGATTACAAGAGTATCATATTCAAAAGCATGTTAGTATAACACTTATACAAAAATATGCATCACATGCATAACATGCCCAACAATGAATACCTAGCCAACTTGTCTCTAAAGGCTACCCTTCACTCTTCCCTGGTTATCTAACCACTGCTCTGATACCACTAAATGTAAGACCCCATTATCTCAACATACTATAAGGTGCAATTAAGAGAACTAATCATATCAAATCAGAGTTGTAAGTCGTGTTGACAATTGAGCTTAAGGTTTACATGTATGTATGACATGCCAAAAGAAATTTGTTACATTCTTTAACAAATTTGGGTAAGGCTACTTCTACTGCACTCCTAGTAGAAACTATACAAAATAAGTCTTTATCTTGCTATCTTGTAGCACTCCTTACAGCTCAGCTTATCAACCTGACCCTGGTTCTCCTTAGCAAAAGCACCTACAAGGACAACCCCCATCACATGAGCATATCGTAATTCATATCAAACATAATATGAATGTAAAGCATAAATGCATAATCATGGTGATAAAATACTTCCTGTATTTCCAATGCATTTAAAACGCCCATTAGTTGTCCCTGTACCATAATTCATGATAAAAACATTATATGATATTATGGTTCCTTAATAATATCATGACATATCTTTACTTCAATCTTGAGTCATTTTATCATTAGTGTATTGCAATGCTTCTTACTTTCCACGTAAGCGGAATTCTTCCTCGCTTCTTATGGAACTCCACGTAAGCGGTATTCTTCCTCGCTTCTTATGGAAATTCACGCCTCCATGTGCGAACGGTCCTCTACCTCTCGCTCCACATTTTCAACGGAATTATAGTGTAAGCATTAAAATCCTCACTGGGATAACCTTGACTCGTGGAATACACCTCTTATATTCCACAGCATTCTTATGCAAAAACAATGCATGTCAACATGTATCATATCATAATGCACCATCTTATGCATACTTTACTTTATCTTGTGTTAAATAAATAAACACGAATACATGTTACCATTGGGATGCTCGTACGTCGCTTACGTACCTTTCCAAAATGTAGAGGAGTCAACAAACTTTATCTCCTCGACTGTGCTGGTACCTGGGATGGTTCTACATAACCACACAACACAATATTAGGTACCTCATAATGATCCAATATCATAAACTTAATAAAATTCCCATTTTTCGAAAATGGAACCCTACTGATTTTTTTTTTCCAGAAATGTTCGAGCACCTCTTTTCATGCTCTTAAAACCGCTTCATAATATGTGTAATGTGCTCGAACAAAAGTGCTAGGGTCTCCACAATACTTCCATGCAAGTGCTTAAATCAAAGTTTCAACAAAAACTAAGCCCAGCATGCATCGTAATAACCCCTCAATTTCAGCACTCAACCAGAAATTCCAGAAAAACAGGGCATATGAACCTTGCCCAGATGTTTCGAGCATGCATCTTCACAACAACAAAACTACCACATAACCCGTAACTCATGCTCAAGAAAACATGCTAGTAACTTCACAAAACTTCCATGTATGTGTTCATGTCAAAGGTTTAATCAAAACCTAAGCTAGCATGCTTCATAATGAGCCCACAAATTCAATACTCGTCCAAATTTCAGTGAAAAAACAGGGCATATAATCATCGCACAGAATTTTCGAACACTTCATTTCACGTGATTAAATCCTTCACATAACACATGAAACATGCTCAAGGAAATATACTGGCATCTTCAAAAAGCTACCATGCACGTATTCACATCAAAGGTTCAACCAAAACCTAAGCTAGCATGGTTCAAATCCTCATGATTAAACCCCTACTTAAACAAAAACAGGGCAGTTTCCCTGCCCAGAATTTCAAGGACCACTTTTCACAACTCGAAATCTAACATATAAAGCATGTAAGTTACTTAACAAAACATGCTAGGGGCTTCATAAACATCACATGCAAGCACTCATAACAAGATTTCGTCGAACCTAAAACTAGCATGCCAAATCTGCTATAAAGAAAACATATGCTTAAAAACCGAAATCTGGGAAAAACATGTGATTCCTCACCACTTTTGCTCTTCGATTTTTGTTAAATTCCGATCAACAAAACACCAAATATCTTCTCCTATAATCAGTTCATATGTTGGACTATATGTTTCTGGAAAGAAGGGAGAGGAAACCGAGAGAAGAGAGTGGGAAAGAAGTGATGGAAGAGGCATGGTTGATCAATCTGCATGCCTGAAAACAGGGGGGTATGGGCGTGATTCAGTCACTTGGGGGCGGGGGGGCGGGGGGGTTGCTTGTAGGGTGGCCTTGTGGTTTTTAATTGTGTCCCAGTATTTCGTACGATGTATAAAAATATCCCTCCTTGATATTTTATAATTTTACCACATCAATACATCATCAAAACACCTAACATGCCTCCTAAACCATATCATCAAAATAAATATAACACCAACCACATAAATTAATTCCCCAACTTAATTACATGATTTTACCACATAAAGCATAACCCATAAACCCAAATTAAATCACCTCAATACATAATTATCAACACTTTGATAGCATGTAAACACATAATCCTTTCGGAGATATCACATGAGTAGTCCGTTTAATTAAAGTTCGACCCAAACCATGTCATTTTTAAAGCGTACTATTCTCATTGGATTGTAGACATTGCCCCGAAATCGGCTAATTAAACCCCGTTTCCAAAACCCCAACTTTTAACAAAGTTCTGAAAAAAACTCATCCCAAGGAGCCGAGATCGATCGCGCAAACTCACTGCCGGGCAGAATATTACCGCGATCGATCTCCAAGTCTCGGCGATCGACCGCCACACCCCTTACGATCGATCGCTGAGACTTAGTGATCAATCGCCAACACTATGCATCTTCCCCCAAAATCAGATTCTCGTCGCGATCGATCGGCACCAAGCCGCGATCGATCGCAACCTGTGATTTTCCAAAAAACTCGAGCTTTAATGGTGTTTTTCACACCCAAACTGAAAACCAACATCCCTTACACCATCAACACCTCAATTACTCAAATTAAAACCATTAAAAACACCAAAAACACCAATTTGAAATTTAACCAAAAATCCAACCCAAATCCTAACCAAACACCACAAATCATAATCAATACGAAGATAAAGACGAGGGGAAGATTACCAACTTTTCTTCGAGAAATCCCGCTCCAAAATCGAGCCTCCAACGATATAGCACCAAGGGGGAAAAGGGGAAGGGTTGGGAGACATGGAGCGCAGGAGAGAGGGGAGAGAGAGAGGGAGGGAACGAAAATGACTGAACACCGAGTCCACTTGTTATATATAGTACGAAGGCTCAAAAATCCCGAGTTCTCCACAAATACATCATGACTCATTAAAAATCATTTGTGTTCAATAATTATCTCTCAATCTCAATTTACGTACCAGCCCCAACTCAAAGTACCCCAGACTCCAGATCCCACCAAAAAACACAATTCCAAGGTTTAACACCAGAATGAGAATACCATCTCAACCCTTGGATTCCAACGACCCCAAATACAGGATTTAAAATCCTCGGGAGTCCCAATACCGCAATTAATTAATTAAGAAGAGTCTTAATTAAGTGATTAAAAGGTTTTAATTAAATCATGGGTTTGGGCCCATAAGACTTTAAGAAAGTCTTGAACCTTAATTAAAGCCTTATAATATAAATACAAGGTTTTGATTAATTGTTAATCATACTTTCATATCATACTTTGATATCAAAACCTTAACCTAGGAAAAGCAAGCTCTCGGCCGCCTCCTCCAAGCCGTGATCATCACCGCCGCCGCCGTGTGGTTTCGTGGTGATTTTAAGGTGGTGGTCGATCGGTTTCGAACCGATCTTTTGGTTTTGGTTCAAGAATAAGTCTAGCAACTTGTTCTTGAACGTCCCTTATTCGTTTAATCGTGTGGATACCGTTGAGGCAAGACCTTGGAGGTGTTGCTCGTGACTCGGGATCGTTGGACGTAGTGCACCGTGGAATCTGCTCAAACACGCTACAAGGGTGAGACTTTTGTATTCCTTTATCCGATATGAAATCATATGTATAGATCCATTGTTCTAGTAATCCAAAATATTTTATTCCGCTGCGTTGTATGCTCTAAGGATTACTTACAATATCTACCATGCTCGTACGTTATATGTACCTTATAGTCCAGTAGCAAGAGCTAAACATTGCCTTTGTCCCGAGATCCAGTGAATTATACGTTATATACAGTTAATAGCTCAATCAAACATAAGCACACAACTACATGCACAAGCATGTACCCGACCCCTAATTATATCATCATATCCCGATGATTAATCACAATTATCGAACCATTCATACTACTCAAAATATCCCAATTATGTTCAATGATAATCCTTAAGCAATTGAGTAGTCCGTTTAATTAAAGTTCGACCCAAACCATTTCATTTTTAAAGCGTACTATTCCCATTGGAATGTAGACATTGCCCCGAAAATCGGCTAATTAAACCCCGTTTCCAAAATCCCAACTTTTAACAAAGTTTTGAAAAAAAACTCTTCCCAAGGAGCCGCGATCGATCGCCGTTTACGTGCGATCGATCGCGCAAACTCACTGCCGGGCAGAACATTACCGTGATCGATCGCCAAGTCTCGGCGATCGATCGCCAGACCCCTCGCGATCGATCGCTGAGACTTAGCGATCAATCGCCAACATTGTGCATCTTCCCCCAAAATCAGATTCTTGTCGCGATCGATCGACACCAAGCCGCGATCGATCGCGACCTGTGATTTTCCGAAAAACTCGAGCTTTAATGGTGTTTTTCACACCCAAACTCAAAACCAACATCCCTTACACCTTCAACACCTCAATTACTCCATTTAAAACCATTAAAAACACCAAAAACACCAATTTGAAATTTAACCAAAAATTCCCAAAACCAAATACGAGGATAAAATCATAACCAAACACCACAAAATCATAATCAATACGAAGATAAAGGCGATGAGAAGAAGATTACCAACTTTTCTTCGAGAAATCCCGCTCCAAAATCGAGCCTCCAACGATTTAGCACCAAGGGGGAAAAAGGGGAAAGGGTTGGGAGAGATGGAGCGCATGAGAGAGGGGAGAGAGAGAGGGAGGGAACGAAAATGACTGAACACCGAGTCCACTTTTTATATATAGTACGAAGGCTCAAAAATCCCGAGTTCTCCACAAATACATCATGACTCATTAAAAATCATTTGTGTTCAATAATTATCTCTCAATCTCAATTTACGTACCAGCCCCAACTCAAAGTACCCCAGACTCCAGATCCCACCAAAAAACACAATTCCAAGGTTTAACACCAGAATGAGAATACCATCTCAACCCTTGGATTCCAACGACCCCAAATACAGGATTTAAAATCCTCGGGAGTCCCAATACCGCAATTAATTCATTATTGCCACAATTAAAACCCATTAAGGATCAATACCACACCGGGTTTTACACCATTAATTCCCGGGCATCACACTATTTTCAAGCCATATGGGGTAAGCTGCATCTAACCGAAACCACATGGATAAATTGCTATGGGGAAAACTCTGTCAATTCTTTTCTAATTTTAGGTGCAGATTATCCCTATGTTATTCTTTATGTGCAGATTATCCTCAGTGTTGCACTTGTAGGTGCATTTTTCCTCTATGTTATTCTCTAGGTTCATTTTACTCAATCAATGGTATAATTGATATTTTAAATATAATTTCAAAACACAAACGTATAAGAAGGCACATGTAGCCTGAATCATATAAAAGGGAGAGTTTTGCAAATATTCACAAATTATACAATCGTAAAAAAGAGAGGTCATACATAATAACATGCTTCATCATAGACTCATATTTAATTAGTATTAATTTTGTGATGACACTTGTATTGGTTAGTTGTATAGATGCTAAATGTTTTTAAAAGTTTCCGAAAAATATTTAGAAAAGACTTATAAGTTTGTTGCTTGGTGCGAAGTCTCCCAAACCGGCCAAACCATGATTCAATATATTATCCTTAATTGATTTGTGTCGACACTTTTAGATGAAATGTTTTATTAAAGTTTTCGATAAATATTTAAGAAAGACCTAAGTTTCTTGATCAGTGCGAAGCCTTCCAAACCTGCCGCCCATGTATCTATATATTATTACGTGGTTGGTACAGTCTCGTGATTACTTGTGGAAAACAAATTATTCTAGATTTTGTTTTATATTTGATGGCGATGGATGAAGTGAGGTCAATGCATCCCTATTATTTTCTGGTTTATTTGATGCCGTTGAAAGATATACATATATATTTATGTGACATATTTTACCCAAAATCTCAGGTATTAGGAGGGAAGTAAAAAATTGGTGGGTTAAAACTTATAATATATACCAAAGACGTGGAAAAGAGAGAGCCACACCCCCTGTTATCAAAATAGAGAGGGCTCATAAATATAGTAACCGTAATTTTAAATTTATCTCTGTTTAGAGTGACGAAAATTGTCGAACCCTTTTGGCGATCATTGCCACCAGTAAGAAGCTAGCGTGACAGCTCCGTTATGGAGACAAATTTGTGATTAGTTTCTCAACTATTGAAATAATATATATTATTTGGATTATATTATTTTAATGGTTGATATGCTCTATAAGACACTGACATAGAGTAGCACTAAAGTTTTTATTATTTTCTGCATGTTATAAATACGATAAAATAACGAGATGCTCTTCAAATTTTAAAATTTGTATTTTATGCCAAGTAGATCACAATATAATATATGAATATTTGTGTTATTTGTTTATAATATATTATTATTTTTTACGTAAAAATTAGTTATCATTTTTTTATATATATAAAAAGAGATTTTTAAATACTAAAAGTTGTGAATTTCTATATCGAAAATATTGACTAAGTTGAGAAAAAGTAAAAAACAAATGGTGAAAGATGTTGAAACTGTCACGTCCCGAGATCGGGATCAATAACACCGGCGTTGAATTCAAATATACAATTTGAAGACAACAAGCCTCGTAGTAAAGAAATTAAAATGTAACAAGTCTTCTATTACAAAAACATAAATGTTTTAGAACTGAAAATAAAACCATAACTTAAATCTTAATAGATTTTAGCAGAAGCATAATTATGTAAAATCTTGAAATCTTTGCAGTAGATCACCAACCCCAAAAGCTGTTGTGATGCCCCGAAATTAATTAATTGCGATTAAGGCATTAATTATGTTTATATGATGAATCATGTGGTAATTGATTTATGTGTTGGGTAATGAGATGTTAGCATGATTTAATTGTGTTGATTATTAAATACGAGGAAGATGTGATTTTAGATGAAGTTTAGTGCATTTTGTCAAGATGCTTTTAAAATACCATGTTGGGGTGTTTTATACATCATGTTAAGATTGGGGTACAATTTTTAATTAAATTAAACAACCCCTTTTTAATCCTATACCCATCACTTTAACCCCACTTTACCTTTCACTTTTTAAAAACCCCCAAAATCACTTCCCAACCCCAAACCCTTCCCATTTTCGAAATCCACCAAAGAAGGAGAAGGAAAGCTTCACAAAAACTTTGTTTGTGTAATCTTTGTTAGGATTTGGAGCCTACAAGAGGTATGGAACCATTCCTAAAAGTTTTATGATGTTTGGTGTTGAAATGGGTTAAATTTTGATGATTTATGTGGGTTTGTTTTGGGTATATGTTGTTTATGGTTGGGGTATGATTTTTGAAGTGTTTTATGTGGGTTTTAGTGGGTTATGATGTTATTGATGTTGTAGGGAAGTTTGGATTTGTAAGGTATGAAGAAAGGTTTGAAAATGCTCATTAATGGCGATTTTTCGATGTACATGTGCTGGCGATCGATCGCCCGTTTTTGGCGATCGATCGCGAGCCAGCAGTGGCGCCAGTAGCGTTTGGCGATCGATCGCCACCTTTGGGCGATCGATCGGCGAGGCTGGCGATCGATCGCGCCAAAAGCGGCGATCGATCGCCAAGATGCAAAAATTTGAGCCTCGTCCAGTAAGATCTCGCGATCGATCGGGCCTGGGCGGCGATCGATCGCGAGGTGTAAAAATGTGCATTTTTGATTTTTTGTGGGATTTTTGGATATTGGACCATGATTAGCTTCTAATATCAATTTGTATGGTTATGTAGAACCATCCCAAGTACCCACAACCTCAAGGAGATAAAGCTCTCCGATTTCTCCACTTTTGGGATTAAGGTACGTAAGAAACGTACGAGCATCGGACGGTAAACCATACTCCTATATTTAATGATGATGTTTATGATGATGATGGTTATGATGATGATGTTTATGATGATGTTTACGATGATGATGTTTATGATGATATTTATGATGATGATGTTTATGATGATGTTTATGATGACGATGTTTATGATGATGATCATGATGATGTTTACGATTATGATGTTTATAATGACGTTTATGATGATGATGTTTATGATAAGTAAGTTTATGATAAGGTCATACGACGTATATGATTGGGTAAGACGCCCATGTGGTAAGATGCCACCCAATGTATGGTAAGATGCCACACAACGTTTATGATATGGTAAGACGCCATATGATTGGGTAAGATGCCCATGTGGTAAGATGCCACACGATGATTATGTTATGGTAAGATGCCATACAATGGGGGTAAGATGCCCTTATACATGAACAAGAATCAGGGATAACAAAGGAAGTTGAAGAACGACCAATAACTTGTACTTAACTAAGATGATATGCATTACTGTATGTCTTTTAATATCATGTTAAGTAAATATGTGTATGCTCACGATGTGTTGTCCCTGTAGGTACACTTTTGGACCGAAGGGCCTAGGGTCGGGTTCAGGCGGTGAGCTAAAAAGGAACAAGATGAATGTAGGATACAGGATTTTGATAGTCTCTACTCTAGGAGTAGTATAAATCTATAACTTTAACATTCATTATTGGGAATGTAACTAAATAGCTTTTGAAAGTTTTATTTTGGCCTGTAATCTTCTTAGCTCAAGCTACAACCGGAACCCTTAAGAGGTTATAAATGCATGTTCTGTCCATTATATGTGTACTATATGATGTTAAGGTAGGAAGACCCTACATTAGTGGTATCAGAGCAGTGGTTAGATAACCCGGGAACGAGTGAAGGGCAGCCTTAGCAATAAGTTGGCTAGGTGCTTACTTTTAAACATGTTGTGTGCATATGTTGCATATGAAGTACATGACTGTTATGCTCACATGTTATGCCTTTCTAACGATGTATATATGAACTACTTTTGGGTCTTGTTGTTAACCCTTAGTATGGCAGCAAACGTGGAGGTAGGTGACGCAGTGAGCGTCAATGCAAGTGCGGGGCGTACGAATCCCCTACCCCCGCCAGCTTTTGATGATGAACCGTCCGAACAACAGTTGTTGCCAGGGGAGCTAAGCTTAACTCAATTTCTTGCATACCGACCCCCAACCTTTGAAGGAACCGAAACAGGGAAACGAGCTGAGGAATGGTTAGAAATAATAGAGCAAATCTTTGTGGCAGCCCCATGTGCGAAGACAGCATGGATACGGTTAGCATAGTTCCAATTGGCCAAGAAGGCACTAATGTGGTGGAAGACCACTGTGGTAGAGCAAGAGGCTCAAGGTCATGAAGTTAATTGGAAAATGTTTCGAACTCGTTTTCTGAATCGTTATTTCTCGGCTGCTGCACGACAGGCTAAGGAAGATGAATTTACTCACCTCAAGCAAGGTAATATGTCAGTGTCAGATTATGCTCTTCAGTATTGCTCCTTACTCAGATATGTACCTCACATCGCCACGAACACTCAAGCAAAGATGAGGAACTTCATGAAGGGCTTGAGGCCGGAGCTGTACGATAGGGTGATTACTTATGGCCCTACTTGTTTTGACGATGCACTCTCACGGGCTGAGCTAGCCGAACTGGGAATGGGTGCATACCCTGATGTTGTACCACCGTCAGCACCCTCTCAGAAATCCACTCCAGATAATTTGAAGCCAAGGAGTGATCAGTTCAAGTCAAGGGGGAACACATCGGCGTCAAGGTTCAGCGGTAAGAGGCCCGACAATAGATGGAAAGGAAACCGTAGGAGTGATGCCCCATCTGGAAGGGGGCAGTCTCAGGGAGACAGGTCCGGGAAGGTCCAGTGCACTCTTTGTGGGCAACCACATCTGACGAAAGATTGTGTAGGATGTTATGTTTGTGGCGACAAATGCCACTTTGCTAGGCAGTGTCCCAACAGGGGAAGTCAACAGGGTTCTGCGGGGAAGCCTGCTGATAGGACAGCACAGCACAGACCACCATTCGTGCCAAGACAGTATGGAGGTCAGCCTATGGGGCCACCTCAAGGGCAAGTCTATGCATTGACGAGGGAGCAGGCTTCAGCGGCTCCGGAGGAGGTTATAGCGGGTACGTGTCTTTTATTTACGCACCCTGCTTTTATATTGATCGACACAGGTGCGTCACACTCTTTTGTGTCGACAAGTTTTGTGGAAAGGCACCACATATGCACTTCTCCGTCGCCCACGCCTCTTATAGTCTCGACCCCCGCTGGAAGAAGTATGATTACTGAACGGATCGTCTACGATGGCCTCATTTATTTTGAGGATAAAGAACTAAGGACAGATTTGATAGTTCTGGGAATGTCAGATTTTGACTGCATTCTGGGCATTGATGTTCTGAACAGGTATCAGGCAGTTGTGAACTGCAGGCAGAGGACTGTATGGTTCAAATCTGATATGGGAGTTCCATGGACGTTCTATGGGGATGGTTCTCGCTCTAAGATTCCGTTGATATCTGCTGTCAAGATGGCGCAGTTCTTGGAACGAGGCCATACAGGATATCTCATTTATGCCGTTGATGTTACGGAAAAGAAAGAAGAAGTAAAAGTTGAGGATGTGCCCGTAGTGGCGGAGTTCCCTGATGTCTTTCCGGAGGAGATTCCCGGATTCCCACCGACGAGAGAGGTCGAGTTTGGGATTGAGTTATTACCGGGGACGTCTGCCATTTCTCGTGCCCCTTATAGGATGGCACCAGCGGAGCTAAGGGAATTAAAGATTCAGTTGCAAGAGCTCCTTGATAAAGGCTATATACGCCCTAGCGTATCGCCCTGGGGAGCACCAGTTTTATTTGTGAAGAAGAAAGATGGTTCGATGCATTTGTGCATCGATTACAGACAACTGAACAAAGCTACAGTGAAGAATAAGTACCCACTTCCGAGGATCGATGACTTGTTTGATCAGTTGCAGGGTACGAGGCTCTACAGTAAGATCGATCTGAGGTCGGGGTACCATCAGATTCAAGTAAGGGAAGATGATGTCCAGAAGACAGCCTTCAGGACTAGGTTGGGCACTATGAATTCCTAGTCATGCCTTTTGGAGTGACAAATGCCCCGGCTGTTTTCATGAGTTTGATGAACAGGGTGTTCCAGCCATATTTGGATCAATTCGTCATAGTTTTCATTGACGATATACTCATCTACTCCCGAAACCGAAGAAGATCATGTACTACACTTGAGGACAGTACTTCAGATCCTTAGGGATCATCAGTTGTATGCAAAGCTCAGCAAGTGCGAGTTCTGGCTGAGCAGTGTAGTGTTCTTGGGTCATGTTATATCTAGCAGCGGGATATCTGTGGATCCCAGGAAGATTGAAGCTGTGATGGAGTGGGCAGCACCCACCTCTGTACCCGAGATACGGAGTTTCCTTGGCTTAGCAGGTTATTACCGACGTTTTGTCGAGGGATTTTCTAAGATCGCTAAGCCGCTGACACAGCTGACTCAGAAAGGAGTCCCATTCTTTTGGTCCGAAGCTTGCGAGGAAAGCTTCCAAGAATTGAAACGTCGTTTGACGACAGTGCCAGTGTTGGTGATTCCTTCTGAAAATAAGAAGTTTGCCTTGTACACGGATGCATCATTGCAAGGTTTGAGCTATGTGTTGACGCAAGATAAGCACGTGGTGGCTTATGCTTCGAGGCAGTTGAAGCCTCATGAGACCAGATACCCAGTCCATGATCTGGAACTGGCGGCTATCATCTTCGCCTTGAAGATTTGGCGTCATTATCTTTATGGTACGACGTTTACCATCTATACGGACCATAAGAGCCTGAAATTTCTATTCACTCAGGCTGAACTGAATATGCGTCAAAGAAGATGGATGGATTTGCTCAAGGATTATGACTAAATTGAGTACCATCCCGGTAAAGCAAATTTGATAGCAGACGCCTTAAGTTGGAAAGTGAAGAGTACTGCTGAGGACGTTATGTGTCTATCAGCTATGATGACTTCTTATTGCCATATGGGCTATGATTTCGATGTGGACACGTCACCAGTGCGAGTGTCGACCTTATTGGCCGAGCCAGACATATTTGAGGCTATCAGGAAAGCCCAGAGGTCAGATGAGGAGGTTCAGAGATGGTCATCGATAGCACTTCGAGGTCAGCCAACAAAGTTTAGAGTGGCTGAAGATGATTCTTTAAGACTGGACAACCGATGGGTAGTCCCAAATGCGCCGGGATTGCATAAAGGAATCTTAGAACGAGCTCATAGTAGCCGGTTCAGTATCCACCCCGGAGGAAGAAAGATGTATAAGGACTTGAGTGGTCAATTCTGGTGGAGACGCATGAAGCGTGATGTGATCACTTTTGTTAAGAGATGTTTGATCTGCCAGCAAGTAAAGGCATAAAGGCAGAGGCCTGGTGGTGAGCTGAAGAGCTTGGAGGTACCTAAGTGGAAGTGGGAGCATATATCTATGGACTTCGTGACCCACTTGCCAAGGTCGGCCTCTGGATTTGATGCGATCTGGGTGATCGTGGATTGGCTGACGAAGGTAGCTCATTTCATCCCTTACAGTATGACTTTCACGTATCTAAAGATGGCCCAATTATATGTACGGGATGTAGTGAGGTTGCATGGGGTTCCAGTCTCAATCGTGTCTGACAGAGACCCAAGGTTTACTTCTCATTTCTGGGAGGGTCTCCAGACAGCTTTGGGCACCGAGGTGAGACTGAGTACAGCTTATCACCCTCAGACAGACGGCCAAACGGAGCGTACTATTCAGACGCTCGAAGATATGCTGAGGGCATGTGTTTTGGAGTTTGATACTCCATGGCAAGAGTCTATACCACTGGTAGAGTTCTCCTATAATAACAGCTATCAGGCGAGCATTCAAATGGCCCCTTTTGAAGCTCTTTACGGACGACGATGTAGGTCACCGCTGTATTGGGAGGACTTGACGAGTAAAGCGGTCGGAGGACCGGATATGATTAAGGACATGGAGGAAAAGATTAAGATGATACGCTTAAAGATGAAAGCGGCCCAAGATAGGCAAGCAGCCTACGCCAATAAGCGGCGGGCCGCTAGAATTCCAAGTAGGAGACAAGGTTTTCTTGAAAATCTCACCCTTCAGGGGTGTGGTCCGTTTTGGTATGCGGGGAAAGTTATCTCCGAGATATGTCGGACCGTATGAGGTATTGCAGCGTATTGGTACATTAGCTTACCGTTTGGCTCTACCGCCGTCTTTATCTGGAATTCATGATGTCTTCCATGTTTCTATGTTGAGAAAGTATGAGCCAGACCCGTCTCATGTTTTACAGCCTACTGAAGTGCAGTTGGATTCAGATGTATCCTACGTTGAACAACCGGTCAGAATTCTGGATCGTGAGGATCGCATATTACGAAGTAAAGTTATACCGATGGTAAAAGTTCAGTGGGATCGTCGGGGGTGTCGAGGAGGCTACGTGGGAGACGGAACGGCATATGATGCAGCATTACCCGGAACTATTTTCTGGTATGATTTATGTTTAGTTTCATTTTGGGTAAGTGCATGCGATTTCGAGGACGAAATCTTGTAAGTAGGGGAGTAATGTGATGCCCCAAAATTAATTAATTGCGATTAAGGCATTAATTATATTTATATGATGAATCACGTGGTAATTGATTTATGTGTTGGGTAATGAGATGTTAGCATGATTTAATTGTGTTGATTATTAAATATGAGGAGATGTGATTTTAGATGAAGTTTAGTGCATTTTGTCAATATGCTTTTAAAATACCATGTTGGGGTGTTTTATACATCATGTTAAGATTGGGGTACAATTTTTAATTAAATTAAACAACCCCTTTTTAATCCTATACCCATCACTTTAACCCCACTTTACCTTTCACTTTTTAAAAACCCCCAAAATCACTTCCCAACCCCAAACCCTTCCCATTTTCGAAATCCACCAAAGAAGGAGAAGGAAAGCTTCACAAAAACTTTGTTTGTGTAATCTTTGTTAGGATTTGGAGCCTACAAGAGGTATGGAACCATTCCTAAAAGTTTTATGATGTTTGGTGTTGAAATGGGTTAAATTTTGATGATTTATGTGGGTTTGTTTTGGGTATATGTTGTTTATGGTTGGGGTATGATTTTTGAAGTGTTTTATGTGGGTTTTAGTGGGTTATGATGTTATTGATGTTGTAGGGAAGTTTGGATTTGTAAGGTATGAAGAAAGGTTTGAAAATGCTCATTAATGGCGATTTTTCGATGTACATGTGCTGGCGATCGATCGCCCGTTTTTGGCGATCGATCGCGAGCCAGCAGTGGCGCCAGTAGCGTTTGGCGATCGATCGCCACCTTTGGGCGATCGATCGGCGAGGCTGGCGATCGATCGCGCCAAAAGCGGCGATCGATCGCCAAGATGCAAAAATTTGAGCCTCGTCCAGTAAGATCTCGCGATCGATCGGGCCTGGGCGGCGATCGATCGCGAGGTGTAAAAATGTGCATTTTTGATTTTTTGTGGGATTTTTGGATATTGGACCATGATTAGCTTCTAATATCAATTTGTATGGTTATGTAGAACCATCCCAAGTACCCACAACCTCAAGGAGATAAAGCTCTCCGATTTCTCCACTTTTGGGATTAAGGTACGTAAGAAACGTACGAGCATCGGACGGTAAACCATACTCCTATATTTAATGATGATGTTTATGATGATGATGGTTATGATGATGATGTTTATGATGATGTTTACGATGATGATGTTTATGATGATATTTATGATGATGATGTTTATGATGATGTTTATGATGACGATGTTTATGATGATGATCATGATGATGTTTACGATTATGATGTTTATAATGACGTTTATGATGATGATGTTTATGATAAGTAAGTTTATGATAAGGTCATACGACGTATATGATTGGGTAAGACGCCCATGTGGTAAGATGCCACCCAATGTATGTGAGTGGGTAAGATGCCCCTGTGGTAAGATGCCACACAACGTTTATGATATGGTAAGACGCCATATGATTGGGTAAGATGCCCATGTGGTAAGATGCCACACGATGATTATGTTATGGTATGGGGGTAAGATGCCCTTATACATGAACAAGAATCAGGGATAACAAAGGAAGTTGAAGAACGACCAATAACTTTTACTTAACTAAGATGTTATGCATTACTGTATGTCTTTTAATATCATGTTAAGTAAATATGTGTATGCTCACGATGTGTTGTCCCTGTAGGTACACTTTTGGACCGAAGGGCCTAGGGTCGGGTTCAGGCGGTGAGCTAAAAGGGAACAAGATGAATGTAGGATGCAGGATTTTGATAGTCTCTACTCTAGGAGTAGTATAAATCTATAACCTTAACATTCATTATTGGGAATGTAACTAAATAGCTTTTGGAAGTTTTATTTTGGCCTGTAATCTTCTTAGCTCAAGCTACAATCGGAACCCTTAAGAGGTTATAAATGCATGTTCTGTCCATTATATGTGTACTATATGATGTTAAGGTAGGAAGACCCTACAGCTGTGTTGGTCTTCTTCTTCGGCATCTGTTTCACTTTTATCTGGGGAGGGGATGTAAGGGGTGAGTATTTGGGAAATACTCAGCAAGCGGGGACCAATCGAATATGCCAAAAACATATACTTATACAAATTTCGAAACAGGTATCAAAACATAAACTGATACACATAACATAATTTTGCTCCTTTGAGCCATACAAAATGCATCATATCAGAACACATATAATATACTAATTATATTAGATCGATCTGCAAAACATAAGGATTATAGAGGTGGCTCATATGGATTCAAAGGGTGGCTCACGTACGTATATCACTTTACCCCATTGGTTCAAGAGGTGACTCACACGTATGTAGCACGTTGCTTCGCATAGAACTTATCTCCCGATATTCAGAATTTTCATGACATCATAGTTTTTCTAAAATAGTTCACATATTCGACTGAATTTTTCAAGCATACATACGTTTCTAAAACGAAAGGGTAATATAACAAGAGCCCACTTACCTGATTGTTTAGGATGATTCTTTCAACTTAAAAGAGTATGTTTGGATCATGTACAACCTTCAAAATCTTCCTTTTATTTTCCTTACTAATACAACTAGAAACAATGATTTTGTTTGATAGTATGAAATTCTTTGATACAATTTATAGATGAAATTTATGAATTTTTCTCCTTCTCATGTTTCGAAGTCTTGTACCATTTTTCCCAAGTTATTTGCAAGTCTTCCCATTTGCAATGCAGGTCTTGCCATGTCATCCTAATGCAAGTTTTTGCCATCCATTTGCAAATGCAAGTCTTGTCATGACATCCTAATGCAAGTCTTTGTCATCCATTTGCAAGTCTAAGTCCAAGATTTGGGGTTTCACAGAAACTACTACTAAATCTATACAAAATGAAATCTGCATATCAAATATGATGTTGCAGCATAATTTAAAAAGAATAATTGATGTGATATCACATCAAAATGGTTACTCTAATAATTATATATCTTCTTATATATAGATATTTCAATTTGGGTAAAAATAGTGAAATATCTCTATATAAAAAGATCAATTGTTCCATTTCACGTGTATCTCCCTCTTTTGTTTTGTTTTGTTTTTTGTTCTTCTTATTGTTGCTTTTTTTTTTAATATGGGAATCGTTCTATTAATAACAAGAGGGCTATTGTTTTATGTCATTCGATAAAAATTCTATAATTTTGTCACCACTTACGTCACATTGCTAGATTCGTCTCTAGTTTTATATATACCTTATTCCTTTATTTCTATAAAATATTTTCATCGTGACTATATAAAATTTAGATATATCTATCAATATCTTAATGAGAAGCCTGTTGTGCCCACAATAGCTGTGGGAAAATATATATATATATATATATATATATATATATATATATAGGTTTACAACTACAAATTTGTTTCGTTTATCTATATTTTTATGCTAGAAAAACATTATTTGCCGAGTGAAAACAACGTAATTTTATAAATGCAAACCCTACCATTCCAGCCAAGTCAATAATGCTGTGCGGGTGTTGCTCTCAACTCTTACTTTTTTCCCTTTCAAGTAACCGTCTCTCCCTAGGTTTATTAATATACTCTAAATATTTGCTTAAGACTCTCGATTCTTAGGTTTATTAATATACTCTAAGTTTGAATTACTTTCAAAATATGATGATATATTTAGTTTTTTATTTGGTCTTCACAAATTAAATTCTTATATTGATTGCGATTTTGAAAAAAAAAAAAGTCTTGTGGATTCTTATTTTGATGATTTATATATATTTTCAGAGTCAAAGTTTTATAAGAAATTGCAAATTTATAAATTAAAGATCCAATTGAAATACTAAATCTAATGAAAGAACTGGATTGTTTTCGCAATTATTTATTAACAAGATCGAGTAAATAGATTGTATCTCTAACAATTGAAAATGATGTATTGGCTAAATTTAAATATAAAAGTTTAACAAATAATTTTGCATAAAAATTAATATTATTTTATATTTTTATGCAAAGACCTATTTTTTTAAGTTCTACAAGTCTCAAAAAATTTGACCCACACATGCTCTCCCCTTTGCTTCTTATGCAAGTTTTAGCGTCAATAAATGGGGTGTGAAATTTACACATAAGAAGTAGAAGAAGAAAATGGTTCCATTCTGGAGCATGGGGGAGGCGATGACTCAAGTGGGTTCCGCCATAGCTGGTCTAATGGTAGCTTATGCCATGTTTCAGAACTATTTTCCCTACGAGTTGCGTGGCCCTATGCAGCGCTACACCCAGAAAATTATGAACTTTTTCAACCCCTACATCCACGTCACATTCCCCGAGTACCAGGGAGACGGATTCGAGCGCAGCAAGGCCTTTTCCGCCATTGAGAGGTATCTCAACGCCAACTCCACCAAACAAGCCAAGCGACTCAAGGCCAACGTTGCTCGTGATAGTGAATCGATTGTTTTTGCCATGGCGGATCATGAAGAGGTGACGGATGAATATAAAGGCGTAAAAGTTTGGTGGGCATCGAGCCCTGTGATCCAGACTCGCCAATCGATTTCATTCTATCCGGGAGAAGACGAGAAGATGTATTTCAGGCTCACTTTCCATAAAAAACACAGAGAACTCGTTACAAATGAGTATTTGAAGCATGTTCTTGATGAAGGGAAGGATATTACTGTTAAAGAAAGGCAAAGAAAACTCTACACCAATAGCAAAAATGAGGGGTGGGAGGGGGGCTATTCCCGCCGCAGCTTGTGGAGCCACGTTGCATTTCATCACCCTGCAACATTCGATACATTGGCCATGGATCCTGATAGGAAGGAAGAAATTATTAAGGATCTTTCCACATTTAGTACCGCAAAGGACTATTACGCGAAGATCGGCAAGGCCTGGAAGAGGGGATATCTGCTCTACGGGCCTCCTGGTACCGGTAAATCCACCATGATTGCCGCCATGGCGAATTTCTTGAAGTACGATATCTATGATCTTGAATTAACAGCGGTCAAGGACAACACCGAGCTCAGGAAACTGTTGATCGACAGTTCTAGTAAGTCCATAATTGTTATTGAAGACATCGATTGCTCACTCGATCTCACCGGACAGAGGGAAAAGAACAAAGATCAGAAGGAAGAGGAGGACATTAAAAAGAAACAAGACGAAAAGAAAGATGACCCAATAACGGACAAGATCAAGAAAATGGAGGAGAAGAACAAGAGCAGCCAAGTCACATTATCGGGGCTACTAAACTTCATCGATGGGCTCTGGTCGGCTTGTGCTGGAGAAAGAATCATTGTCTTCACGACGAATTACATGGAGAAACTCGATCCAGCTCTGATTCGACGGGGAAGAATGGATAAGCACATTGAGTTGACGTATTGTGGATTCGAAGCATTCAAGATTCTTGCCAAGAATTATTTGGACATGGACATGGATCATTCAAACGACTTGTTTATCAAGATTAGACTCCTGTTGGAGGAAACGAAGATGACTCCGGCCGATGTTGCAGAGAATTTGATGCCGAAATCAAGTGATGAGGATGCTGAAACTTGTTTGAGTAGATTGATCAAAGCTCTGGAAGAGGTAAAGGAAGAAGCTAGGATCAAGGCTGAGGAAGAAGAGAAACTCAAGGCTGAGAAAACAGCCATGGAAGAAGCTGAAAAGAAAGAGGAGAAAGAAAACAAGAACAAAAATTTGGACAATGGACTAAAAGAAAATGGGCAATCAAAGCAGGGGACGAATGAGACAGTGGAGAATGGGTTGAATTTAGAAAACGGAGTATAGCATTGCCGCATACTGTTAATTTCAGTAGGCATTCTCCAAACTGAATTTCACAATTCCTATACTATTTTTATCAATCAATCAAGCAAATGTAATCGGTTATATGGATCTTTTCGACCGATACAAAAGAAATTGATCGTGTTCCGGATTTTCCGCGAGCTAACCACCAGGATCAGCCCTATAAATAAACACGTATGGTCTCATTGAAAGAGGTTGTTGTACTTTTGAGGCAAGAAAAGATTCTGAAGATAGCATATCAAGTTTGTTCGGTCTTTTCCTGTATTTTTCTAATATTCTTGTTTAAAAGTTTGTTATTCGTATTTCGTGTAAAAGTCCTGTAACTGATCCATTTTATAGTGAAGAATTTATATTGGACAAGGTCACGTTGTTTTTCCTTCATTTTTGAGAGTTTTCCACGTAAAAATTGTGGTGTCTTTCATTTATTTTTCGCAAACACATTTAATAAACTATATAACACATTTAATAAACTCTATTCTGGCCATGATATAACAACACATTCCTTTGGATGACTGCTAAAAAAAAGTCATTGCCAATTTATCCTCTATGATATCGCTATATTCACTTTATCTTCTTGTGGTTTATAAATAATAGATACATTACTCCATTGTGATTTGTGACAAGTTTCAAAATATTTTGGCTTGTCGTGACTAAAATACGTCCGTTTAAGATGAGTGTTTTGCACCTACTTACAAACAACATGGAGAAGTACTGCATATTTTCACGCCACAAGAAATAAGTTGCAAATAACTGAAATCACATGAGATAAGTTACATCTAACTGAAACCACAAGGGCTAAGTTACATCTGACTGAAACCAATTGTCATAGGGCAAAACTCTATCAATTTGTTTTCTAATTTTAGATGCAGATTATCATCATATATTATTTTTTAAGTGCATATTACCAATGTGTTACTCTTTTAGGTGCATTTTATCAATATATTATTCTCTAGGTTCATTTTACTCTTATCAATTGAACAATTGATAATTTAAATGTTATTTCAAAACCAAACGTATAAGAAAGCACATGACACACAAATATACAAAAGTGAGAGTCTTGCACCTATTAACAAACTACAGAGAAATTAAATTGCATTCTTTCAAACGAAATGAAGGTAAATTGTTTATTCGAAAGATCAGAGTACTTCGTTGCCCGAACCCAAAAAAATATTATCTTCTGAAATAGATGTCGTACATACTAACATGTTTCACGAATCCATCATATGAAAAGACTACTATTTGATTAATATCGAGACCTCAATTAATTTTGTGATGACACTTGTATTGGTTAGTTGTATAGATGCTAAATGTTTTTAAAAGTTCCCGAAAAATATTTGAAAAAGACCTATAAGTTTGTTGATTAGTGCGAAGTCTCCCAAACCTGCCAATCCATGTATCTATATATTATCCTTAATTTGTGATGACACTTTGAGATGCTAAATGTTTTTCGAAAAATATTTAAAAAAGACCAAGTTTCTTGATTTTGTTTTATGTTTGATGGCGATGGATGAAATGATCGTCTTCGTCAATGCATCAATTATCATTTTCTGGTTTATTTTATGCCATTAAAAAATACATTTACATACAGTTAGGTGACAGAAATGTAGAAAAAAATTTGGTGGGTTAAAGCTTATAATATATATTAAAGACGTGTAAAAGAGGGCCACATCCCCTATTACCAAAATAGAGGAGGCCCATAAAGATAGTAACCATAATTACAAATTTATCTTGTTTAGAGTGGCGACGATTGCCGAACCCTTTCGACGATTATAGCCACAACAATGAGCTGACATGACAGCTCCGCTATGATGGAGACAAATTTGTGATTAGTTTCTCAACTTGAAATAACATATATTATTTTGATTATATTATTTTAATGATTGATGTACTCTATAAGACGCTGGCATAGAGTAGCATCAAAATTTTCATTATTTTCTTTATGTTATAAATACAATAAAATAACGAGATGCTCTTCAAATTTTATAATTTGTATTTTATGCCAGTAGATCACACACAATAATATAATATATAATATTTTGTTTTATTTGTGTATAATATATTTTTATTTTTTATATAAAAAATTAGTTTTATCATATTTTTTTTTATAAAAACAGAGATTTTTAAATACTAAAAGTTATGAATTTCTACATCGAAAATATTGGAGTAGGTTGAGAAAAAAGTAAAAACAAAATATGGTGAAAGATGTTGAAACTACTACTAATAAATCTATACAAAATGAAATCTATATATCAAATATGATGTTGCAGCATAATTTAAAAAGAAAAATTGATGTGATATCATATCAAAATGATTACTCTAATAATTCTATATCTTCTTATATAGAGATATTTTAATTTGCATAAAAATAATGAAATATCTCTATATGAGAAGATCAATTGTTCCATTTCACGTGTATCTCCCTGTTTTGTTTTACATTTTTGCTCTTCTTTTCTTCTTTTTCTTCTTGTTTTTTAATATGGGAATCTTTCTATTAATAACAAGACGGTCATTGCTTTATGCCCGTCAATAAAAATTCTATAATTTTGTCACCCCTCAGTCATATGACCAGATTCGCCCCTGGTTTCATGTATACTTTATTCCTTTATTTCTATATCAACCCACATCTTAGGTTTACAATTTCAAATTTGTTTCGTTTATCTATATTTTAATGCTAGAAAAACATTATTTGCCTAGTGAAAACATTAATAATTTTGTATAGAAAAAGGAGATGTGCAAGTTTTTAGTTTAATATTATTTTATAGTTTACGTAAAGACCTATTTTTTTAAGTAGTGTAAGGTCTCCCCTTTGCTTCTTCTTATGCAAGTTTTAGCGTCAATAAATGGGGTGTGAAATTTACAGATACGAAGCAGAAGAAGAAAATGGTTCCATTCTGGAGCATGGGGGAGGCAATGACTCAAGTGGGTTCCGCCATAGCTGGTCTAATGGTAGCTTATGCCATGTTTCAGAACTATTTCCCCTACGAGTTGCGTGGCCCTATGCAGCGCTACACCCAGAAAATTATGAACTTTTTCAACCCCTACATCCACGTCACATTCCCCGAGTACCAGGGAGACAGATTCGAGCGCAGCAAGGCCTTTTCGGCCATTGAGAGGTATCTCAACGCCAACTCCACCAAACAAGCCAAGCGACTCAAGGCCAACGTTGCTCGTGATAGTGAATCGATTGTTTTTGCCATGGCGGATCATGAAGAGGTGACGGATGAATATAAAGGCGTAAAAGTTTGGTGGGCATCGAGCCCTGTGGTCCAGACTCGCCAATCGATTTCATTCTATCCGAGAGAAGACGAGAAGATGTATTTCAGGCTCACTTTCCATAAAAAACACAGAGAACTCGTTACAAATGAGTATTTGAAGCATGTTCTTGATGAAGGGAAGGATATTACTGTTAAAGAAAGGCAAAGAAAACTCTACACCAATAGCAAAAATGAGGGGTGGGAGGGGCGCTATTCCCGCCGCAGCTTGTGGAGCCACGTTGCATTTCATCACCCTGCAACATTCGATACATTGGCCATGGATCCTGATAGGAAGGAAGAAATTATTAAGGATCTTTCCACATTTAGTACCGCAAAGGACTATTACGCGAAGATCGGCAAGGCCTGGAAGAGGGGATATCTGCTCTACGGGCCTCCTGGTACCGGTAAATCCACCATGATTGCCGCCATGGCGAATTTCTTGAAGTACGATATCTATGATCTTGAATTAACAGCGGTCAAGGACAACACCGAGCTCAGGAAACTGTTGATCGACAGTTCTAGTAAGTCCATAATTGTTATTGAAGACATCGATTGCTCCCTCGATCTCACCGGACAGAGGGAAAAGAACAAAGATCAGAAGGAAGAGGAGGACATTAAAAAGAAACAAGACGAAAAGAAAGATGACCCAATAACGGACAAGATCAAGAAAATGGAGGAGAAGAACAAGACCAGCGAAGTCACATTATCGGGGCTACTAAACTTCATCGATGGGCTCTGGTCGGCTTGTGCTGGAGAAAGAATCATTGTTTTCACGACGAATTACATGGAGAAACTCGATCCAGCTCTGATTAGACGGGGAAGAATGGATAAGCACATTGAGTTGACGTATTGTGGATTCGAAGCATTCAAGATTCTTGCCAAGAATTATTTGGACATGGACATGGATCATTCAAACGACTTGTTTATCAAGATTAGACTCCTGTTGGAGGAAACGAAGATGACTCCGGCCGATGTTGCAGAGAATTTGATGCCGAAATCAAGTGATGAGGATGCTGAAACTTGTTTGAGTAGATTGATCAAAGCTCTGGAAGAGGTAAAGGAAGAAGCTAGGATCAAGGCTGAGGAAGAAGAGAAACTCAAGGCTGAGAAAACAGCCATGGAAGAAGCTGAAAAGAAAGAGGAGAAAGAAAACAAGAACAAAAATTTGGACAATGGACTAAAAGAAAATGGGCAATCAAAGCAGGGGACGAATGAGACAGTGGAGAATGGGTTGAATTTAGAAAACGGAGTATAGCATTGCTGCATACTGTTAATTTCAGTAGGCATTCTCCAAAGTTCACAATAAATTTCCCATTCAATCATATTAGATTTTATTTCTATCAACGTTTTTTTTTTCTTTTTTTTTTTTTCCCTCTAGAGTTGTAGGATTAAAAAAAAAAACTGTATTTCACAATTCCTGTACTATTTGTATCTATGGATCTTTTCGACCGATACAAAAGAAATTTGCATGTTTTCTAATGACTGACGACCTAACACAGTCGTCATCATTTACCTCGACTTGAAACCGGTCATGGAGTTAATTTCCGTACTATTTGTATCTACTAATCCTTCTATATCTACTTTCTAAATTTCTCAAAAACAATACTTCCACGGTTCCACCCACTAACCCACTACCTTAATTGGCAGGGATGCGATAATCTGCTGTGAATTGAGAAATAAAATAGAAGGGTGAAGCATTTGTGAAGACACACAGAAAACATTTATAAATTAAATCGCTCTCTACAATTTCTTAGCAAGGCTTTAGTCTTGCAATTCTTAGCTTGTAAATCATAGATCATCATAGTCTACATTTCAGATCCTTCGTCTTTGTTTTTATTTTCCATGTGTAAAAATGTTGGTTATTGTAATTCTCAATAGCATCAACATAAGTTCGTGTTCGTTGAGAAATTTTCTTTTCCTTTTCGTGTAAATCCCTCAATTCAAATCCTTTCATTTTCGAACATTATCGAGGTGATTATAACCAACAATCCAATCGATGCTCACATCGTTTAGTTATTAGAACTTAGAAATGAGATTATTACTATTTGAACGTGCAAGTGCTGCAGCCTATGTCACATAATGCAGATGCGTGAGCGTGTGCGGATGCAGGTGCAGATGCGCGAGTGCGTCAATTTTCAAAAAATAATTGAGTGCGGGTGCGCCTTAATGCGCCTATTAAAAAATTATATATATATATATATATATATATTGATGAAACAAAGTTAAGCATACCTAATACATATCATGTATGACAAACTTACATCAATAATTATTTATACAATTCAAATCTTTTATTGACCACTCTTCTAATATGAATAATTATTGTTATCAGAAAAAATATATTTTAGAGAGTGGAAAATGAAAATGAATTATTAATATTTGGTCATAAGATAATGAATTCGAAAAATGAAACCAAATATTGCCTATGTGTTTCAATATGTTCTGTAATAATATAAATTTATTAAAAATGACTTATATTATTTTCGGATAATTAAGAATGTCTAACATTTAAGTTCACGACTTAATAAAACTTAATATCTGATTTAATAAAACTTAGTCCTAAAGCGTCGTATGCATACTCAATACGTCAGAACATGACATGTGCGTCCGTGCGCGACTTGGTAAAACTTAGTGCGCGACTTAATAAAACTTAGTGTGTCTTAAGCGCCGCATAAACACTCAATGCGTCAGTGCGAGATCAAAATACCAGTGTGCGATTGATGGTAGGAGGATTATGTGACACGTACGAATTGATTCCTCTAATATTAAGATGTTTCAAGATTCCAACATACCCCTTCACCATTCCGAGAAGACTCGCATCAAATTAGTATTAAGACCTTAATTAATTTTGTTGTATTAATGCTAAAAGTTTTGAAAAGTTTTCGAAAAATATTTTAAAAAGACCTAAGTTCAGTGATTGGTGCGTGGTCCAAGTCTCCCACCTGCCAACCATGTATCTATATATTATATATTATTATTTATACCTATATATAAAGTGTGAAGGACTTAGAGTAATTATATTTGGCCTCTCATGACATACCAAATTTTCTTCCCAAAATATCTTTTTCCATTATATTACTATTTTTTAAATAAAGCATAACATAATAAGTTATTAATTTCAAACATTAACTTTTAAATAAAAAATAGTCCAACTTTATTATATTTAAAAAAAAATTACTATAGATAAATTATATTTATATTAAAATTAATTTATGTGCATGCATCGTGTATTTACTAGTTTATATATATTATTATTATTATATATTATTATTATTATATTATAAAGAGGGAGAATGCTAGAGAAACTACTTGACCTCTTGGTATGTCAAAATACAAAATGACTGAAAATATCCTTGAAACTTTTAATAATTTTTAATTTATCCTAATATACTATATTCTTAAAATGGCTGTAATACCTTTAATAATATTGTCAATTAGAATGTTATTATATTACATAATAATTTAAAAAAAAATTACATAAAATTATATTACAACACATTCCATGTCAAAAATTGTTACTATTATATTACGTGGGCGTTAAACAGTTGGAGATTACTTGTGGAAAACAATTATTCAAGAGTTTGTTTTCAATTTGATGGCGATGGTTCATGTGGTGTGGGCTATGCTCATTTTATCAACATGACAAATGGGTTTTTATTAAACAACCTAATTAAAAAAAAATTAACAAAATACAATAAACTAGAAGGATTTATCAAACTAATCCAAGTCGTCAACTTCAAATGATGTAGCCAACTGAGTTGGCGACTTCTTTTAAAAAATAAATTTTATTCAAAGTCGACAAATCAGTTGCATGTGGTGTGGGCTATGCTCTTTTATTAGACTTGACAAATGGGTTTTTAGTTAAACAACCTAATTTAAAAAAAATTAACAAAATAACCCAAACTAGAAGGATTTATCAAACTAATCCAAGTCGTCAACTTCAAATGATGTAGCCAACTGAGTTGGCGACTTCTTTTAAAATAAATTTTATTCAAAGTCGCCAACTCAGTTGCATGTGGTGTGGGCTATGCTCTTTTATTAGACTTGACAAATGGGTTTTTAGTTAAACAACCTAATTTTAAAAAAAATTAACAAAATAACCCAAACCTAGAAGGATTTATCAAACTAATCCAAGTCGTCAACTTCAAATGATGTAGCCAACTGAGTTGACGAACTTCTTTTAAAAATAAATTTTATTCAAAGTCGCCAACTCAGTTGCATGTGGTGTGGGCTATGCTCTTTTATTAGACTTGACAAATGGGTTTTTAGTTAAACTACCTAATTTAAAAAAAAAATTAACAAAATAACCCAAACTAGAAGATTTATCAAACTAATCCAAGTCGTCAACTTCAAATGATGTAGCCAACTGAGTTGGCGACTTCTTTTAAAAAATAAATTTTATTCAAAGTCGCCAACTCAGTTGCATGTGGTGTGGGCTATGCTCTTTTATTAGACTTGACAAATGGGTTTTTAGTTAAACAACCTAATTTTAAAAAAAAAATTAACAAAATAACCCAAACTAGAAGGATTTATCAAACTAATCCAAGTCGTCAACTTCAAATGATGTAGCCAACTGAGTTGACGACTTCTTTTAAAAATAAATTTTATTCAAAGTCGCCAACTCAGTTGCATGTGGTGTGGGCTATGCTCTTTTATTAGACTTGACAAATGGGTTTTTAGTTAAACAACCTAATTTAAAAAAAAAAATTAACAAAATTAACCCAAACTAGAAGGATTTATCAAACTAATCCAAGTCGTCAACTTCAAATGATGTAGCCAACTGAGTTGGCGACTTCTTTTAAAAAATAAATTTTATTCAAAGTCGCCAACTCAGTTGCATGTGGTGTGGGCTATGCTCTTTTATTAGACTTGACAAATGGGTTTTTAGTTAAACAACCTAATTTTAAAAAAAAATTAACAAAATAACCCAGACTAGAAGGATTTATCAAACTAATCCAAGTCGTCAACTTCAAATGATGTAGCCAACTGAGTTGGCGACTTCTTTTAAAAAATAAATTTTATTCAAAGTCGCCAACTCAGTTGCATGTGGTGTGGGCTATGCTCTTTTATTAGACTTGACAAATGGGTTTTTAGTTAAACAACCTAATTTTAAAAAAAAAATTAACAAAATAACCCAAACTAGAAGGATTTATCAAACTAATCCAAGTCGTCAACTTCAAATGATGTAGCCAACTGAGTTGACGAACTTCTTTTAAAAAATAAATTTTATTCAAAGTCGCCAACTCAGTTGCATGTGGTGTGGGCTATGCTCTTTTATTAGACTTGACAAATGGGTTTTTTAGTTAAACAACCTAATTTAAAAAAAAAATTAACAAAATAACCCAAACTAGAAGGATTTATCAAACTAATCCAAGTCGTCAACTTCAAATGATGTAGCCAACTGAGTTGACGACTTCTTTTAAAAAATAAATTTTATTCAAAGTCGCCAACTCAGTTGCATGTGGTGTGGGCTATGCTCTTTTATTAGACTTGACAAATGGGTTTTTAGTTAAACAACCTAATTTTAAAAAAAAATTAACAAAATAACCCAAACTAGAAGGATTTATCAAACTAATCCAAGTCGTCAACTTCAAATGATGTAGCCAACTGAGTTGACGACTTCTTTTAAAAAATAAATTTTATTCAAAGTCGCCAACTCAGTTGCATGTGGTGTGGGCTATGCTCTTTTATTAGACTTGACAAATGGGTTTTTAGTTAAACAACCTAATTTTAAAAAAAAAATTAACAAAATAACCCAAACTAGAAGGATTTATCAAACTAATCCAAGTCGTCAACTTCAAATGATGTAGCCAACTGAGTTGGCGACTTCTTTTAAAAAATAAATTTTATTCAAAGTCGCCAACTCAGTTGCATGTGGTGTGGGCTATGCTCTTTTATTAGACTTGACAAATGGGTTTTTAGTTAAACAACCTAATTTTAAAAAAAAATTAACAAAATAACCCAAACTAGAAGGATTTATCAAACTAATCCAAGTCGTCAACTTCAAATGATGTAGCCAACTGAGTTGGCGACTTCTTTTAAAAATAAATTTTATTCAAAGTCGCCAACTCAGTTGCATGTGGTGTGGGCTATGCTCTTTTATTAGACTTGACAAATGGGTTTTTAGTTAAACAACCTAATTTAAAAAAAAAATTAACAAAATAACCCAAACTAGAAGGATTTATCAAACTAATCCAAGTCGTCAACTTCAAATGATGTAGCCAACTGAGTTGACGACTTCTTTTAAAAATAAATTTTATTCAAAGTCGCCAACTCAGTTGCATGTGGTGTGGGCTATGCTCTTTTATTAGACTTGACAAATGGGTTTTTAGTTAAACAACCTAATTTTAAAAAAAAAATTAACAAAATAACCCAAACTAGAAGGATTTATCAAACTAATCCAAGTCGTCAACTTCAAATGATGTAGCCAACTGAGTTGACGACTTCTTTTAAAAATAAATTTTATTCAAAGTCGCCAACTCAGTTGCATGTGGTGTGGGCTATGCTCTTTTATTAGACTTGACAAATGGGTTTTTAGTTAAACAACCTAATTTTAAAAAAAAAATTAACAAAATAACCCAAACTAGAAGGATTTATCAAACTAATCCAAGTCGTCAACTTCAAATGATGTAGCCAACTGAGTTGGACGACTTCTTTTAAAAAATAAATTTTATTCAAAGTCGCCAACTCAGTTGCATGTGGTGTGGGCTATGCTCTTTTATTAGACTTGACAAATGGGTTTTTAGTTAAACAACCTAATTTTAAAAAAAATTAACAAAATAACCCAAACTAGAAGGATTTATCAAACTAATCCAAGTCGTCAACTTCAAATGATGTAGCCAACTGAGTTGGCGACTTCTTTTAAAAAATAAATTTTATTCAAAGTCGCCAACTCAGTTGCATGTGGTGTGGGCTATGCTCTTTTATTAGACTTGACAAATGGGTTTTTAGTTAAACAACCTAATTTTAAAAAAAAATTAACAAAATAACCCAAACTAGAAGGATTTATCAAACTAATCCAAGTCGTCAACTTCAAATGATGTAGCCAACTGAGTTGACGACTTCTTTTAAAAATAAATTTTATTCAAAGTCGCCAACTCAGTTGCATGTGGTGTGGGCTATGCTCTTTTATTAGACTTGACAAATGGGTTTTTAGTTAAACAACCTAATTTAAAAAAAAAATTAACAAAATAACCCAAACTAGAAGGATTTATCAAACTAATCCAAGTCGTCAACTTCAAATGATGTAGCCAACTGAGTTGGCGACTTCTTTTAAAAAATAAATTTTATTCAAAGTCGCCAACTCAGTTGCATGTGGTGTGGGCTATGCTCTTTTATTAGACTTGACAAATGGGTTTTTAGTTAAACAACCTAATTTAAAAAAAAAATTAACAAAATAACCCAAACTAGAAGGATTTATCAAACTAATCCAAGTCGTCAACTTCAAATGATGTAGCCAACTGAGTTGGCGACTTCTTTTAAAAAATAAATTTTATTCAAAGTCGCCAACTCAGTTGCATGTGGTGTGGGCTATGCTCTTTTATTAGACTTGACAAATGGGTTTTTAGTTAAACAACCTAATTTTAAAAAAAAATTAACAAAATAACCCAAACTAGAAGGATTTATCAAACTAATCCAAGTCGTCAACTTCAAATGATGTAGCCAACTGAGTTGACGACTTCTTTTAAAAATAAATTTTATTCAAAGTCGCCAACTCAGTTGCATGTGGTGTGGGCTATGCTCTTTTATTAGACTTGACAAATGGGTTTTTAGTTAAACAACCTAATTTTAAAAAAAAATTAACAAAATAACCCAAACTAGAAGGATTTATCAAACTAATCCAAGTCGTCAACTTCAAATGATGTAGCCAACTGAGTTGACGACTTCTTTTAAAAAATAAATTTTATTCAAAGTCGCCAACTCAGTTGCATGTGGTGTGGGCTATGCTCTTTTATTAGACTTGACAAATGGGTTTTTAGTTAAACAACCTAATTTTAAAAAAAAAATTAACAAAATAACCCAAACTAGAAGGATTTATCAAACTAATCCAAGTCGTCAACTTCAAATGATGTAGCCAACTGAGTTGACGACTTCTTTTAAAAATAAATTTTATTCAAAGTCGCCAACTCAGTTGCATGTGGTGTGGGCTATGCTCTTTTATTAGACTTGACAAATGGGTTTTTAGTTAAACAACCTAATTTAAAAAAAAAATTAACAAAATAACCCAAACTAGAAGGATTTATCAAACTAATCCAAGTCGTCAACTTCAAATGATGTAGCCAACTGAGTTGGCGACTTCTTTTAAAAAATAAATTTTATTCAAAGTCGCCAACTCAGTTGCATGTGGTGTGGGCTATGCTCTTTTATTAGACTTGACAAATGGGTTTTTAGTTAAACAACCTAATTTTAAAAAAAAATTAACAAAATAACCCAAACTAGAAGGATTTATCAAACTAATCCAAGTCGTCAACTTCAAATGATGTAGCCAACTGAGTTGACGACTTCTTTTAAAAATAAATTTTATTCAAAGTCGCCAACTCAGTTGCATGTGGTGTGGGCTATGCTCTTTTATTAGACTTGACAAATGGGTTTTTAGTTAAACAACCTAATTTAAAAAAAAAATTAACAAAATAACCCAAACTAGAAGGATTTATCAAACTAATCCAAGTCGTCAACTTCAAATGATGTAGCCAACTGAGTTGGACGACTTCTTTTAAAAAATAAATTTTATTCAAAGTCGCCAACTCAGTTGCATGTGGTGTGGGCTATGCTCTTTTATTAGACTTGACAAATGGGTTTTTAGTTAAACTACCTAATTTTAAAAAAAATTAACAAAATAACCCAAACTAGAAGGATTTATCAAACTAATCCAAGTCGTCAACTTCAAATGATGTAGCCAACTGAGTTGACGACTTCTTTTAAAAATAAATTTTATTCAAAGTCGCCAACTCAGTTGCATGTGGTGTGGGCTATGCTCTTTTATTAGACTTGACAAATGGGTTTTTAGTTAAACAACCTAATTTTAAAAAAAAATTAACAAAATAACCCAAACTAGAAGGATTTATCAAACTAATCCAAGTCGTCAACTTCAAATGATGTAGCCAACTGAGTTGGCGACTTCTTTTAAAAAATAAATTTTATTCAAAGTCGCCAACTCAGTTGCATGTGGTGTGGGCTATGCTCTTTTATTAGACTTGACAAATGGGTTTTTAGTTAAACAACCTAATTTTAAAAAAAAATTAACAAAATAACCCAAACTAGAAGGATTTATCAAACTAATCCAAGTCGTCAACTTCAAATGATGTAGCCAACTGAGTTGGCGACTTCTTTTAAAAAATAAATTTTATTCAAAGTCGCCAACTCAGTTGCATGTGGTGTGGGCTATGCTCTTTTATTAGACTTGACAAATGGGTTTTTAGTTAAACAACCTAATTTTAAAAAAAAAATTAACAAAATAACCCAAACTAGAAGGATTTATCAAACTAATCCAAGTCGTCAACTTCAAATGATGTAGCCAACTGAGTTGACGACTTCTTTTAAAAATAAATTTTATTCAAAGTCGCCAACTCAGTTGCATGTGGTGTGGGCTATGCTCTTTTATTAGACTTGACAAATGGGTTTTTAGTTAAACAACCTAATTTTAAAAAAAAAATTAACAAAATAACCCAAACTAGAAGGATTTATCAAACTAATCCAAGTCGTCAACTTCAAATGATGTAGCCAACTGAGTTGGACGACTTCTTTTAAAAAATAAATTTTATTCAAAGTCGCCAACTCAGTTGCATGTGGTGTGGGCTATGCTCTTTTATTAGACTTGACAAATGGGTTTTTAGTTAAACAACCTAATTTTAAAAAAAAATTAACAAAATAACCCAAACTAGAAGGATTTATCAAACTAATCCAAGTCGTCAACTTCAAATGATGTAGCCAACTGAGTTGACGACTTCTTTTAAAAAATAAATTTTATTCAAAGTCGCCAACTCAGTTGCATGTGGTGTGGGCTATGCTCTTTTATTAGACTTGACAAATGGGTTTTTAGTTAAACAACCTAATTTAAAAAAAAATTAACAAAATAACCCAAACTAGAAGGATTTATCAAACTAATCCAAGTCGTCAACTTCAAATGATGTAGCCAACTGAGTTGGCGACTTCTTTTAAAAAATAAATTTTATTCAAAGTCGCCAACTCAGTTGCATGTGGTGTGGGCTATGCTCTTTTATTAGACTTGACAAATGGGTTTTTAGTTAAACAACCTAATTTTAAAAAAAAATTAACAAAATAACCCAAACTAGAAGGATTTATCAAACTAATCCAAGTCGTCAACTTCAAATGATGTAGCCAACTGAGTTGACGACTTCTTTTAAAAATAAATTTTATTCAAAGTCGCCAACTCAGTTGCATGTGGTGTGGGCTATGCTCTTTTATTAGACTTGACAAATGGGTTTTTAGTTAAACAACCTAATTTAAAAAAAAAATTAACAAAATAACCCAAACTAGAAGGATTTATCAAACTAATCCAAGTCGTCAACTTCAAATGATGTAGCCAACTGAGTTGGCGACTTCTTTTAAAAAATAAATTTTATTCAAAGTCGCCAACTCAGTTGCATGTGGTGTGGGCTATGCTCTTTTATTAGACTTGACAAATGGGTTTTTAGTTAAACAACCTAATTTTAAAAAAAAATTAACAAAATAACCCAAACTAGAAGGATTTATCAAACTAATCCAAGTCGTCAACTTCAAATGATGTAGCCAACTGAGTTGGCGACTTCTTTTAAAAAATAAATTTTATTCAAAGTCGCCAACTCAGTTGCATGTGGTGTGGGCTATGCTCTTTTATTAGACTTGACAAATGGGTTTTTAGTTAAACAACCTAATTTTAAAAAAAAATTAACAAAATAACCCAAACTAGAAGGATTTATCAAACTAATCCAAGTCGTCAACTTCAAATGATGTAGCCAACTGAGTTGACGACTTCTTTTAAAAATAAATTTTATTCAAAGTCGCCAACTCAGTTGCATGTGGTGTGGGCTATGCTCTTTTATTAGACTTGACAAATGGGTTTTTAGTTAAACAACCTAATTTTAAAAAAAAATTAACAAAATAACCCAAACTAGAAGGATTTATCAAACTAATCCAAGTCGTCAACTTCAAATGATGTAGCCAACTGAGTTGGCGACTTCTTTTAAAAAATAAATTTTATTCAAAGTCGCCAACTCAGTTGCATGTGGTGTGGGCTATGCTCTTTTATTAGACTTGACAAATGGGTTTTTAGTTAAACAACCTAATTTTAAAAAAAATTAACAAAATAACCCAAACTAGAAGGATTTATCAAACTAATCCAAGTCGTCAACTTCAAATGATGTAGCCAACTGAGTTGACGACTTCTTTTAAAAATAAATTTTATTCAAAGTCGCCAACTCAGTTGCATGTGGTGTGGGCTATGCTCTTTTATTAGACTTGACAAATGGGTTTTTAGTTAAACAACCTAATTTTAAAAAAAAATTAACAAAATAACCCAAACTAGAAGGATTTATCAAACTAATCCAAGTCGTCAACTTCAAATGATGTAGCCAACTGAGTTGGCGACTTCTTTTAAAAAATAAATTTTATTCAAAGTCGCCAACTCAGTTGCATGTGGTGTGGGCTATGCTCTTTTATTAGACTTGACAAATGGGTTTTTAGTTAAACAACCTAATTTTAAAAAAAAATTAACAAAATAACCCAAACTAGAAGGATTTATCAAACTAATCCAAGTCGTCAACTTCAAATGATGTAGCCAACTGAGTTGACGACTTCTTTTAAAAAATAAATTTTATTCAAAGTCGCCAACTCAGTTGCATGTGGTGTGGGCTATGCTCTTTTATTAGACTTGACAAATGGGTTTTTAGTTAAACAACCTAATTTTAAAAAAAAAATTAACAAAATAACCCAAACTAGAAGGATTTATCAAACTAATCCAAGTCGTCAACTTCAAATGATGTAGCCAACTGAGTTGACGACTTCTTTTAAAAAATAAATTTTATTCAAAGTCGCCAACTCAGTTGCATGTGGTGTGGGCTATGCTCTTTTATTAGACTTGACAAATGGGTTTTTAGTTAAACAACCTAATTTTAAAAAAAATTAACAAAATAACCCAAACTAGAAGGATTTATCAAACTAATCCAAGTCGTCAACTTCAAATGATGTAGCCAACTGAGTTGACGACTTCTTTTAAAAATAAATTTTATTCAAAGTCGCCAACTCAGTTGCATGTGGTGTGGGCTATGCTCTTTTATTAGACTTGACAAATGGGTTTTTAGTTAAACAACCTAATTTAAAAAAAAAATTAACAAAATAACCCAAACTAGAAGGATTTATCAAACTAATCCAAGTCGTCAACTTCAAATGATGTAGCCAACTGAGTTGGCGACTTCTTTTAAAAAATAAATTTTATTCAAAGTCGCCAACTCAGTTGCATGTGGTGTGGGCTATGCTCTTTTATTAGACTTGACAAATGGGTTTTTAGTTAAACAACCTAATTTTAAAAAAAAATTAACAAAATAACCCAAACTAGAAGGATTTATCAAACTAATCCAAGTCGTCAACTTCAAATGATGTAGCCAACTGAGTTGGCGACTTCTTTTAAAAAATAAATTTTATTCAAAGTCGCCAACTCAGTTGCATGTGGTGTGGGCTATGCTCTTTTATTAGACTTGACAAATGGGTTTTTAGTTAAACAACCTAATTTTAAAAAAAAATTAACAAAATAACCCAAACTAGAAGGATTTATCAAACTAATCCAAGTCGTCAACTTCAAATGATGTAGCCAACTGAGTTGACGACTTCTTTTAAAAATAAATTTTATTCAAAGTCGCCAACTCAGTTGCATGTGGTGTGGGCTATGCTCTTTTATTAGACTTGACAAATGGGTTTTTAGTTAAACAACCTAATTTTAAAAAAAAATTAACAAAATAACCCAAACTAGAAGGATTTATCAAACTAATCCAAGTCGTCAACTTCAAATGATGTAGCCAACTGAGTTGGCGACTTCTTTTAAAAAATAAATTTTATTCAAAGTCGCCAACTCAGTTGCATGTGGTGTGGGCTATGCTCTTTTATTAGACTTGACAAATGGGTTTTTAGTTAAACAACCTAATTTTAAAAAAAATTAACAAAATAACCCAAACTAGAAGGATTTATCAAACTAATCCAAGTCGTCAACTTCAAATGATGTAGCCAACTGAGTTGACGACTTCTTTTAAAAATAAATTTTATTCAAAGTCGCCAACTCAGTTGCATGTGGTGTGGGCTATGCTCTTTTATTAGACTTGACAAATGGGTTTTTAGTTAAACAACCTAATTTAAAAAAAAATTAACAAAATAACCCAAACTAGAAGGATTTATCAAACTAATCCAAGTCGTCAACTTCAAATGATGTAGCCAACTGAGTTGGCGACTTCTTTTAAAAAATAAATTTTATTCAAAGTCGCCAACTCAGTTGCATGTGGTGTGGGCTATGCTCTTTTATTAGACTTGACAAATGGGTTTTTAGTTAAACAACCTAATTTTAAAAAAAAATTAACAAAATAACCCAAACTAGAAGGATTTATCAAACTAATCCAAGTCGTCAACTTCAAATGATGTAGCCAACTGAGTTGACGACTTCTTTTAAAAATAAATTTTATTCAAAGTCGCCAACTCAGTTGCATGTGGTGTGGGCTATGCTCTTTTATTAGACTTGACAAATGGGTTTTTAGTTAAACAACCTAATTTAAAAAAAAAATTAACAAAATAACCCAAACTAGAAGGATTTATCAAACTAATCCAAGTCGTCAACTTCAAATGATGTAGCCAACTGAGTTGGCGACTTCTTTTAAAAAATAAATTTTATTCAAAGTCGCCAACTCAGTTGCATGTGGTGTGGGCTATGCTCTTTTATTAGACTTGACAAATGGGTTTTTAGTTAAACAACCTAATTTTAAAAAAAAATTAACAAAATAACCCAAACTAGAAGGATTTATCAAACTAATCCAAGTCGTCAACTTCAAATGATGTAGCCAACTGAGTTGGCGACTTCTTTTAAAAATAAATTTTATTCAAAGTCGCCAACTCAGTTGCATGTGGTGTGGGCTATGCTCTTTTATTAGACTTGACAAATGGGTTTTTAGTTAAACAACCTAATTTTAAAAAAAAATTAACAAAATAACCCAAACTAGAAGGATTTATCAAACTAATCCAAGTCGTCAACTTCAAATGATGTAGCCAACTGAGTTGACGACTTCTTTTAAAAATAAATTTTATTCAAAGTCGCCAACTCAGTTGCATGTGGTGTGGGCTATGCTCTTTTATTAGACTTGACAAATGGGTTTTTAGTTAAACAACCTAATTTTAAAAAAAAATTAACAAAATAACCCAAACTAGAAGGATTTATCAAACTAATCCAAGTCGTCAACTTCAAATGATGTAGCCAACTGAGTTGGCGACTTCTTTTAAAAAATAAATTTTATTCAAAGTCGCCAACTCAGTTGCATGTGGTGTGGGCTATGCTCTTTTATTAGACTTGACAAATGGGTTTTTAGTTAAACAACCTAATTTTAAAAAAAAATTAACAAAATAACCCAAACTAGAAGGATTTATCAAACTAATCCAAGTCGTCAACTTCAAATGATGTAGCCAACTGAGTTGACGACTTCTTTTAAAAAATAAATTTTATTCAAAGTCGCCAACTCAGTTGCATGTGGTGTGGGCTATGCTCTTTTATTAGACTTGACAAATGGGTTTTTAGTTAAACAACCTAATTTTAAAAAAAAATTAACAAAATAACCCAAACTAGAAGGATTTATCAAACTAATCCAAGTCGTCAACTTCAAATGATGTAGCCAACTGAGTTGACGACTTCTTTTAAAAAATAAATTTTATTCAAAGTCGCCAACTCAGTTGCATGTGGTGTGGGCTATGCTCTTTTATTAGACTTGACAAATGGGTTTTTAGTTAAACAACCTAATTTAAAAAAAAATTAACAAAATAACCCAAACTAGAAGGATTTATCAAACTAATCCAAGTCGTCAACTTCAAATGATGTAGCCAACTGAGTTGGACGACTTCTTTTAAAAATAAATTTTATTCAAAGTCGCCAACTCAGTTGCATGTGGTGTGGGCTATGCTCTTTTATTAGACTTGACAAATGGGTTTTTAGTTAAACAACCTAATTTTAAAAAAAAATTAACAAAATAACCCAAACTAGAAGGATTTATCAAACTAATCCAAGTCGTCAACTTCAAATGATGTAGCCAACTGAGTTGACGACTTCTTTTAAAAAATAAATTTTATTCAAAGTCGCCAACTCAGTTGCATGTGGTGTGGGCTATGCTCTTTTATTAGACTTGACAAATGGGTTTTAGTTAAACAACCTAATTTTAAAAAAAAATTAACAAAATAACCCAAACTAGAAGGATTTATCAAACTAATCCAAGTCGTCAACTTCAAATGATGTAGCCAACTGAGTTGACGACTTCTTTTAAAAAATAAATTTTATTCAAAGTCGCCAACTCAGTTGCATGTGGTGTGGGCTATGCTCTTTTATTAGACTTGACAAATGGGTTTTTAGTTAAACAACCTAATTTTAAAAAAAAATTAACAAAATAACCCAAACTAGAAGGATTTATCAAACTAATCCAAGTCGTCAACTTCAAATGATGTAGCCAACTGAGTTGACGACTTCTTTTAAAAATAAATTTTATTCAAAGTCGCCAACTCAGTTGCATGTGGTGTGGGCTATGCTCTTTTATTAGACTTGACAAATGGGTTTTTAGTTAAACAACCTAATTTAAAAAAAAATTAACAAAATAACCCAAACTAGAAGGATTTATCAAACTAATCCAAGTCGTCAACTTCAAATGATGTAGCCAACTGAGTTGGCGACTTCTTTTAAAAAATAAATTTTATTCAAAGTCGCCAACTCAGTTGCATGTGGTGTGGGCTATGCTCTTTTATTAGACTTGACAAATGGGTTTTTAGTTAAACAACCTAATTTTAAAAAAAAATTAACAAAATAACCCAAACTAGAAGGATTTATCAAACTAATCCAAGTCGTCAACTTCAAATGATGTAGCCAACTGAGTTGACGACTTCTTTTAAAAAATAAATTTTATTCAAAGTCGCCAACTCAGTTGCATGTGGTGTGGGCTATGCTCTTTTATTAGACTTGACAAATGGGTTTTTAGTTAAACAACCTAATTTTAAAAAAAAATTAACAAAATAACCCAAACTAGAAGGATTTATCAAACTAATCCAAGTCGTCAACTTCAAATGATGTAGCCAACTGAGTTGGCGACTTCTTTTAAAAAATAAATTTTATTCAAAGTCGCCAACTCAGTTGCATGTGGTGTGGGCTATGCTCTTTTATTAGACTTGACAAATGGGTTTTTAGTTAAACAACCTAATTTTAAAAAAAAATTAACAAAATAACCCAAACTAGAAGGATTTATCAAACTAATCCAAGTCGTCAACTTCAAATGATGTAGCCAACTGAGTTGACGACTTCTTTTAAAAAATAAATTTTATTCAAAGTCGCCAACTCAGTTGCATGTGGTGTGGGCTATGCTCTTTTATTAGACTTGACAAATGGGTTTTTAGTTAAACAACCTAATTTTAAAAAAAAATTAACAAAATAACCCAAACTAGAAGGATTTATCAAACTAATCCAAGTCGTCAACTTCAAATGATGTAGCCAACTGAGTTGGACGACTTCTTTTAAAAAATAAATTTTATTCAAAGTCGCCAACTCAGTTGCATGTGGTGTGGGCTATGCTCTTTTATTAGACTTGACAAATGGGTTTTTAGTTAAACAACCTAATTTTAAAAAAAAATTAACAAAATAACCCAAACTAGAAGGATTTATCAAACTAATCCAAGTCGTCAACTTCAAATGATGTAGCCAACTGAGTTGGACGACTTCTTTTAAAAAATAAATTTTATTCAAAGTCGCCAACTCAGTTGCATGTGGTGTGGGCTATGCTCTTTTATTAGACTTGACAAATGGGTTTTTAGTTAAACAACCTAATTTTAAAAAAAAATTAACAAAATAACCCAAACTAGAAGGATTTATCAAACTAATCCAAGTCGTCAACTTCAAATGATGTAGCCAACTGAGTTGACGACTTCTTTTAAAAATAAATTTTATTCAAAGTCGCCAACTCAGTTGCATGTGGTGTGGGCTATGCTCTTTTATTAGACTTGACAAATGGGTTTTTAGTTAAACAACCTAATTTTAAAAAAAAATTAACAAAATAACCCAAACTAGAAGGATTTATCAAACTAATCCAAGTCGTCAACTTCAAATGATGTAGCCAACTGAGTTGACGACTTCTTTTAAAAATAAATTTTATTCAAAGTCGCCAACTCAGTTGCATGTGGTGTGGGCTATGCTCTTTTATTAGACTTGACAAATGGGTTTTTAGTTAAACAACCTAATTTAAAAAAAAAATTAACAAAATAACCCAAACTAGAAGGATTTATCAAACTAATCCAAGTCGTCAACTTCAAATGATGTAGCCAACTGAGTTGACGACTTCTTTTAAAAATAAATTTTATTCAAAGTCGCCAACTCAGTTGCATGTGGTGTGGGCTATGCTCTTTTATTAGACTTGACAAATGGGTTTTTAGTTAAACAACCTAATTTTAAAAAAAAATTAACAAAATAACCCAAACTAGAAGGATTTATCAAACTAATCCAAGTCGTCAACTTCAAATGATGTAGCCAACTGAGTTGGCGACTTCTTTTAAAAAATAAATTTTATTCAAAGTCGCCAACTCAGTTGCATGTGGTGTGGGCTATGCTCTTTTATTAGACTTGACAAATGGGTTTTTAGTTAAACAACCTAATTTTAAAAAAAAATTAACAAAATAACCCAAACTAGAAGGATTTATCAAACTAATCCAAGTCGTCAACTTCAAATGATGTAGCCAACTGAGTTGACGACTTCTTTTAAAAATAAATTTTATTCAAAGTCGCCAACTCAGTTGCATGTGGTGTGGGCTATGCTCTTTTATTAGACTTGACAAATGGGTTTTTAGTTAAACAACCTAATTTTAAAAAAAATTAACAAAATAACCCAAACTAGAAGGATTTATCAAACTAATCCAAGTCGTCAACTTCAAATGATGTAGCCAACTGAGTTGACGACTTCTTTTAAAAATAAATTTTATTCAAAGTCGCCAACTCAGTTGCATGTGGTGTGGGCTATGCTCTTTTATTAGACTTGACAAATGGGTTTTTAGTTAAACAACCTAATTTTAAAAAAAAATTAACAAAATAACCCAAACTAGAAGGATTTATCAAACTAATCCAAGTCGTCAACTTCAAATGATGTAGCCAACTGAGTTGACGACTTCTTTTAAAAATAAATTTTATTCAAAGTCGCCAACTCAGTTGCATGTGGTGTGGGCTATGCTCTTTTATTAGACTTGACAAATGGGTTTTTAGTTAAACAACCTAATTTTAAAAAAAAATTAACAAAATAACCCAAACTAGAAGGATTTATCAAACTAATCCAAGTCGTCAACTTCAAATGATGTAGCCAACTGAGTTGGCGACTTCTTTTAAAAAATAAATTTTATTCAAAGTCGCCAACTCAGTTGCATGTGGTGTGGGCTATGCTCTTTTATTAGACTTGACAAATGGGTTTTTAGTTAAACAACCTAATTTTAAAAAAAAATTAACAAAATAACCCAAACTAGAAGGATTTATCAAACTAATCCAAGTCGTCAACTTCAAATGATGTAGCCAACTGAGTTGACGACTTCTTTTAAAAAATAAATTTTATTCAAAGTCGCCAACTCAGTTGCATGTGGTGTGGGCTATGCTCTTTTATTAGACTTGACAAATGGGTTTTTAGTTAAACAACCTAATTTTAAAAAAAAATTAACAAAATAACCCAAACTAGAAGGATTTATCAAACTAATCCAAGTCGTCAACTTCAAATGATGTAGCCAACTGAGTTGACGACTTCTTTTAAAAATAAATTTTATTCAAAGTCGCCAACTCAGTTGCATGTGGTGTGGGCTATGCTCTTTTATTAGACTTGACAAATGGGTTTTTAGTTAAACAACCTAATTTTAAAAAAAAATTAACAAAATAACCCAAACTAGAAGGATTTATCAAACTAATCCAAGTCGTCAACTTCAAATGATGTAGCCAACTGAGTTGACGACTTCTTTTAAAAATAAATTTTATTCAAAGTCGCCAACTCAGTTGCATGTGGTGTGGGCTATGCTCTTTTATTAGACTTGACAAATGGGTTTTTAGTTAAACAACCTAATTTTAAAAAAAAATTAACAAAATAACCCAAACTAGAAGGATTTATCAAACTAATCCAAGTCGTCAACTTCAAATGATGTAGCCAACTGAGTTGGCGACTTCTTTTAAAAAATAAATTTTATTCAAAGTCGCCAACTCAGTTGCATGTGGTGTGGGCTATGCTCTTTTATTAGACTTGACAAATGGGTTTTTAGTTAAACAACCTAATTTTAAAAAAAAATTAACAAAATAACCCAAACTAGAAGGATTTATCAAACTAATCCAAGTCGTCAACTTCAAATGATGTAGCCAACTGAGTTGGCGACTTCTTTTAAAAAATAAATTTTATTCAAAGTCGCCAACTCAGTTGCATGTGGTGTGGGCTATGCTCTTTTATTAGACTTGACAAATGGGTTTTTAGTTAAACAACCTAATTTTAAAAAAAAATTAACAAAATAACCCAAACTAGAAGGATTTATCAAACTAATCCAAGTCGTCAACTTCAAATGATGTAGCCAACTGAGTTGACGACTTCTTTTAAAAATAAATTTTATTCAAAGTCGCCAACTCAGTTGCATGTGGTGTGGGCTATGCTCTTTTATTAGACTTGACAAATGGGTTTTTAGTTAAACAACCTAATTTTAAAAAAAAATTAACAAAATAACCCAAACTAGAAGGATTTATCAAACTAATCCAAGTCGTCAACTTCAAATGATGTAGCCAACTGAGTTGGCGACTTCTTTTAAAAATAAATTTTATTCAAAGTCGCCAACTCAGTTGCATGTGGTGTGGGCTATGCTCTTTTATTAGACTTGACAAATGGGTTTTTAGTTAAACAACCTAATTTTAAAAAAATATTAACAAAATAACCCAAACTAGAAGGATTTATCAAACTAATCCAAGTCGTCAACTTCAAATGATGTAGCCAACTGAGTTGGCGACTTCTTTTAAAAATAAATTTTATTCAAAGTCGCCAACTCAGTTGCATGTGGTGTGGGCTATGCTCTTTTATTAGACTTGACAAATGGGTTTTTAGTTAAACAACCTAATTTTAAAAAAAAATTAACAAAATAACCCAAACTAGAAGGATTTATCAAACTAATCCAAGTCGTCAACTTCAAATGATGTAGCCAACTGAGTTGGCGACTTCTTTTAAAAAATAAATTTTATTCAAAGTCGCCAACTCAGTTGCATGTGGTGTGGGCTATGCTCTTTTATTAGACTTGACAAATGGGTTTTTAGTTAAACAACCTAATTTTAAAAAAAATTAACAAAATAACCCAAACTAGAAGGATTTATCAAACTAATCCAAGTCGTCAACTTCAAATGATGTAGCCAACTGAGTTGACGACTTCTTTTAAAAAATAAATTTTATTCAAAGTCGCCAACTCAGTTGCATGTGGTGTGGGCTATGCTCTTTTATTAGACTTGACAAATGGGTTTTTAGTTAAACAACCTAATTTTAAAAAAAAATTAACAAAATAACCCAAACTAGAAGGATTTATCAAACTAATCCAAGTCGTCAACTTCAAATGATGTAGCCAACTGAGTTGACGACTTCTTTTAAAAATAAATTTTATTCAAAGTCGCCAACTCAGTTGCATGTGGTGTGGGCTATGCTCTTTTATTAGACTTGACAAATGGGTTTTTAGTTAAACAACCTAATTTTAAAAAAAAAATTAACAAAATAACCCAAACTAGAAGGATTTATCAAACTAATCCAAGTCGTCAACTTCAAATGATGTAGCCAACTGAGTTGACGACTTCTTTTAAAAATAAATTTTATTCAAAGTCGCCAACTCAGTTGCATGTGGTGTGGGCTATGCTCTTTTATTAGACTTGACAAATGGGTTTTTAGTTAAACTACCTAATTTTAAAAAATAATTAACAAAATAACCCAAACTAGAAGGATTTATCAAACTAATCCAAGTCGTCAACTTCAAATGATGTAGCCAACTGAGTTGACGACTTCTTTTAAAAATAAATTTTATTCAAAGTCGCCAACTCAGTTGCATGTGGTGTGGGCTATGCTCTTTTATTAGACTTGACAAATGGGTTTTTAGTTAAACAACCTAATTTTAAAAAAAAAATTAACAAAATAACCCAAACTAGAAGGATTATCAAACTAATCCAAGTCGTCAACTTCAAATGATGTAGCCAACTGAGTTGGCGACTTCTTTTAAAAAATAAATTTTATTCAAAGTCGCCAACTCAGTTGCATGTGGTGTGGGCTATGCTCTTTTATTAGACTTGACAAATGGGTTTTTAGTTAAACAACCTAATTTTAAAAAAAATTAACAAAATAACCCAAACTAGAAGGATTTATCAAACTAATCCAAGTCGTCAACTTCAAATGATGTAGCCAACTGAGTTGCCGACTTCTTTTAAAAATAAATTTTATTCAAAGTCGCCAACTCAGTTGCATGTGGTGTGGGCTATGCTCTTTTATTAGACTTGACAAATGGGTTTTTAGTTAAACAACCTAATTTTAAAAAAAAATTAACAAAATAACCCAAACTAGAAGGATTTATCAAACTAATCCAAGTCGTCAACTTCAAATGATGTAGCCAACTGAGTTGGCGACTTCTTTTAAAAATAAATTTTATTCAAAGTCGCCAACTCAGTTGCATGTGGTGTGGGCTATGCTCTTTTATTAGACTTGACAAATGGGTTTTTAGTTAAACAACCTAATTTTAAAAAAAAATTAACAAAATAACCCAAACTAGAAGGATTTATCAAACTAATCCAAGTCGTCAACTTCAAATGATGTAGCCAACTGAGTTGGCGACTTCTTTTAAAAAATAAATTTTATTCAAAGTCGCCAACTCAGTTGCATGTGGTGTGGGCTATGCTCTTTTATTAGACTTGACAAATGGGTTTTTAGTTAAACAACCTAATTTTAAAAAAAAATTAACAAAATAACCCAACTAGAAGGATTTATCAAACTAATCCAAGTCGTCAACTTCAAATGATGTAGCCAACTGAGTTGACGACTTCTTTTAAAAATAAATTTTATTCAAAGTCGCCAACTCAGTTGCATGTGGTGTGGGCTATGCTCTTTTATTAGACTTGACAAATGGGTTTTTAGTTAAACAACCTAATTTTAAAAAACAAATTAACAAAATAACCCAAACTAGAAGGATTTATCAAACTAATCCAAGTCGTCAACTTCAAATGATGTAGCCAACTGAGTTGGCGACTTCTTTTAAAAAATAAATTTTATTCAAAGTCGCCAACTCAGTTGCATGTGGTGTGGGCTATGCTCTTTTATTAGACTTGACAAATGGGTTTTTAGTTAAACAACCTAATTTTAAAAAACAATTAACAAAATAACCCAAACTAGAAGGATTTATCAAACTAATCCAAGTCGTCAACTTCAAATGATGTAGCCAACTGAGTTGACGACTTCTTTTAAAAATAAATTTTATTCAAAGTCGCCAACTCAGTTGCATGTGGTGTGGGCTATGCTCTTTTATTAGACTTGACAAATGGGTTTTTAGTTAAACAACCTAATTTAAAAAAAAAAATTAACAAAATAACCCAAACTAGAAGGATTTATCAAACTAATCCAAGTCGTCAACTTCAAATGATGTAGCCAACTGAGTTGGCGACTTCTTTTAAAAAATAAATTTTATTCAAAGTCGCCAACTCAGTTGCATGTGGTTTGGGCTATGCTCTTTTATTAGACTTGACAAATGGGTTTTTAGTTAAACAACCTAATTTTAAAAAAAATTAACAAAATAACCCAAACTAGAAGGATTTATCAAACTAATCCAAGTCGTCAACTTCAAATGATGTAGCCAACTGAGTTGACGACTTCTTTTAAAAATAAATTTTATTCAAAGTCGCCAACTCAGTTGCATGTGGTGTGGGCTATGCTCTTTTATTAGACTTGACAAATGGGTTTTTAGTTAAACAACCTAATTTAAAAAAAAAATTAACAAAATAACCCAAACTAGAAGGATTTATCAAACTAATCCAAGTCGTCAACTTCAAATGATGTAGCCAACTGAGTTGGCGACTTCTTTTAAAAAATAAATTTTATTCAAAGTCGCCAACTCAGTTGCATGTGGTGTGGGCTATGCTCTTTTATTAGACTTGACAAATGGGTTTTTAGTTAAACAACCTAATTTTTAAAAAAAATTAACAAAATAACCCAGACTAGAAGGATTTATCAAACTAATCCAAGTCGTCAACTTCAAATGATGTAGCCAACTGAGTTGGCGACTTCTTTTAAAAAATAAATTTTATTCAAAGTCGCCAACTCAGTTGCATGTGGTGTGGGCTATGCTCTTTTATTAGACTTGACAAATGGGTTTTTAGTTAAACAACCTAATTTTTAAAAAAATTAACAAAATAACCCAAACTAGAAGGATTTATCAAACTAATCCAAGTCGTCAACTTCAAATGATGTAGTCAACTGAGTTGGCGACTTCTTTTAAAAAATAAATTTTATTCAAAGTCGCCAACTCAGTTGCATGTGGTTTGGGCTATGCTCTTTTATTAGACTTGACAAATGGGTTTTTAGTTAAACAACCTAATTTTAAAAAAAAATTAACAAAATAACCCAAACTAGAAGGATTTATCAAACTAATCCAAGTCGTCAACTTCAAATAATGTAGCCAACTGAGTTGGCGACTTCTTTTAAAAAATAAATTTTATTCAAAGTCGCCAACTCAGTTGCATGTGGTGTGGGCTATGCTCTTTTATTAGACTTGACAAATGGATTTTTAGTTAAACAACCTAATTTTTAAAAAAAATTAACAAAATAACCCAAACTAGAAGGATTTATCAAACTAATCCAAGTCGTCAACTTCAAATGATGTAGCCAACTGAGTTGGCGACTTCTTTTAAAAAATAAATTTTATTCAAAGTCGCCAACTCAGTTGCATGTGGTGTGGGCTATGCTCTTTTATTAGACTTGACAAATGGGTTTTTAGTTAAACAACCTAATTTTAAAAAAAAATTAACAAAATAACCCAAACTAGAAGGATTTATCAAACTAATCCAAGTTGTCAACTTCAAATGATGTAGCCAACTGAGTTGACGACTTCTTTTAAAAATAAATTTTATTCAAAGTCGCCAACTCAGTTGCATGTGGTGTGGGCTATGCTCTTTTATTAGACTTGACAAATGGGTTTTTAGTTAAACAACCTAATTTAAAAAAAAAAATTAACAAAATAACCCAAACTAGAAGGATTTATCAAACTAATCCAAGTCGTCAACTTCAAATGATGTAGCCAACTGAGTTGGCGACTTCTTTTATAAAATAAATTTTATTCAAAGTCGCCAACTCAGTTGCATGTGGTGTGGGCTATGCTCTTTTATTAGACTTGACAAATGGGTTTTTAGTTAAACAACCTAATTTTAAAAAAAAAATTAACAAAATAACCCAAACTAGAAGGATTTATCAAACTAATCCAAGTCGCCAACTTCAAATGATGTAGCCAACTGAGTTGACGACTTCTTTTAAAAATAAATTTTATTCAAAGTCGCCAACTCAGTTGCATGTGGTGTGGGCTATGCTCTTTTATTAGACTTGACAAATGGGTTTTTAGTTAAACAACCTAATTTTAAAAAACAAATTAACAAAATAACCCAAACTAGAAGGATTTATCAAACTAATCCAAGTCGTCAACTTCAAATGATGTAGCCAACTGAGTTGGCGACTTCTTTTAAAAAATAAATTTTATTCAAAGTCGCCAACTCAGTTGCATGTGGTGTGGGCTATGCTCTTTTATTAGACTTGACAAATGGGTTTTTAGTTAAACAAATTAATTTTAAAAAAAAATTAACAAAATAACCCAAACTAGAAGGATTTATCAAACTAATCCAAGTCGTCAACTTCAAATGATGTAGCCAACTGAGTTGGCGACTTCTTTTAAAAAATAAATTTTATTCAAAGTCGCCAACTCAGTTGCATGTGGTGTGGGCTATGCTCTTTTATTAGACTTGACAAATGGGTTTTTAGTTAAACAACCTAATTTTAAAAAAAAATTAACAAAATAACCCAAACTAGAAGGATTTATCAAACTAATCCAAGTCGTCAACTTCAAATGATGTAGCCAACTGAGTTGGCGACTTCTTTTAAAAAATAAATTTTATTCAAAGTCGCCAATTCAGTTGAGTTGGCGAAAAAAAAAAATTGGAAGTCGCTAACTCAGTTCGTGACTTTTTTAAAAAATTTTTTTATTGGAAGTAGCCAATTCAGTTGGCGGCTTCCAAAAAAACTTGTTTTTTAAGAAACAAATTTTTTTTTTTAAGGAAGTCGCCAACTTTGGTGTCTTCCTTAAAAAAAAAAATCATGAGCAATACAATTCATTATCTACCCACGACGACAAGCACAATAAAATACCCAAACCTCCAAACACTCGCTGCCATTGCCAATTTTACGTTAATGCAATTCTTAGCTTCTAAATCATAGATCATAATAGTCTACATTTCAGATCCTTCGTCTTTGTTTTAATTTTCACTATGTAAAAATGTTGGTTATCGTAATTCTCAATAGCATCAACATAAGTTTGCGTTCGTTGAGAAATTTTCTTTTCCTTTTCGTGTAAATCACTCAATTCAAATCCTTTCATTTTCGAACATTATCGAGGTGAATATAACCAACAATCCAATCGATGCTCACGCCGTTTAGTTATTAGAATTTAGAAATTAGATTATTTTTTTAGGTACGTGCAAGTGGCTCAACACAAGAATTGACACTTCTAATATCAAGGTGTTTCAAGATTCCATCATACCCCTTCATCATTCCGAGAAGACTCGCATCCATAGTTTTGTTGTATTGATGCTAAAAGTTTAGGAAAAATATTTTAAAAAGACCTAGGTTCAGTGATTGGTGGGTGGTCTAAGTCTCCCACCTATATATTATAATATATATTACATGGGCGGTAAAGAGTCTGGAGATTACTTGTGGAAAACAAATTATTCTAGATTTTGTTTTCAATTTGATGGCGATGGATCAAGTGTTCGTGTTCGTGTTCGTGTTCGTGTTGGTGAATGCATCATCATTATTATTATTTCTATGTTTTTAAAAACAATAAAATAATAAGATGCTTTTTTAAATTGGGTAAACTACCAATAAATCTTTAAACCCAAACTTCTCTTTAATTTAACTCCCCTTATCAATTATTTTATATTCTAACTCTCCGATCATACTTTCATCTTCATCTTAACTCCCTACCCCACAACATTTACCAAATTGCCCTTACAAGTGGTAAATTATTAATTGCATTATGCCCCCTGGAGTTTTAATCAATTTTTAAAATTACCCCAAAGTTTCCATTTTTTCTAATAAACTTGTCCTTTACGATCCGTCGTTGCGACATTGGTATCAGAGCCTAGGTTTATTCTGAAAATACTATAATAATACCTTGAATATTAATTTGTAACCTATACGGAGTAGGCGATTCAAGAAATTATGGACCCGAACGAATGTTCGAAGTGTCATTCATACAGGTGGTACTTCCAAAAATTGGAAGCACTAAATCAGAAGCATATTGTAGAAGCTCAACGCTTCAACCATAAGTGGAAACTATTACGAGGAACATGATTATGCACACCCGGCATAAACTATTACAAGAAACTCGAAAGGATGACAAAGAGGCTCCATCAAGGGCACCTCAAATTACAGTCTGAGTTAGCAGAACTTCAGGAAGACGATCATCCTGAACATGAAGATGTTGTTCCAAACCCCAATGATCCAACATGGTCCAGACCAGATGATTATGATGGGAGAACCAACCTTTCGAGAAATTGAGCCAGATTCTTCTAAGATGTCCCAAGATCTTAGAGAGATTCAGAAGACATTGCATCGTTATGGGTACCTTCAATACCATGTCCCTGCACAGATCCATCAGATTCAAAGTCAGATGAAGATTATGATTAAACATCAGGAAGAAATTCTTGAAAACCTTCGAGATGTTCAAAACCTAGTAAAGGAGTTGCAGTCAAGACCAAGTCCTACAGGAAGAAGGAACATAGGGTGGTTACCACCGTTCTATGGAACAGAACCCCTTTTACACCAAAAAGGGAAAGCGAAGGAAGTCCGAAGGCCTTTGACGGAGACTGAAAAATGATTGCAGTCCTATGAGGAGAGCCCAACTTCACACGAAGTAATGGAAAGAATCAACTTGGAAGATCTACGAGATCTTGGTGATTCGTTTGTGGGATTAAATCTCGTAGAATTAAAGACGGGAGAGCTTGTACCAAGACCTCCACCACAAGTGAGTTTCGGGTCACGCAATCCACCCGAAGGTGATCAAAGTATGCCACACATGAAAGATTTTACCTCAGCAACTTTGGATCCCCAGTTGGAACAAGGAACCGTTCCCGCAGGCCAGATATACATCAAACGCCTTACGGGAAATCTCAGCTAGATCCAATCTATCCATATAACTTATGCTCAACATGGATATCTTGGATTTCAAAAACAGAGAAGTTCTTATTGATGAATGGGCTTCAGCAATGAAAATAGCAGCAGGAACGCTCGATCTAAGCAAAGAAGGATTCATTTTACTTCTCAAAATGAGTCTGGAAGGATCAGTCAAGATTGCCTGGGATATGGGAGACCTAGGTACCAAGGAAGAAGTTTTAGCTGGAGAGTCCCTGAAAGAATCGTGGACAAGATGGCAAAATTCTTTAAAATCTGTTTCATTGGAGTAAGTTACTTCGAAGGAATGGAGGAAGAGAAGGCTAAAAAATATAGACAAGCTCTAATTAGCCTAGAACTACATGATATTTGTTATGTAGACGAGTACATCAAACTCTTTACAGAGTATCGATGGAAGGCAAAGATAGAAGAAAAAGATGCAGCAGAACTGTTCTTTGCCAAAATTCCGAGCCCATGGAGAGAAATGCTTATCCAGGAGTATACACCTCATGCAATCGAGACGGTGTCCGGGAGAATGTCATTTCTTAAGGTAAAACTTGTGGAGTGGTGCTACCAAGCAAAACTCCAAAAGAATTTCAAGAAGCTCAGAGGAATCAACAAAATAGCTCATCTTTGCTGTATATTGAATGATATCCCTACAATCATTGGAAACTACCCCCAGAGGCGAAAGATGAAAAAGCACAGAGCTCATCCACATGCACGAGGAAGTAGTTCAAGAAGAAGTAGGTCTTCATGGAGACCTAGAAAGTTATGGTCAAAGCAGAAAGCCCGAAGTTACAGATCTGGGCAGAGATCAGGACCAACAAGGAGCGGAATCTTATCAACGGGTTCTAATCAAGCAAGTTCTAGCAGAACACCAATGAAAAGAACTTTCAGACTCACTCATATTGTGGGGTCCTCATTACTTAATCCATTATGTATCAATTAAGCATACATACGTGAGTCTGAATTAAGTAAAAACATGCACTGATTAAGAGTATCTTACTAGTTAAGTTGTTACAGATATACCAAAACCACTAGTACAAAACCAAATAACTTTTTCACATATACATTACATGTATAATTAACAACCTAATCCAGTACAACTCCTATGCAGTGGTTCACCTCGCAGCGGAATAAGACTCACGATTCCCACGTCTATGAATTCCTACAGAAACATTCACACAATAAGTATAGAGAACAACTATCTCAGTGCAATATCAAAACACAATATCAATATCAATGATAAAGCACAATAAATCATCTAACGTGAATGTTCTGTATCATGCATCCACAAATGCACTATGTCATGACATGTCTCAACAATTACCCTATTATCACGAGCCCCATATGATATGCCTATTCAGCTCAATATGTCAGTGGAACCACATCACATCTTCATATTAGCAGCACATATCATAGTACCAACTCATCTGTGATAATAGCCAGAGCATATACCCACACCAGGCGTATATCTCTCAAGCCAAAGCATATGTAGTATATCTATCGTGGCAACGATCCCAGCCAAAGCATATACCACACCAGGCATATCTATCAAGGCACTGATCTTACCAAAGCATATACACATATCTATCAAGGCATCCATCCCAATCATATGAAATCCATGTATGTACATGCATATGATACTACCAATCATATGATACAAGCGAACATAAATCATATGATATCAAAACCATAACATCATCATCACATCATATATATACTCCGTACATCAACACGTACCTGTAAAGCGACACAAACCAGATAAATCAGTCGTCAATGGTTAATTGCCTCTTTGCCCTGTCCCCTGTGATGATGCTACAAGCACATGAACAATATACCATGTTATAAGAGGCTTCAATATCAAAAGCTACAACATATAACATTTTAAGTCTACCGATCGATCGGTCACTTTAGCGATCGATCGGTCCAAACATTAACCCTAGCGATCGGTCGGTCAGAAGCTAGCGATCGATCGCTCAAATGTTTGAATTTCTCAAAAATGCTACGGCGGTCGCTTTCAGTGATCGATCGGTACATGAACCGCCTTACTTCCCCTGTTTCTACCGATCGATCGGTACGATCCTAGCGATCGATCGGTCGATGATAAAATTTTGAAACCATGGCGATTTTTAATGCTTATCTTCATGGTTCTCAACCTACACCTCAAGTTAAACCATCAAAACTTGATATATGCATACTTTAACCTCATATAAACATGTTTCTATCACAATACAACTTAGTTCATTGAATTCAATCACATATGAATTCCATCTTCCTTCTAACAATTACATGCTTCTCAAATTGCACACAAAGCATCATAACTAAGTTATTACACCAACTAACTACATAAAGTAGAGTATGCAACTTCTCCTTACCACATCTTTCATGTTGAACATGCTTCCAAGCTAGAACCAAGCAAAAACACCAAGAGGTTCAAGAGAGCATGTGTAGAGATTTGTAGGTGAGTTTAGGTGTTGTGTGTTTTTCAAATCTGCTTCTATCTTTATATAACCTCCTCACCTCAAATTCAAATGCACCTTCAACTCAAATACACATGCTAATGTATCTTCAAATGCAAATAAATGTGCACCAAGGTCATGTTTCACTACACAATTCATATATCTTCCTTCTCTTGCATATCAAATCATCCATATGTCAAGACTATACATATCTTTGTTCACAACTCACATATCTCCTATGTTTCTTGTTTATGTTACCTCATAGTAATTCATTCTTTTATTACCTCGATCATCACTCGGTTCCAGCCGAACTCGAGTTCACATCATACCGTAATTATTCTAAATTACGTCATAATCATGTGACACGTATCTAAAGTAAATCGAGGCATTACACATACTCGTGCAAATGAAAGTTTCAAAGATTGTCACTGCTAGACATGTGGAGCAAAAGGACATAAGTCTACAGATTGTCCAGAAAACCAAAGCCGTGGAGTAAGACAGTTCGAGCATACCAAAGAATTTGAAGATGCTGTCTATTTCCAGGATTTGGTACAAGTGTATCAATTTGAGGATATTCTCTCAGATGAAAGCATCTATGAAGAAGATTTCTGATGATGGAGGTGAATCCAGCTCAGAATCAGAGTGAAGGAGAGTTCCTTCAACACGTGATCAGAGAAGAGGCGTCATGATTTTTCTCTCATACCACTGTTTCTCATAAAACTCTTATAAGGATCATGAAGGAAGAGTCAAAGCTTCATAATGGATTTACAATTGGAGCAATGTAGAAAGCCATGGATATGATTGGTCTTCGAAGCAGGAGGCATCAGATTATTCATAGGGTAACAACAGGAGAATTTGCAATCCCGATAGAACTCACAGGAAACCAAATCGAGATGCAATTAATCCTCTATAGAGGAATCCAAAAGATTAAAACAAGGTCAAAAGAGATGTTGCTAATACACTCTCATGAATTCATAGTAGAGCCATTAGAGTCATCATCAAGGCAACATTCAAGGAAGGAATTGATTCGCTTCTCAACCTGGCGATCTTTGACAAAAGAATCCCGAACCTCAAGGACTCTTGTTTGGGAGCAGTTACAGGAAATTTGTATGCGGGAAAGATGGCTTTCAACATCTATTTTGCATACAATTTGGGGGATCAAGATTTCAACAAGGTTCTAACTCTTCATCAAGATTTTAAAAGAAATGAGTTGATGAAAGAAGGAAACACGCCTTACTCGATCACCTACAAGGTGTCATACGCACTCTCGAATACTCATCAGTCAGAAGTATTCTGAAAAAAGGAATTCATTGAAGTCCCCAAAATCTTCGAGGATTTCGCCAAAGCAGTATTGTCGGACATCATTGATACTCTGACAATATCAGAGATCGGCATGAGGATACAAGATCAAACTGTTCTGAACAGAAGCAGAAGCCTTATGATCTAGCCAAGAAGGGTGTTTTTCCAACATGATAGGTTAATCCGCAACTAACGAGGGAAAAACATAAGGCAGTCCCGAGCAGAATTCAGAAAATCCCTGATGTATTCAAAACAACAGGAAAACTAAAATACCCAGAAGGCTGGAGAGAAGTGCAGATAATTTTTTACATCACGGAAAAAGATAATATCTTCCTTTGCGATGTCATCTACTATTTGCAACAACCTACAATTGGCAAGTATCAAGGAAACCTTCAAATTGGTGAAATTGATCTAACAATTGAAGGAACTGCAGGAAGAATCCCAGAACAGCTTATTCTCGTGATTGCATTTCTCGAGGAACATAAACCTTGGGAAAGATTGCAAGATGGAATGAAATTCACGGTGAAACGAAAAAGATATAGGATCAGATGACCACCAGCCCATTCTCCATATACATCTCCGTCGGGATGTTATATGAAAAATATCAGGAAGAATATTTTGCGGCTTACATGGACTCAGGAGCCGGAATATATACTACCAGGCGAGATATCTTTCCCAAAGAAGTTGGTAAAAAATTACCAGTTATTGCCGGAAGAGACTTTTCCAAAAGGATCCTTATCCTTAATGAAGGGGTCCAGGGAGCAGAAATAATCATCGGTGGAGCAGGCAGTACCCCATGGTACAAAGTCAAGACTCCACCTATTTATTTCCATGATACAGAAGCAGATATGCTGTTAGGAAACAATTTCCTACAGACATTCAAGAGATTCACACAGGAGAACGAGACAAGAAGACTTTTTTGCACAACCATTTGTGATCATAAGATTATTCTGCAGAGACTACGGGAGGCGTTTCACAGAAAATTTCCCATTAGTTTTCGCAACAAGCATGGTGATGAAGGAAAACTTCGACACCCAAAGATGAAGGATCAATGGAAATTTGGAGAAGCAATCCCTCAGTTTCGACAACAAGGCTTTAGTGAAAAGGATTCTCAAACTTTTGACTGGGTTAATATTATGTCTTTCAGTGAACATGATGAGGAAGAAGTTACTCCAGAACCCTGTTGCTACTAAAAAAAGGCATTACAAGATAAAGTTCCACAACCTGAAACTACCCTCGAAGAGAAAATTACTCTAGAGGATGTGAAAAGGAAAATTTAGAGGAACTACAACGAGGATCCACTGGCATGATGGAATAAGAATGAGCTCAAAGCTACTTTGAGGTGAAAGCTGGAAAATAAAATGAGTTCGTAAGATTCAGACCAATCCCCATGAATATGGTGGATATGCAGATGATACTTAAGGAACATCTTGACCTTAAGTTGATCTCAGCAGGTATTTCTCCATACAGCAGTCCAGGATTTCTTGTCCGGAATCATGGAGAAATCAAACGAGGAAAGCCAAGATTGGTGATCAACTATAAAGGGATCAACGAAATTTTGGAGTTCGATGGATATTTTATCCCAAGCAGAGAACATTTGGTAAATAGCATCAAGAATGCCAAAGTGTTTTCTAAGTTCGATTGCAAGTCTGGATTCTACCAGATTAAAATGGAGGAAGCAAGCAGAAAGTTTACAGCATTCTCCACACTACAAGGACGTTATATCTGGAATGTTATGCCAATGAGATTGGCAAATGCTCCCCAGATATATCAAAGAAAGATGAATAATCTTTTCAAATATTACTTCAGTTTCATGTTCGTTTATATTGACGACATCCTCATAGCGTCAAAAAACATCTTAAACATTTGGAAATCTTTTCAGATGTTTGTTACAATGAAGGATTAGTGCTTTCCAAAAAGAAAGCAGTGATTGATACAAGACAGATCGAGTTCCTTGGAATCGAGATCGACGAATCTGGAATCATCCTGCATAATCATATTGTTGAAAAAGTACAAGGATATCCGGATGACCTCAAATATTTTAAGCAACTTCAGAGTTTTTTATGAGTTGTTAATTTTGTTGGAATGTTCATCAACAATCTAGCAAACCATAGGAAGGTGTTCAGTTCACTACTCAAAAAAGATGTTAAGTTTGAGTGGAATGAAGATCACAAACAAGCTGTCAAACAACTTAAAGAAGTTTGTAGGCAATTATCAAACCTTGCAATTCCAGACGACGAGGATGAACTGGTATTATACACAGATGCCAGCGATCATTGGTGGGCTGTAGTACTTATGAAGGCCACACCAGATGGAGAAGTGCCATGCAGATATTGCAGCGGTCTATTTGACAGCAGCGAAGTTATCAGATGGCACATCAACGAAAAAAAAATTGTTTACAGTTCGAAAGGCTTTCAAAAAATGGCCATTATTCTTACTTTTAAAAAAGTTTATCTTAAAAATAGATAACACTAGTGTTAAGTCTTTTCTGAAAAATAAAATTGAATCAAAACCAAAAAAAGGCTAGACTATTAAGATGGCAAGCTGAATGTCAATTTTTTTTATGATATTGTCATAGTGAAATCTGATAAAAATGTTCTTGCAGATTTCTTAACACGAGATGGAGGGACACATTGCTAGCAATACCCTCAAACGAGTAAGGAATCTCAGGGAAAACCTGGAGATCCTAGAACGAGACTTTGGGACACTTTGTCTCAATGCTGAGGTCGCATGACGCTTCAACGAGCAGATCAGGAACTTGTTATTGATCACATATGATCATGATTTTAGGACCATGAATGTTTGTTTGAAGTCTTGAAAGGGCTTATCCTTCAGGCCGCACCACCAACGGTGCAGAAAGAAGTGTTTAGAGAACGTGACTCATCTAACCCGGAGGTAAGGGATTCAAGTACCTCTGTCACGAGTGCTGCAGATGATGCATTCCTTGAGGATGTACATGTTGTAGCGAATGTTGAGGTTCAGGTGTTATCACAATCTGAACCTTCAAGTCAACCCAACACCTTTGGGGTAAAAAAGGGGGAGTTGAATCTTAGGCCAATGACTGGCAATTCTAAGGTTCAAACTATTGATGGTTTAGTTTCTTCACCTATGCAGGATTACCAACGTACTTGGGAGAAACAAATTACCAGGCGAGGTATCAACCCAGACAAATCTATACTTGATATCTACGGAAAATATCCGAGAGTTTGGATGAAACCATGCAGCCATCCAAACGATGTTCAAGAATGGTATAATTTCGGTGCCCTTGCTTCAGTTTATACTGTGGAACCAGCATTCCCTGAAATTTCAAAATTAGCAAAATGGATTAGAGAAGTTGTTCATGAGACTTGGGCCAATAATCAACATTTGGCCAGAGGAGATATCTTGGAGTTGTATTTTTTCAGTGCTGCTCCATAGCCAGCGAAGAAGGGCTTCATTGAAGCTTTTCATTTTATCAAGCTTAGACGACCAGACAGAAACGCCATAAAAATATAAAAATGACGCTACCATAAGGTATACCAATTTTGGATGGGACTATCATGGAAGATGAAGTTTCAACCAGACGTGCATGGGGTCTTAGGGTTTGTCTAACGGAAATGGATAAAGTCAAATACTCATTCAAGTTTTTTCAGACTTCAGCCAATGGAACTTTCATGCTGAATTCCATGACAGGAACCTCAACAAGATTTGCCGAAGAACTCTTTGAAATAAAAAGAAGAATTCTTTGGGAATACAAGATTCCGGCGGGAAAAGAAACTTACCGAAAATTCTGAACATGGCACATGTTGGCCGGTGGATAGACCATATTTGCCAAGCATGCCTGAAGCAGAAAGAACCAGAGTTCGAGAAAGGATTCCGATCCAAACCCGACAGATCAAAGGCAGGATAATATTTCTTTCTTTATTTCTTTTATAATCGTTTGTAATATTGTTCTGTTGGGTTTTAGTTATGTGTTCTTAGGTCAAGCCTCATCTATATGAGAGGCTAAACAAGTTCGTCTCCTCCCAAAAGGAGACGTTTTAATGTAATAGATATTATAAGTCTTTACAGAATAAATAAAGGCTATTTCCCATCTATCTCCCAGATTTCTGTAAATCTTTCTTATATCTTGATTGTACCTTACGCTCTAAGGTATGAAACGAATTTGGGTTGTGCTGTGCGGTTTCTGAAAGAGTCGGATAACTGACAGACTAACCTTGCCTGAGAGCTGAGGTTGAATGGTGAGGAGCCATTCGTAAAATAGTTTGGAGGCAGTAAGTTTCAACTGGTGGCTTTGTAACCCACCTCACCCGGTGTCGTTATGGTCAAAATGGTATATTTCAGTTTGTTAAAATTTTATTGTAATACGGAAGCATGATGGGCATGTTATTGAATTTTACATAGTAAGGGATTATTAGGGCTTAAATTTATCATGAACCGTGAGTCCTTTGCAAAAGTATGCTCTTGGGTTCTCTCAAGATGACAGAAACTGAAGGATCTCATGTTCATTAAGGCCCCTGCATTTACGTATCCCTTATTTGGAGTTGTGTTGGGTTTTGGAAACCCGAATAATCTTGATTTTGATGTTAACAAAACTTGTTACTGTGTTGCTAACATATTTCATCAAGTGTGCAGTTCATAGATGATATCTTTACAGCTTGATGATTAGAAAAGAAATAGGTTGAAGAAATTGGACCAGTAGATACATCCAGTAGACCTTGAGCGCTGCTGACTAAATTGATCATCTACCGGATCATCTACCGGACTACCAGCAGACATTGAGCGTTGCTGACTAAATTGATCATATACCAGATCATCTACCGGACTACCATCAGACCTTGAGCGTTGCTGACTAAATTGATCATCTACCGGATCATGTACCGAACTACCAGTAGACCTTGAGTGTTGCTGACTAAATTGATCATCTACCGGACTACCAGCAGGGGACCAGTGTACCTTGGACCAGCAGACCTCGAAGCTCCAACCAGTAGACATCGATCAGTAGACGTTGAGCAGTAGACTCAACAGTAGAGGCCAGCGGATTCGAACTAGAGGCCAGCAGACTTCGAACCAGTAGAGGTCAACAACTCGACCAATAGACTTGCAAGTAGACCTGCTCTACTGGAACAAAGCAGCAACCTTCCATAAATAGCCTAGAAGCAGAATATGACAGTTGCAATGTTTGAAATCTTACCAAAACTGTCGCAACGGCTATATTCTTGTATCTAACGTATATATCATACTTGGGGGCTATATATACATGAGTTGGAAACTCAATAACAGCTATTTTTTGAAGATTAATCCAAGCATTCCAAAGCAAAACCTCAATTGGGGAACTTCAAAGACAGAAGCTGCTAAATGAAGAGCACTCCCCAAACCTTTGGCACCTCTTACCTTAATGTATCAGATTCATTATGGAACAATTTGTGCCTTTGTATTCACTCTATTCATTGTATTTGTGAGCTAAAATAGAAGAGTGAATACTATTGTAATAGTTTGTGATTCATCACAACAGGATGAGAGGTCTTTGTGTGTGAGACGTTAAAGAACATACATAGTTGAGTTGCTAGGAGTTCTAGTTGGATGGGGAATGCCCAACTAGACCGGGTTTGTACAAAGAGTTGTATAAATCAAAATCTTCTAGTGTATCATTCCATGAGATGGAAGAAGGGGAGACGTAGAAGCATCGTGCTTCGAACTTCCAGAAACAAATGCTTGTGTTATTTACTTACTGCATTTATTTACATTACTGTGTTTACATACTTTCTTGCAAATCTTTAAAATGTCTTTCAAATGTTTAATCGGTTATAGAGCGGCTTATGTCGAGTGTCTTCCGCTCGGCTTTGTAACCGAACTCGATATAATCTCTCGGTGCAATTATTTCAAGAACACGAGCTATTGAAGCTCAAGTTGGTTGAACTCGGGTGTGGAATGACAACACACCCCCGGAATCGATCCTAAGAAGTTGTTTATTAGAAAAATGAGATTTTGGTTGTTTTGTTAAAATCATAAAAGCATTAGGGAGTTTTATGCAATTAAAGTAAGGGCTTTTTAGACTTTTGAGGTTTGTAGGGAGTTAGAAAGAAAAGAAGTATGATAGGGAGTTTGAATAAAGAATCTTTGAAATAGGGAGGAATGTTAAAGTTATGTTTGGAGGTAGGAATTTTAAATGAGTTTAACCTTTTAAATTTCTTCTTTTCTTTTTTAAATATGAGAATCGTTCTACTAATAACAAGAGGGTCATTGTTTTATGTATTACTTTCTTTCTATAATATTTTTCCTAGTAATTATATAAAATAATATTTTTCCTAGTAACTATATAAAGTATAATAATAATAATAATAATAATAATAATAATAATAAGGGCTTTGTTTGAAGTAAAAGGATTAGGTGGCCACTGATAAAAAAAATTAATAATTTATTATTTGGTTTGATTGTAGACACAAAATTATCCCTATTTGACCTTATCAGTACTACTAGAAAAATCGGCTTTAGTGATACTAAAAAACCTCATAAAATGTGCTATAGTGACACTTTTACTTTTAGTGACACTTGCTTAAAGCGTCGCGTATGTGTGTGTTTCAATAAATATGTAGGTTATAGTGACGCTTGAAAGAGTCATTAAAAGCAGTATTCTGTCGCTTTAAAGTGTCACTGTAACATACATACCTATTGAAACACAAACTTACACAATGCTTTAAGTAAGCGTCACTAAAAATAAAACATCACTATAGCCACATTTTGTGACGCTTTATAGTATCACTATATTATTTCAAACGCGCTATAATTAATTGCATCACAACAACTTAAAAATTGTTTATTTTATTTATTTTTTTCATTTTTCGTGATTATAGATATAAAAACAAATAACATAAAAGCAATCATCAATATTAACTTAAGTCATTAAACCTGTCACAAAATTATATCAAATATTAAAGCACAAATTACAAAACTAGTAAATTAAAATCAAGTTGAATAAAAAAATCATTACAAGTATCAAAGTCATTACAAGCTTTTCAAAAAGTTCGCACAAACTATCAAAGTCATCCTCTTGGACCTCCACCGAATAATTCATGCATATTATCTAACGCTTCTTGCTCCCCTTTTGCTTTTCCAACAATCTCCTCTTCCTGGAAACATCACCACCATAGCATTTTTCAAGAACATTTTACCAACAATTTTGCGCATCATATGCGCCTAATTTGTTAGCAATTAATTAACTATCAGGATGTGAATTTATCAATGCTGTAATCCACCACATCACCATCGTCAGCCACAACCCACTGGACCTGCTTTCATTGATAGCTGACAAGTATTAGTACTTAAAACAAATGTTTTTCAAATTTTCGAGACAAACTTAGAATCAGCAAGTTCTGAATAAGGAAGCACCAATTCCTCAGCAGTACTGCGAAAAATGGGCAGCCGTTATATATACAAAGATAAGATCCTCAAACATTCATCATATGGTTGAAAATATGAGAAATGCAGTTACCGAACTTCAGAATGCCCTGAAATGTTTCTCCCAACAACCATTTGCATCAAGTGAACCAAAACTCGGAGAGTATTGTAATGAAGCAGTCCTTTGAAATTACCACTTGAAGAAATTGCGCCATCAGCCACAGTACCATCCTTACAGATTGGTAGTCATCGAAATTAAAAAAAACTCGAAATCTTAGAATAAAACATGAATCATCTAAATGATAACACATCCTAAATTCTATAAAAATGGTGGCAGCGGGAGTGGGAGAGTTGGAGTTGTCAAACAACTGTTGAACATCGAAGACTACTATAACAAAAACAGGCATAAAATTAAGAATTTTTATAAAAGAATCTCGAACTACTCACGTTTCACTGGCAATGACCTTTGACCCAATAGCAGCTTGGATGGTTATCTCAAACATTTACCTGTCCAACAACGTACTAAGACAGTATCCACAACAAAGCAAAAATAAAATAGAATGGTAAATCATATTGATCATTACCTGTCAATGAATTTCTTCAGTTTCTCCACTAATTCACAGCCGACTCTTTGGGCCTTCGATCATTGAATTATAGTGGCCATAGCATCAACTTGTCGTCCATTTAACAGGACATCAAGTTTCACCAAATCGGAGGCCTGATAACTGTCAAAAGAACCACTTGTTGATATCTATTCTATTTAAGGACAGCTTATAGATTCTGCAGTACTACACACTTAAAAGCCAGCGAAAGTAAGAGTTATCCAAGAGGTGCAAGGGAGAATAGTGTTATACTTACCTTGCTTCCTCATAATCAAAAGATGCGAGGAAGGAAGTAAGAGAAAAAGATACGTTTCAACGCACGGAGTAGACGCCAATCGTTTATCGTACTTCTAAACCTTTGTTTTTGAATATTTTAGAATTCACGATGTGGATTTGGTTGAAAAACACTTTTACATCTTGTTTTTTTTATTTAAACATGCTAAAGTTTATTTTATCAAGATTATGGGGCTTGTGTTTGGTTTGATGATTTGAATGTTTTTATTTGATTGATTCTTTTGTGCATGAATTACAATCTTAATGCTTTCAAAGCTTTGCAAACTTTGATTGATTTTCGAGAATTATAATTTAGATTGAGAGATTAAATTATAATACGCTATAGTAATTCATGTTGTATGTTCAAGATTGAGATCGATAGATGAAATCACATACGAGTGATAACTTTAGATTTGATGATCTAACGTTAGGGTTTTCATAGATTGTTATGAAATATCAATTTGGTGATTAAGTGAACGAAAGATACTTATTTCAATTTGATATTAATTTCAATATAGCTTGAGAAAGTGTGTTGAATGTTTTAAGGGAACCCGTTAAGAATTAATTGGATGGTGAATTGTATTTTTACAAACAAATCATTAACGATAACACAAGTGAACCAACGTCTTGATAAATTTCTCGAGTGGAATTTCTTTGCCTCTTCAAATTAGTTGATTTTATTTCAGATTTTAAGTATTTTGTTTAATTAATTATTCATATATTTCTTAGGCTAAATATAATTTATCTAATTCTTATTTGGTACTTATACGTTAGTCCCTATTTGGTAAGACATCCTATTTCCATATCATTATACTAAAACTTGACACCGTGCACTTGCGGTTAAAATGCCCTACACTCAAAAAATATTGTTTAAAAGAAATCACGATCACACGCATAAATCATGCTCCTTTGCGCTTAACACTATGCTTGGGCACCTTTTCTTCTTCACAACAGGCTCATGGAGCGCATAAGTTCATGCACCTTAGCGCTTGTATCTCTGTCCAAAAATCAAATTGCACACACGGGCGCCTATGGCGCATAAAATCATGGGCCTATGGTGCCCTTTTCTTCAAATTCTCGGTTCTTCTCCGTCTTCATCCTTTTACTCAATTAAAATTTAAAGCTCATTCATCATATTTTTATATCTTTCCTGCATCAAAATCATATTTCTTATTGAATTCTTGCATGACACAAAAACAACAACAAAATCCGTAATTCTGAACGATAATTGATAGAAATCCTCATAACTTGTGCAAACAATCTAAGTGCAAAATTGCACTTATCAGTACCACAAATCAGTATATTTGGTGTTAGTTCCGGATTTTAAAGATGACAAAACAAATCAGAACGGATCGATAGAAATCAGATTGACCAGATCGATTGCTCAAAACAGATCAAGTTGATATGGTATATCGCAAAATCAGAACGGATCGATGAACATCAGCCTGACCAGATCGAAGCTTCAGAACAGCTCAACTTTTATCAGATCAAGAGCAGACAAGGTTGAATAAGCTTCGTTCTTCAGTCCGAATCATTAACGATTATTTATTGAAGCATTTAATGTTGCAATTAATGCTGAAAAAGATCAAGAACTGAATATTACCATAAAAGGTAAGAAGACAAAGAAGTGCTTACCTGACAGTCGCCGAAAGCATGAACCAGAATGGCAAGTGCCCAAAAGAATAAGATTGTAGCCTACTCAGAATTTGAGTAGAGTCAAGAGTTGCATATAAAGGGAAATAATGTCGTTGGTACATGCAACTATATAAGGATGCAACAGAAGAGCTCAAGAAAGGGTCTGATCAATCGAAAAACGCAAAGAGAAAGCTAAACAGCACAAGCTTACAAGCTCAGACTTTCTCGAGCCGAAAGTTTTCATAAGCACAAGCATATTGTAATATTTGATCATCTTAGGATCATTGTGTGCATAGACTAAATTAGTCTATCTTTTGTATTATGTGCTAAGATAGAAAAGTGAGAATCAATTGTAACTGTCAGACAGAGTGTGTCTGAACAGATCGAGAGAATAGGAGTTTCAGTCTGGTAGTGAGGTAAATCCAGCTGAATCGGGTTTGTACAACATGATTGTATAAATCAAAGTCTTCTAGTAGAATCCTTCATTAATTGGAAGAATGGGAGACGTAGAAGGATTACACCACCTTCGAACTTCCAGAAACATATTCTGTCTTTTATCATTCTGCACTCGTTATACTATTCAAGCCATCAAGCCGTTCTTACTAGTCTAAGAACAGACCGTTCAGCACTAAAATATTCAGTGGTCTGTTCTGCAGATAAGTTGATTAAGAAACAGATTTCTTTCACTAACCTGAGAGAAATCACAAAGGATTATTTTTTAATAGGAGTGTTCATTCACCCCCCCCCCCCTCTAAACACTCCGGACCGATCCTAACAAGTGGTATCAGAGCAGGTCGTCTTAATCATCACAAAGACACTTGAGCTGATGGAATCATTCAACAAAATTCCTATGTTCTCAAAAGAAGACTATGATGATTGGAGAATCAGAATGCAAGCTCATCTGGCAGCACAGGATGACAATATGTGGTTCATCATCATTGATGGACCAATGAAGATTCTGAAAGTCAATACAACAGCCTCCATTACTGGTGGTGAACCCCAAATGGTCGAGAAGGACAGATCCCTCTGGACGAATGAAGAAAGAAAGAAAGCAAATCTAGACAACGTTGCCAAAGACATCTTGTTCAAGACGTTGGACAAGAATATGTTCAGTAAAATCAAAATGTGCTCTACTGCCAAAGAAATTTGGGAGAAGATAGCACAGCTATGTGAAGGGAACAACCAATTCACAAGCTGACTGTTGCTCTTCAAAGATTTGAGAGTATAAAAATGAAGATTGGAGAAACTCTAAACGAGTTTGATGAAAGAGTTACTCGTATCATCAATGAACTAAATGGTCTGGGCAAGGAATACTCTAACAGAGAGATTGCTCTGAAAGTAATGAGAGCTCTGCCAAAAGAATGGGATGTAAAGACCATTACAATGAGGGAGTCTAAAGATCTGAACAAAGTTGAACTTCATGATCTGTTCGTAGATCTTAAGGCATATGAGTTCGAACTAATCACCAGAGGTGAAGCAGAGCCATTAATCTCTCAACCAAACAAAGCACTGGCAGCCATCCAGATCAGACCACCCCCACAACAGATCGATCTATCAAACAGATAAGTAATGATGCTATGTCATTATTTATCAAGAAATTTGGTAAATTCATGTCTAAGAATAAAAGGAATTTTAAACCTTCTCATCACTATAAATCAAGAAAAGACGATGCTGTTAATGATCAGGCTTGCTACAATTGTGGTAAGACCGAACACTTTATTGCAGATTGCACCAGGCCGAAGAAAGAAGAACGTAAAGAAAAGCATCGTGATGACAAGAAAAAGAAGCACTACAAAGATCGTAAAACTCATCATGGGAAGTCCAAAAAGGTCCTAGTAGCAGAGGAAGGAAACAGCAAGTGGGCTCAGACTTATTCAGATTCAGAAAGCTCCGAATATTCATCCAGCGAAAGCGAAGAAGATATTCAATGTCTAATGGCAGACGAAGAAATGAGTCAAACAGACGAGGTATTCGATCTTGACTAAAATGAATTCACACGTGAAGAGCTTATGTCCGCACTGCAAGACATGGCTAATGATTATAGAATCTTAGCTGAATCATTTGAGAAAACTAAAGCTAAAGCCAATGATCAAATAGATGAGCACATCAGACCAAGCTGCTCTGAGCTAGGTGAGCGCAATAATCTACAGATCGAGTTGAACAAGCTGAAAATCTCTTACGATCAGCTCCATGAAGAAAACAAGAGAATTAGCACACAAAATGCTAAGCTTTCTCATATTTTCAAAACATGGACAAAATCAAGAGCATCATTGGATGAATTGCAAGAGGTACAAAGAAATGTCGGTGATGTCACCGGCATAGGCTTTGATATCAAAGACTGCACCAAAGATGAATCTGAATTGTTGCTGGTAAAGAACAAAATCAAACAAATGACATTTGTTAGATCCAGCACAGTATATGAAACTGAAGCGCCTAAAATTCAAACGGGAGTCTCCTTCGGGGATCAAGGTTTGAGAAGAGGAATTGGGTACGTTAACCAAGCCAAAGAAAAGGCACCAGCAAGTTTTGTGTCTATCAGACCAAATCTAAAGGTGCAAGATCTAAGGCAAGGAAGACCATCCAACTACTATAACTCAAAACCAGTTCAACGAAGATATAGATTACCTCATAAGAATCAAAGGTTTCCATATCGCACACATTATCACACACACATCGAAACAGATCAGCTCACATCACACCAGACACACACAAGCCATTAAAGCTGATTCAGGTGTGGGTTCCCAAAGGGCTAATCCGTACTGGACCCAAGTAGGATTGGGTACCAACAGTAATTATGTTTGATGACAGGTACCGAAGAAACTTGTATCAGACTGGTACTTAGACAGTGGATGTTCTCGTCACATGACAGGAAACGTCGAGCTGCTGTCTAAAGTCACAGAATGTACTGGACCCAAGATCATCTTCGGGGATAACTCAAAGGGTAAAACTGTGGGCAAGGGTAAGATTGTCCATGGTAATATTACTATCAATGATGTGCTGTTAGTTGAAAATTTATGCTATAATCTGATCAGTATAAGTCAGCTATGTGATAATGGTTATGCTGTAGAATTTCACAAACACACTTGCACCGTTAAATCGTCAGACGATATGACCATGCTTGTAGGAATCAGAACTGGAAATACATATAAGATTAACTGGAATTTTGCTCAATCTGATAATCCTACTTGCTTCATCGCAAATAATGATAATAAACACTGGCTATGGCATAAACGCTTGAATCATCTCAACTTTAAGACTATCTCTAGCCTGTGTAAACATGATTTAGTTGTCGGTCTGCCCAAGATCGATTTTGCTAAGGATAAAATCTGTGAAGCTTGCCAAATGGGCAAACAGATCAGATCATCCTTCAAAACAAGAATGACAAATCCTCCTCACGCTGCTTAGAACTATTACATATGGACTTGTTTGGTCCTATACCAATAACAAGTTTAGGGGGAATGCGGTATACTCTTGTTGTTATTGATGATTACTCACGTTTTACATGGACTATATTTTTGAGCAGTAAAGATCAGACGTGTCCGAAATTGATCAAGCTGCTGAAACGCACTCAGAATGAGAAATCATCAAGCATATAGATAGGATTCGAAGTGACAAAGGCACTGAATTCTCAAATCAGCATCTTGAATCTTTTCTAGAAGATCAAGGAATTAAGCATGAATTCTCAGCTGCTCGAACCCCTCAACAAAATCAAGTTGCAGAACGAAGGAACAGAACGCCTAAAGAAGCAGCAAGGACAATGCTTGCAGATTCTGGAATTTCCCAAAAGTTCTGGGCAGAAGCTGTAAATACTGCATGCTACACTCAAAATCGATCTATGATTAACAAAAAGTTGAATCTTACTCCATATGAAGTATGGACTGGTAACAAACCGTCTATCTCTCACCTTAATGTATTTGGCTGCAAATGCTTCGTTCACAATAATGGTAAGAATCATCTTACAGCATTCGAAGCTAAGTCAGATAATGGGATATTCTTAGGATATTCATCCAATAGTAAAGCTTTTCGCATCTTCAATAATTGCACTTTAACTGTAGAAGAATCAGTTCATGTAGTGTTTGATGAATCTTTATGTATTGAGGGTAACAAGGAATCAATTCAAAATCAGATGGAAAATATATCTCGAAGCTAACAGTGATGATGAGATTGTAGCTAACAGGTCAAGAGACAATCCACCGGAACCTGAAGTACCAGATAGACCGGATCAAGGGACTGAAGTTCTTCCAGATCGAGCTCCTTCAGATCGAGTCGATCCGGAAGTTCTTAACTCTAATGTTAAAGCAGATGCTGATAATGTTGCTACCAATCATCCTTCTGGACCAGATAATCCAGAATCAAGCTATCGATGGATAAAGATGCATCCACCTGATCTAGTAATTGGAAGTCCGTCTGCACCTATAAGAACCAGAGGACAGATGATGGATGAATTCACTCATGCCGCTTTTATATCTTATCTGGAACCTAAAAAGATTGATGAAGCTTTGACTGATTACAACTGGATTAAAGCCATGCAAGAAGAGCTTAATCAATTTGAACAAAATCAAGTCTGGAGTCTAACCCCCAGGCCAAGTGGTCTGCCTGTTATTGGAACCAGATGGGTTTTCAGAAACAAGCTAGACGTAGATGGAGTTGTGGTTAGAAACAAGGCCAGACTGGTGGCGCAAGGATTCCGACAAGAAGAAGGAATTGACTTCGATGAATCTTTTGCACCAGTCGCCAGACTTGAAGCAATCCGAATATTTCTTGCTTATGCTGCTTTTAAAGACTTCAAAGTATATTAAATGGACGTTAAGAGTGCTTTTCTTAATGGTAAGCTTCAGGAGGAAGTCTACATTGAGCAACCTCCTGGATTTCAGAACCACTCTTTTCCAGATCATGTATATCTACTGAATAAAGCAGTATATGGACTGAAACAAGCTCCAAGAGCCTGATATGATACTCTGTCTCAATTTCTGCTGGACCACGATTTTCAGATCGGCTCAGTGGATAAAACTCTATTTAAATTTATTAAGGGGGTACATACCTTATTAGTTCAAATCTATGTTGACGATATCATTTCTGGGTCAACTAACCCAAATTATGCGAGAAATTCTCTAAGTTAATGCAGGGACAGTTTGAGATGAGTATGATGGGAGAACTTTCATTCTTTCTGGGTCTCCAAGTCAAACAGCTCAGCAATGTCATTTTCATAAATCAAACCAAGTATACCAAAGAGCTTCTCAAAAGATTCGGAATGGAAACTTGTTCAACTGCATCAACTCCAATGAGTCCTTCAATCAAGCTAGATAAAGACGACGGGGGAACAGCAGTTGAAGTAACTATGTATCGAGGACTGATCGGATCGCTCTTGTATCTTACAGCGAGATAATGTTCTCAGTCTGTATGTGCGCTAGATTTCAGTCAGATCCAAAGCAATCACACTTTATTGCTGCTAAGCGCATTCTTAAATACTTAAAAGGATCTCAGAACGTTGGTCTTTGGTATTCCAAATATTCAAATTTCAGTTTAGTCGGATATTCAGACGCTGACTATGCTGGATGTAAGATTGATCGCAAAAGCACCAGTGGAACCTGTCAATTCTTAGGTGAAAGATTGATATCATGGTTTAGCAAGAAACAAACATCTATTGCCACATCTACAGCTGAAGCAGAATATCTTGCCGCTGGAAGCTCTTGCTCAAATGCTCTGAACATCAGCTCAAAGACTATGGCATTCAAGCTGTTGAATCTCCAATATTTTGTGACAACACCAGTGCAATTGCTATAACGTATAATCCAGTTTTGCACTCTCGAACAAAGAATATTGATATCAGACATCATTTTATTCGAGATCATGTTGGCAAAAAGGAAATTCGGATCGATCATATTTCAACAGACCAGCAAGCAGCAGATATCTTCACCAAACCACTTCCTGATGCTAAGTTTAATTATTTTCGTCAAATTCTTGGTTTAATAGACTTATCCTGATGTTTTAGAGGTATCTTTCTTTTCGCTTTTAAAGATTATATACTGACACAGATCGATAATACAATGATCAGAAAGACACAGACCGGTCCAAACTTTCAGACCGATCTCTGTCAAATCTGATATTATCACATGATCTGTCTGGTCAACAAATCTTTAAATAAGTAATTATTTAAAACAGCCTGGACTGATTGCAATTTTAACCGCCTTATCTCTCTATCATCCTGTCCGTTTATTTTGAATTATTTAAGTAGCAGTCATCGAGATACAGACATGTGTCCTCTCTCTGCTATTTAACGGGCTGAATATTTCACTTTCATTTCACTTTTTACGAATTACTGCTGTCTATTTTCTAACTCTCTAATATTTTCAATTCCTTCATATTCTTCATTACACTCAAATGGCCACTATAACTCACAATTCTCTATCTATTGAGTTCAATGAAATATACAGGGCTGAAGATCCAGAAATGGTCTCCATGTTCAAGTCCTTGGAGTCGTCTGGATTAAGGAACTTTCTGGAATGCGGAACGGTGGTTTATGAGTCGGAGATTCGAGAGTTGTTTCTGTGTCTCAAGAGATGTTCATCTCCACCACCGTCAAGGGCAAATCATTTGACATCTCTCAGTCGACGCTGTCAAAGACCTTTGGTCTTCCCAACATCGGATTGACGGAGTTTGGCCACATTCCTCAGGCCACTATCACTGATCTTCAGGGGAAGGTATCCATTTGGCCACCGACTACAGCCCTCATTCAAGAAGAAGGAAATGCTCTTTCATTTCCAAGTTCTATGCGAGATTGTTGGCAAGCCACTATTGGGCAAAGACGGAAGCTATGACGCTGTCACTGCCGAGAAATTCCGGGCCATGGCTGCTATTCACTCAGGACAAAAGATAAATTGGTCTGCGATCTTGTTTGGAGTTTTGCTTGAAACGGTTATCGCCTCCAAACAGGCTGTGTGCTTTGCAGTCCCCTCAGCAAGCTTTTGGAGACTTTGAATATCGAGCTGGGGAAGCCGTCTGCCTTGAGCCCTTTTAAAATTCTCAACCCCAAGGGTTTGGCACTACTAAAGTCCAAAAGGGCTCCACCCACTTCTTCCGATCTGGTGGCTGTCAAAATTGAACAAGGAGAAGAACAGGCTGCTAGAAAAACTCGAGTCAAGCGCAAACTGACTATCCAGACTGACTCAGAGGAAACTCAGTCTGCTCCTTCATCCCCAGTCAAGCCTCCTCCAAAGAAGCCACGAACCCAGATCACCAAGCCAATTAAAAACTTACCTCTTAAAGCCTTACCTATACTACCCTCCACAAAAGCCACCCCTGCACCCCAAACTACAACTCCACCCTCATCCATTCCAGTCACTGTACCCAAGGTCACTATCCGAGTGCCTTCTGTCATCCCTGTGGTCAAAGGCTTTGTTATCACCGAGTTGGGAGACTACACCCAATCGGGAATCAAGATCTCATCTCCCACCGGCAAAGGCAAGGCAATCCTCGCTGAACCCCTCTCTTCTAAACCCAAGTCAGCCGCTCAAACAGCCATCGACATCGCCATGGAAGATGTTGAAGAAAAGGTGAAGGAGCTCACTGTGGTATTTGACGAATATGTTGAATACAGAACGATCAACCACATTGATCTGTTCTTTGGAAAGCAGAGAAGACTCCAAAAGATGGAGCAAGAAGTCCTTAAGGGGACAGAGACTGATGACGTCAGAATTGCTGTGCATCGCAAAGATCTGTTCCAGGCTAACCAAAGATTCAGACTGGCAAACTTGCTCATTGCAGCTAAGAAGGCGAATTTTGATCCGAGCAATCCGACTGCCAAAGATGATGGTGCCGTCATTGCTCAGCTGGAAATGGATGTTCATGCTATTCATTTGGCTGTTCGTTTTCAACGACAGAAGCTCAACATATCCACTCCAGTTCCCAGCCCGAATCACCCATCTGCAAGCAAGACTTTGGCCGAACCATTCATTGAGCCAATTCTTTCTGATTCAGCGGAGCAGACAGCGAAGCAGACAGCGGAGCAGACACTGACTAATGCTCCGTCTGCAGATGAGACTGAAGCAATGGATGTCTTGCTGGACTCTCCAACAACTTCCATCCCCATTGCACCCTCAGTCTCCCAAATTCAGCACAGTCCAACCTCCGCACATACAAAAGTCATCTCCCCGGACTTCGTTGATCCGGATCTGGTGGTGTCAACTGTTGTTGCCGCATACAAGTTGAGGAGCCTACCAGACCTATCACTCCTCCAGATCAGTCTGCTAAAGATATGGCGTTTTTAGAAGAATTTTCATCGGACTTGGTCACCTTGATCCGGTCCGAAACACGCCAATCTGCTATGACTTCACTAATACCAATTGCCGCAGAAGTTGATCATGCCTTGTCGTCATCTGATCACTCTCCAAGCCGTTTATCTGATGAAGCTCCATCTCTGGCCAAGTCCCTTCAGCACCTTTCTGATAACTGTCTATTTCTCTCTCAACGAGTCATAGAAGTTCATCAAAGTCAGAGGACTACCTTCTTGGATTTTGAATCTTACAAAGAGAAGATGACCGCCAACATTAGCAGCATTCAGCGCGGACTGAATGATCTGTTCTCTCAGCAAGCTACATATAAAAATAATCTGAGAAAAGAACAGATCGAGCTGGCCACTGAAGTTCGAGCCTCCGTCTCCAAGTCCCTCCTTGCTCAAGACACTCGTCTTGATGCTATCAGCGCTCAGGTCGCCCAGATTGTCGATTTTCTTCAAGAGATTGTTGCTGACAAAAAGGGGGAAAAGAGAAAGGACTTCAAGCCACCTCAGTCTTCAACAAGGAAGTAGCGGTCTATATATAAGTCAGACTTGTCTGTAATTGTATATAAGATTTTTGCTCAATAAAAATCAGAGTTCTCAGTTAAGTCATCGTTCATTTATTTTGAACTAAATGGCTTAATCAATCCGAACTTCAACTTAATTGTGTTCATTTATTTTGAACAAAAAGAAGTAATTGATCCGCAAGTATACGCTTCAGAGTTCTTAAAAGACTGAATAAAAAGATTTAGAAGCTAGGTTTTGTCATCATCAAAAAGGGGGAATTTGTTAGTTCCGGATTTTAAAGATGACAAAACAAATCAGAACGGATCGATAGAAATCAGACTGACCAGATCGATTGCTCAAAACAGATCAAGATGATATGGTATATCGCAAAATCAGAACGGATCGATGAACATCAGCCTGACCAGATCGAAGCTTCAGAACAGCTCAACTTTTAACAGATCAAGAGCAGACAAGGTTGAATAAGCTTCGCTCTTCAGTCCGAATCATTAACAGCTATTTATTGAAGCATTTAATGCTTGCAATTAATGCTGAAAAAAAGACCAAGAACTGAAGATTACTATAAAATGTAAGAATACAAAGAAGAGCTTACCTGACAGTCGCCGAAAGCATGAACTAGAATGGCAAGAGCCCAAAAGAATAAGACTGTAGCCTAGTCAGAATTTGAGTAGAGTCAAGAGTTGCACATAAAGGGAAATCATGTCGTTGGTACATGCAACTATATAAGGATGCAACAGAAGAGCTCAAGAGAGAGTCTGATCAATCGAAAAATGCAAAGAGAAAGCTAAACAGCACAAGCTTACAAGCTCAGACTTTCTCGAGCCGAAATTTTCATAAGCACAAGCATATTGTAATATTTGATCATCTTAGGATCATTGTGTGCATAGACTAAATTAGTCTATCTTTTGTATTCTGTGCTAAATTAGAAAAGTGAGAATCAATTGTAACTCTCAGACAGAGTGTGTCTGAACAGATCGAGAAACTAGGAGTTTTAGTCTGGTAGTGTGATATCCCCGAGATAATTAATTGCATTTTGGGCGTTAATTATGTTTATGTGACATTGGTGATAATTAGATTATGTGTTGGGTTGTAGTTTTGGTAAAGCATGATTTTAATGGCAATTTTGGTGCATTGTGGTGAAATACTTTTAAACTATCATGTTGGAGTATTCTACATATCATGCTTATATTATGATACACATTTTTTTATTCCAAAGCTGATAAGGAGCCACTTGCTCACATCTTTACATCCCATCACCCCCCTTTCTATCAACTTTATGTCCCCAAATCCCTCTTCCTCATCTTAGAACTCCATTTTCGTTTCTGCATCTAGAGGAGAGGAGTTAGCTTTGAAAAAGGAGCCTTTTTGTGCTCTCTTGTTAAAAACTTGGAGCTCAAGTGGTAAGCTTCCATTTTGGTAGAGTTTTGTTGAGTTGTGGTTAGTTTTGGGGCTTATTTTTGAGGTTAAAAGGGGTGGATCTTGTTCCATCATGTTGTTTATACTTGGGGGATGCATTTTCATGTTGTTTTGTGGTTATATGTTGAGCTTAGTAGTTGTTCTTGGTTGTTCATGAGTGTAAGTGTGGAGGGAAGCTCATTCAGGGAAGTTTCTCCCAGAAACAGGACTTCTCGATCGATCGGAAAATGGGTCCGATCGATCGAGCAAGGCAGAGCCTGAACAAGGCGTGAAATGAGCTTACCGATCGATCGGCAATTTTTACCGATCGATTGGTGTGATGTCTCGATCGATCGGTAAAACGGCTCGATCGATCGGTGGAGGCAGTACCTGGATGCTTATTTTTCTTAACTTGGCGATCGATCGGGACTTAGGACCGATCGATCGCAAGGCATAAATTATGGATTTTTGGGATTTTGTTCTATATGGTGATGTTTTTGATAATGGTTCATTTATTGGTTTCTAATATGGATTCATGTGATTATGTAGAACCATCCCAGGTAGCCACACAGCCTAGGAGATAAAGTCCACGATATCTCCACTTTTGGAACCAAGGTACGTAGTGAGACGTACGAGCATCGGACGGTAAAACGTATTACAACTTTGATGATGTACATTGTGAATAGTGTATCCCTATGTGTGATGGATTATGTGAAATGATAGTGTTATATCATGATATTGGAATCAATTGTGTTTGATTATTGTGGTAGAATTGATGAATGTTCCGGTAGCCTTTATCTCCGAGCGAGGGAGGTACTTGCCGCTGTCATATGAAGCGATGGTAGTATGATATTTGCCGCTGTCATGTCTAAGCGAGGTAACATGCCGCTGTCATTGTCGAAGCGAGGGATATCATATGATGCCGCTATATGTCGAAGCGAGGGGTCCTAAAATTTCGCTGTTGTATTGGGATCGGAACAGTCACAATTCTAGTGGTTAAAGTGAAATATTGTGGTTATAATTGGAAACGCGTTATCGATCATTATATCGTGAACTAATGATTTTGTGCATAAGCTTGTGAAACAGGAACGACAATGAAATGTGCTAATGTGGTAATCGAGGAGCATATCAATTAATCGTTTCATACGCTTAATTACTTTATTAAGTTGAATTGTGTTAAGTGATAATATATATATATATGCTCATGGTGAGTTGTTCCTGTAGGTACGCTTTTGAACCAAGGGGGCTGAGGGTCGGTTGAACTGTGAGCAGTTGAAAGCATAAATGAAGATAGAGTACAGGAAATTTTGGATAGTCTCTACTCTAGAAGTAGTCTAATGCTATCACTTAAACATTCAAGATTGGGAATGTAACTGAATAATTGTTGAAGTTTTATTTTGGCCTGTAACCTAATTGAGCTCACATCAAACCAGAACCCTAAGATGTCTTTAATACATATTTAGCCCTATTTATATCTTGAATTCACTGTTAAGGTTTAGGGTCCTTACATTAGTGGTATCAGAGCAGTGGTTAGAGAACCCGGGAACGAGTGAAGGGTAGCCTTAGCAATAAGTTGGCTAGGCATCTATCTTTTAAACATGTTGTGCGCATATGAAGTATGTGACTGTTATGCTAACATGTTATGGTTTTCTAACGATGTATTATGTGAATTGTTTTCGGATATTGTTGTTAATCCTTGTGTTGCAGTATGGCAGCAAATGTAGATGCTGGTGATGCAGTGAGTGTAAATGCTAGTGCTACGCATACAAATCCCCTACCGCCGCCAGCCTTGGGCGAAGAGCCGTCCGAACAACAGCTATTGCCGGGAGAACTGAGTTTGACGCAATTTCTAGCTTATCGGCCCCCGACGTTTGAAGGGACTGAAACAGGGGAGAAGGCCGAGGAATGGCTAGAGAGGTTGGAGCAGATATTTGTAGCTGCCCCGTGCGCAAAGACAGCTTGGATACGGCTAGCAGAATTTCAATTGGCCAAAAAGGCGTTGATGTGGTGGAAGACCACAGTGATTGAACAAGAAGCTCAGGGTCAGGAAATAAACTGGAAGCTATTTAGGACTCGATTTCTGACCCGGTACTTCTCAGCAGCGGCACGGCAGGCTAAAGAGGATGAATTCAATAGCTTGAGGCAAGGTACTATGCCGGTGTCTGACTATGCTCTCCAGTACTGTTCCTTACTCAGATATGTGCCTCATATCACCTCTAGCACCCAAGCAAAGATGAGGAATTTTATGAAAGGCTTGAGGCCGGAGTTGTATGATAGGGTGATCACTTATGGCCCTACTTGTTTTGATGACGCCCTAGCACGAGCTGAACTGGCAGAATTGGGAGTGGGTGCATATCCGACTGTGGCACCGCCTCCAGCACCATCTCAGAGACCGACCCCTGAAAACTTGAAACCAAGGGGCGACCATTTTAAGCCAAAGGGAAACTCATCATCTTCCAGATTCAGTGGTAGATGGCAAGATGCTCGTGGAAGGGGTGGTCGTGGAAGTAATGCTCCGTCTCATAGGGGACAGTCTCAGGCTAGCAGTTTTGAAAAGGTTAAGTGTTTTCTGTGCGGAGGACCTCATTCAGTGAAAGGATGCTCCGCTTGTTACGAATGTGGTAAACATGGCCACTTGGCCCGGAATTGTCCTAACCGGGGAGGATCACAGAATACAATGGGGAGACCTTCAGAGGCCAGCGCAGCAGAGACCACCATTTACACCGAGGCCATTGGGAGGACAGCCGTTGGGGCCACCTCAAGGGCAAGTGTACGCCCTAACCAGGGAGCAGGCTACAGCAGCTCCAGAGGAAGTGATAGCGGGTACGTGTCATTTATTTACGCATCCTGCTTATATTTTGATAGATACAGGTGCGTCACACTCCTTTGTGTCGACGAGTTTTGTGGAGAGGAACCGCATATGCACGACTCCGTCACCCACGCCTCTTGTGGTTTCGACACCCGCTGGAAAAAGTGTGATTGCAGATCGGTTTATTGATGACGGCCTCATTTATTTTGAGGGCAACGAGTTGAAGTCAGATTTGATCGTTTTGGAGATGTCAGATTTTGACTGCATCGTGGGGATTGATGTGCTGAACAAGTATTAGGCAGTGGTGGACTGCAGACAGAGAACAGTGCGGTTCAGATATGATTTGGGGATTCAGTGGAATTTTTATGGGGATGGTTCCCGCTCAAGAATTCCGTTGATATCGGCTTTAAAGATGACTCAGTTATTGGAACGTGGGCACGAGGGTTATCTTATTTATGCCATTGACATTGCTGGCAAGAAAGATGAGTTAAGAGTTGAAGATATACCCGTGGTTGCCGAGTTTGCCGATGTATTTCCGGAGGAGATTCCCGGATTCCCGCCGGGTAGGGAAGTTGAGTTCGGGATCGAATTATTACCGGGGACATCCGCTATTTCTCGTGCCCCTTACAGGATGGCACCAGCGGAGTTAAGAGAGCTGAAAGAGCAACTACAGGAACTCCTTGATAAGGGTTACATACGCCCCAGCGTATCACCTTGGGGTGATCCTGTGTTATTTGTGAAAAAGAAGGATGGGTCAATGCGATTGTGCATCGACTACCGGCAATTGAATAAGGCCACAGTGAAGAATAAATACCCTCTCCCACGGATCGATGACTTATTTGATCAGTTGCAGGGCACGAGGTTATACAGTAAGATTGATTTGAGATCAGGGTACCATCAGATCCGAGTTAGAGAAGACGATGTGCAGAAGACAGCATTCCGGACCCGTTATGGTCATTATGAGTTTTTGGTTATGCCGTTTGGAGTGACAAACGCCCCGGCTGTATTCATGAGCTTAATGAATCGAGTGTTCCAACCCTATTTGGATCAATTCGTCATCGTATTTATTGACGATATACTTATCTATTCTCGGAGTGAGGAAGATCACAAGAATCATTTGAGGACAGTGCTCCAGATTCTGCGGGACAATCAGTTGTATGCTAAGCTGAGCAAGTGTGAATTTTGGCTGAGCAGCGTGGTATTTTTGGGGCATGTGATCTCTAGTGATGGGATTTCTGTGGATCCAAGTGGAAGCAGTGATGGATTGGTCTGCGCCTACATCTGTGCCCGAGATCCGTAGCTTCCTCGATTTAGCAGGTTACTACCGACGTTTCGTCGAGGGATTCTCTAAGATCGCTAAGCCGTTGACGCAGTTGACTCAGAAGGGTGTTCCGTTTTCTTGGTCTGAGGCATGTGAGCAAAGCTTCCAAGAATTGAAGCACCGGTTGACTACAGCACCTGTTCTGGTGATCCCCTCGGAGAACGAAAGGTTTGCTTTGTACACGGATGCATCGCTGCAGGGTTTGGGCTGTGTACTGATGCAGGATAAGCATGTGGTGGCTTATGCATCGAGGCAGTTGAAGCCTCATGAGACTAGATACCCGGTTCACGATTTGGAACTGGCGGCCATTATTTTCGCTTTGAAAATTTGGCGGCATTATCTCTATGGTACTTCCTTTACCATTTACACGGATCATAAGAGCTTGAAATTCCTATTTACTCAAGCACATGAGGCAAAGGAGGTGGATGGACTTGCTCAAGGACTATGATTGCGAGATAGAGTACCATCCAGGGAAGGCGAACCTGACTGCTGATGCCTTGAGTAGGAAGGTGAAGTATACAGCAGATGATGTGATTCAGCTATCGGCCTTGATGACCTCTTGTTGTCATCTAGGATATGACTTTGATTTAGATGTATCGCCGGTGTTTGTATCGACCCTATTGGCAGAACCGGACATCTTTGAACTTATCAGGAAAGCCCAGGTGACAGACGTTGAAGTACAGAGATGGTTATCATGTATACGTCTGGGTCAGTCATCAAAGTTCAGAGTAGCAGAAGATGGTTCCTTGAGGCTTGGTAACCGTTGGGTAGTGCCGAGGGCACCAGAGTTGCGTCAAGGAATCTTGCATCGTGCTCATTGTAGCAGATTTAGCATCCATCCAGGTGGGAGAAAGATGTACAAGGACTTGTGTGATCAATTTTGGTGGAGACGGATGAAGAGAGACGTTATGTCATTCGTTAAGAAGTGCCTAATTTGCCAACAAGTGAAAGCGGAAAGGCAGAGGCCCGGAGGTGAGTTGAAGAGTTTAGAGATACCAGAGTGGAAGTGGGAGCACATCTCTATGGATTTCGTGACCCACTTGCCAAGGACTGCCTCGGGATTCGATGCGATATGGGTGATTGTGGATCGACTGACGAAGGTGGCTCACTTCATCCCATATAGTATGACTTTCACATACTTAAAAATGGCTCAGTTGTATGTTCGGGACGTAGTAAGATTGCATGGCATCCCAGTCTCGATTGTGTCTGATAGAGACCCGCGGTTCACATCGCACTTTTGGGAGGGTCTTCAATCAGCTCTGGGTACAGAGGTGAGACTGAGTACATCTTACCACCCCCAGACAGATGGTCAGACAGAGCGTACCATACAGACGCTTGAGGACATATTGAGGGCATGTGTGTTGGAGTTCGATACTCCATGGCAAGATTCAGTGCCACTTGTAGAGTTCTCTTACAACAACAGTTATCAGGCGAGCATTCAGATGGCTCCATTTGAGGCCCTTTACGGTCGACGTTGTAGGTCACCGTTATACTGGGAAGATTTGACTAGTAAGACGGTCGGAGGACCGGAATTGATTCGTGAAATGGAAGAGAAAATCAAAGTGATCCGTCAGAAAATGAAAGCGGCTCAAGATAGGCAAGCGGCCTATGCTAATAAACGACGACGACCATTGGAATTCCAAGTAGGAGACAAGGTCTTTCTGAAAATCTCACCTTTCAGAGGTGTAGTTCGTTTCGGTATGCGGGGGAAGTTGTCTCCGAGGTATGTTGGGCCATACGAGATATTGCAGCGCATAGGCACTTTGGCTTACCGTCTAGCCCTACCGCCGTCATTGTCTGGTATACATGATGTCTTCCATGTTTCTATGTTGAGGAAGTATGAGCCGGACCCGTCTCATGTGTTGCAGCCTTCTGAAGTTCAGTTGAGTTCAGATGTATCCTATGTTGAACGGCCAGTCAGGATTCTGGATTCGTGAGGATCGCAGACTTCGAAGCAAGGTTATACCGATGGTCAAGGTTCAGTGGGATCGTCGGGGTGTCGAAGAGGCCACGTGGGAGACGGAACGACATATGGTGCATCACTACCCGGAACTATTCTCTGGTATGTGATTTATGTTTGGTTTCGATTTGGGTAAGTGCATGCGATTTCGAGGGCGAAATCGCATAAGTAGGGGAGTATTGTGATATCCCCGAGATAATTAATTGCATTTTGGGCGTTAATTATGTTTATGTGACATTGGTGATAATTAGATTATGTGTTGGGTTGTAGTTTTGGTAAAGCATGATTTTAATGGCAATTTTGGTGCATTGTGGTGAAATACTTTTAAACTATCATGTTGGAGTATTCTACATATCATGCTTATATTATGATACACATTTTTTTATTCCAAAGCTGATAAGGAGCCACTTGCTCACATCTTTACATCCCATCACCCCCCTTTCTATCAACTTTATGTCCCCAAATCCCTCTTCCTCATCTTAGAACTCCATTTTCGTTTCTGCATCTAGAGGAGAGGAGTTAGCTTTGAAAAAGGAGCCTTTTTGTGCTCTCTTGTTAAAAACTTGGAGCTCAAGTGGTAAGCTTCCATTTTGATAGAGTTTTGTTGAGTTGTGGTTAGTTTTGGGGCTTATTTTTGAGGTTAAAAGGGGTGGATCTTGTTCCATCATGTTGTTTATACTTGGGGGATGCATTTTCATGTTGTTTTGTGGTTATATGTTGAGCTTAGTAGTTGTTCTTGGTTGTTCATGAGTGTAAGTGTGGAGGGAAGCTCATTCAGGGAAGTTTCTCGCAGAAACAGGACTTCTCGATCGATCGGAAAATGGGTCCGATCGATCGAGCAAGGCAGAGCCTGAACAAGGCGTGAAATGAGCTTACCGATCGATCAGCAATTTTTACCGATCGATCGGTGTGATGTATCGATCGATCGGTAAAACGGCTCGATCGATCGGTGGAGGCAGTACCTGGATGCTTATTTTTCTTAACTTGGCGATCGATCGGGGCTTAGGACCGATCGATCGCAAGGCATAAATTATGGATTTTTGGGATTTTGTTCTATATGGTGATGTTTTTGATAATGGTTCATTTATTGGTTTCTAATATGGATTCATGTGATTATGTAGAACCATCACAGGTAGCCACACAGCCTAGGAGATAAAGTCCACGATATCTCCACTTTTGGAACCAAGGTACGTAGTGAGACGTACGAGCATCGGACGGTAAAACGTATTACAACTTTGATGATGTACATTGTGAATAGTGTATCCCTATGTGTGATGGATTATGTGAAATGATAGTGTTATATCATGATATTGGAATCAATTGTGTTTGATTATTGTGGTAGAATTGATGAATGTTCCGGTAGCCTTTATCTCCGAGCGAGGGAGGTACTTGCCGCTGTCATATGAAGCGATGGTAGTATGATATTTGCCGCTGTCATGTCTAAGCGAGGTAACATGCCGCTGTCATTGTCGAAGCGAGGGATATCATATGATGCCGCTATATGTCGAAGCGAGGGGTCCTAAAATTCCGCTGTTGTATTGGGACCGGACAGTCACAATTCTAGTGGTTAAAGTGAAATATATTGGTTATAATTGGAAACGCGTTATCGATCATTATATCGTGAACTAATGATTTTGTGCATAAGCTTGTGAAACAGGAACGACAATGAAATGTGCTAATGTGGTAATCGAGGAGCATATCAATTAATCGTTTCATATGCTTAATTACTTTATTAAGTTGAATTGTGTTAAGTGATAATATATATATATATGCTCATGGTGAGTTGTTCCTGTAGGTACGCTTTTGAACCAAGGGGGCTGAGGGTCGGTTGAACTGTGAGCAGTTGAAAGCATAAATGAAGATAGAGTACAGGAAATTTTGGATAGTCTCTACTCTAGAAGCAGTCTAATGCTATCACTTAAACATTCAAGATTGGGAATGTAACTGAATAATTGTTGAAGTTTTATTTTGGCATGTAACCTAATTGAGCTCACATCAAACCAGAACCCTAAGATGTCTTTAATACATATTTAGCCCTATTTATATCTTGAATTCACTGTTAAGGTTTAGGGTCCTTACAGGTAGTGAGGTAAATCCAGCTGAATCGGGTTTGTACAACAGGATTGTATAAATCAAAGTCTTCTAGTGGAATCCTTCCTTAATTGGAAGAAGGGGAGACGTAGAAGGATTACACCACCTTCGAACTTCCAGAAACATATTCTGTTTGTTAGCATTCTGCACTCGTTATACTATTCAAGCCATCAAGCCGTTCTTACTAGTCTAAGAACAGACCGTTCCGCACTAAAATATTCAGTGGTCTGTTCTGCAGATAAGTTGATTAAGAAACAGATTTCTTTCACTAACCCGAGAGAAATCACAAAGGATTAATTTTTAATAGGAGTGTTCATTCACCCCCCTCTAAACACTCCGGACCGATCCTAACATTTGGTATCACAAATCAATATATTTAGTACCACAAAGCAACTTATGTAGTACCATAAATTATGTTATCTAGTACTAAAAATATGCTATTTAGTACCACATATTAGCTTAGATAGTAACACAAATCAGTATATTTGGTACCACAAATCAGTATATTTAGTACCACAATGTAGCTTATATAATACCACAAATGATGTTATTTAATACCAAAATATGTTATTTAGCATCACAAATCAGTATATTTAGTATCACATATCAGCTTATAAAGTACAGAAATCAATATTTGATACCACAAATCAGTATATTTAGTACCACACAGTTGTTTGTATAGTGCCATCAATTATGTTATTTAGTACCAAAAAAAAATAATTTACTACAATAAATCAGTATATTTAGTACCACATATTAGCTTATATAGTACCACATATCAGTATATTTTGTACCACAAATCAGTATATTTAGTACCACATAGTAGTTTATATAGTACCACATTGTTATTTAGAACCAAAAAATTATGTTATTTATTATCACAAATCAGTATATTTAGTACCATAAAGTAGCTTATATAGTACCACAAATTATGTTATTTAGTGCCAAAAATATGTTATTTATTATCACAAATTAGTATATTTAGTACCACATATTAGCTTATATAGTACCACAAATCAGTTTATTTGATCCACAAATCAGTATATTTAGTACCAAAGATTAGCTTAGATGTGAACTATTTATTTCGCATGTTATATATATTTTTGCAAATATACCAAGTTATATATATATATATATATATATATATATATATATATATATATAATGTGGTATTAAGTAAGCTATGATATGGACTATGTATTTCGTTATGTCATATAGTTCTCGTTATGTTATATAACATAATATAACATGTTATATATGAATTTATTTGCAACTATACCAAATTATAAATATCATTACCATATATTAAATGTATGATATTGTGGTACTAAGTAAGTTTAGATGTGAACTATCTATTTCGCATGTTATATGACATAAAAGGCATGTTATAGATAAATCTATTTGCAAATATATCAAGTTATATGTATCATTACCATATATTAAATGTATGATAATGTGGTACTAAGTAAGGTTAGATGTGAATTATCTATTTCACATGTTATACAACATAAAATGACATGTTATATATAAATTTATTTGCAAATATCAATATACCACAAATCAATATATCTAGTACCACAAATCAATATGTTAGTACCACAAATTAGCTCATCTAGTACCATAATTTGTCCAAATATTTAAGCTAATTGCTATATATACTGATTTGTGATACTATATGAGATAATATGTGGTACTAAATATACTTATTTGTGGTACTAAATAATATTTTTTTTTACTAAATTCAATAATTTGTGGTATTAAATAACATATTTTTGGAACTAAATAAAATAATTTGTGATACTATATAAGCTACTCTCTGGTATTTTAATATACTGATTTGTGGTACTATAAGTTGATTTCTGGTACTACATAAGCTAATTTGTGGTACTAAATAACATAATTTGTTTTATTATATAAGCTAATTTGTGGTACAATATAACATAATTTGTGGTACTGTAAATACTAATTTATGGTACTATATAAGCTAGTTTGTGGTACTATATAAGCTAATTTATGGTACTAAATAACATAACTTGTTGTACTGTATAAGCTAATTTGATATACTAATTAACATATATTCTGGTACCACATAAGTTCTTATATGGTATTGTATAAACTAATTTGTTGTACAACATAATTTAATTTGTGAAAGTAGTTAATGTAATTTGTGTTAACATGTATATATTATTACTCCACCTATTTCCAAGTGAAATAAACAGAATAAAGCATCAGAACTATTTGTATATTTGTCCAATTGAAACGAAGATCCACGTTCCTTTTATAAATGTAATTTGGAACGAATTTCAACAGAATCAAAAGTGTGCACAAATTGACGATAACTACTTACTAAAATTGTTCGTCCCAACTGTACAAACAGTAAATCATCTCATATTCCTAAGTGTAAATATATGATACAAACCAAATCAAAACAAAACTAGAACACAAACAAACCAAGCATATCAACGTTGAACTTTCTTTGATGGCATAAGGCCACAATGGCAAAAGAGTAACATCTTTCACAACGATGATTGATGTTGGTGACACGAGCTGATGTGACAGTTTTTCATCTGCAAGATCCTTCAGTTCAGCAAACACGACCAATCTAATAATTAAAGACAACTTTGCATAACCACTTCATAGATTAATTATTCGCCCACGCTTCAAAGCTAATCAAATAGGAAAGATATGTTTCAATTCATTTCTTGCCGATTATTTACTGTCATTATTACTTAGCTTAACCCACATGCTAAATGAGTAAATTTTCATCAAATATGAACTCCAAGAAAGGCAAAATCATTCCAAGATTCCAAATCAACGATTTAAACACAAAAAAAATTCTAATCTTGGTTATGTTCCCATTACTTGATCAAACAAACCAGCAATAAGAAAAATAAGAATATGTAGTAAAAATATAAAATCCGATAAAATACAAAACTGCAGATGGTTAGTTGCATCAATCTAATCAAAGCAACAACGCCAATCCTTTTCATAACTGATTGAGACATTCCCCAGCAAATGACGAAGTTAAAATAGTAGCAAAAACATCCGTATCAGTGGTGAATTGGGAATATTATTAACTTATTCAAGAAACTAAAAGTTGCATGAGTTAAATAAAGAACCAAGCAAAATTCAGTTCAAAGTTAACAAGAAAATTTGTAAAGCTATATTTTAGACAATCAAACATAACTATGATCCTAGAAAGAAGATGAAAATAACTGAAAATGCTTATCTCCAATTGCGATGTATGCGACACGGTGCTGGCCAAAAATGTTAAATGAATCTAAGAGTATGCCATATAAGGGTTTTGCAACCATGGACAAGTTGGATGAATTCTGAAAAATTTACAAAGTGGAGGGATCCATTTTCAACCCATCTTGAGGAAGAAATTCAAACTCATCCATGGAAAGCATCTCAATCCTTGAACCCAATACCATATTCCAAGCAACAATTTCCTCTTTATCAATCTGAATTTCACCAGACATTATTTCTGCAAAATCTAACATGAGGGAGAAGACAAGAGAGTAGATGAGCGAAAAACGATGGATTAGCTGATAGAAGATGGATATATTAGACAATTTAATTAAATAGGGAGTCAAACCAAACTAAAAGATGAATTATGGATTTTAAGTTTTAAAAATCTTAGTAGGGTTGAATTTTAAACAAATAACAACTTTGGGAATTTTATAAGCAAAATTTCCCAAAAATTATCCCGAAACTTATTATTTATTTATTTATTTATTTATTTTGAGCATAACATACTTTTTTTGCATGGCGGTTATTCACATGACTTGATGCTTAAGAAAATGTTTTATAATATAGTATTATTATCATACTATAAATTTTAAAAAAATATTCTTTGTTGGTTGGATTGCATGTTGCCACGATTTGGTAAATGCCCTGCAAGTCTGCAACCATTCATTTTCTAATTTTTTTTAATTAAAAAAATGAATAAAAATCAATGCAAGAATATGTTTTGTTCATATTAATACATGTATAAATACAGATCACATGTTCTTCCACACGGACGATCTCCAGAAGCTGCCACTGTTCTACGTATTTTATAGACGATTTCGTAGCAATGTCGGCATATACGCAGATACCAAACGCACTTGGATTACCAGTGTTTGGCGGCAAAAACAAGTTCTTCACGCTTCAGCCTCACGGTTAGTATGTGTTTGATTATAGGCCCTTGTTCTGTGTCTGCTTTTGTCGATTTCGATTTCAATTTTGTTTTTTCGAGTTCGAGGGTGGTTTGATTGTTTGTGCTTTCAGGAAGCAGGTGTGGATTGAGTAGGAGAGATTTTGCATTCAGAGGAATTGTTACGGCTGGGGCTTCAGCAGCTTCTACTCTACCTGTCGTACTACCCCCTTCCACAATGGCCACAGGTAAAGGTACCTGATTATTATGATTGAGTCGTAATTAACTTTATTGTAAACCAGTGCTTGATATGGGCTAGATTTGGAGAAATTGCTGTTTAAACCGGAGGGATATAACTATTGGATGTGGCGAGGTCGAAAAATACATTATGTAGTGGAAGGCGAGGGGTCCCCCATTGTTCTTATTCATGGATTTGGGGCTTCTGCATATCACTGGAGGTTCGATCTCTTTTTCTTCTTCTTTTTCCATTTTCGTTCATGAAAATATAATTTGCAATGTATTAGTGTTTTTTCCCTTTATTCTACAACAGCTAGAAAAATAGTAGGAATCTTGCATTGTGTTTTCTAATTTAATTTGTGCAATTTACAGTAGGATATGTGCTCTTCATGTTATCTACCAAAACAAAAATGATGCTATATATCATGCAACAGTAAGATTATATATGCTGAGAATGGATAACAAAAGATTGCTATATTTTAATTATGGTGCAGTGGCATATCGATGTTGGTACTCAGTTTAACAATTGCTTGGATCGAATATGAAGATTTGTTTATGCTGCATCTTTTACTTTTCTTTAGGTACAACATACCTGAATTGGCAAAAAGGCATAAGGTCTATGCACTAGATTTGTTAGGATTCGGGTGGAGCGAGAAGGCAATTATTGATTATGATGCTCTGGTATGGAGAGATCAGGTTGTGGATTTCTTAAAGGAGGTAGTCAGAGAGCCTGCAGTTTTAGTTGGAAACAGGCAAGTGTTTATTTGTCTTCTATCTGGTGTGGCCCTTGCTTGGTTTGGTTATTTTCTCCTGTCCTATGGATTTGAATAGTATTTGTAACGACCTTTTAATCCATTTATGGACTGCATAGTAGAGAAGTGGCTACACCATTATGCTCCAATCGCATTAGGATATTATTATTTTGTTTCTGATTTGATCGGTCTATTTTATGTCTAAGTTTTAATTTTTGTCCCTTCCCCTTTTAGGGGCAGTTGAACTTGGCCACTTACCTACTTGTTGTCTCAGCCTAGGAGGATTTACAGCCTTGGTATCAGCAGCCTCAATGCAAGATCAAGTTAAGGGGGTTGTGTTGTTAAACACTGCAGGACAATTTGGTGGTACCATTGAGGCAACCGAAGAATCTGAAGAGACACTCTTGCAAAAGATTGTAAAGCCTCTGAAAGAAGCTTTTCAACGTGTTGTCCTCCGATATTTGTTTTGGCAAGCCAAGCAACCAGCCCGCATTGAGTCAGTCTTGAAAAATGTATGCCAATTCCATGATACTAACCCCATAAGCGTTAAATATATCTTCTTTTATTTCAATTTTACTACACCAACTGCTTTATACTTCAGTGTGAGCAATGTGCATGTGGTCCTGTTATGCCATTTAATATTATGGTAGGTTGTGATTGGAAGAGTACAGAAATTGGTGGAAATAAATTGTTAGGATCCAGGTTTTGTATACCTGGTAAAGTTTATGAATGTGTAACTCTTTTCTTTATCGTTAAGCTCGTGATATACTGAGGTAGAACAATTCTTTCCAAGAGTAAACAAGATTGAGTTGGTTTCCTGTTTTTTCGTAGTGTTGTGTAATATGCCTAGGACAGATGAATGCTCTTATTAGCATTTTTTAAATTGTTATGCACGCATGCCATTGTTATGTTTGTAATTTTTTCATCCTTTGTGTTTAGGGAGTGAAAAGGTTATCTCTTTGTTGTCGTCTCTTCGAGGCTATTTTCGTGGATCATCCATGTGATAGAAGTGCTATATTTTATTTTATTCCAGATATATGTTAATTCTGCAAATGTGGACGACTACCTCATTAATTCAATTATGAGACCTGCTGATGACCCAAACGCAAGGGAAGTTTATTACAGGTACGTTATTTGCTGTCGATCTCTATTTCATATTTGCTCTTGGGATCATGGAATTTAATCAATTTAATGTTTAGTACAAATGCTTTTACTAAATATACTACCCCAAAATTCAACGACACTGGTACCAAAAAATGTCCTTCAATATTTATTTGCATTAATTTTGTAGTATCATGTCATTTTTTTATAATTATTATAATAAAAAATGTAAAAAATTTTATAATACCATATGCTGTGTTTATTTTGAATGATACGATAATATTGATAAGATATATTGTGATTATTAGTGTGATTGATAAGATATGAAATAGTGTTGGATAAATAAAAGTACATTACTTTAAGCTCTATTATCTTATTTTATCTAAACATGTTAACAACCAATTTTTAAAATAAGACCTTATAGCTTACAAGTCCAACTACTTATGAGAGAGATGAGAGTGTATAAGCTAATGGGATTTGGGAGGGCTCTCCACTCTTAATAATCAAAGTAAACCTTGAGAAAGAGTACAATATAGTTTATATTTATTAGTTTTGTTCATTTCCAAACTCTATGAATTTAGTAATCTAGCTTATGTATTTCCCATTTCCAGATTTCAACTAACCATATTTCTTTTCAGTAAATGTTCCTAGATTCTCACTTCCAACACTTGGTTTCTAGTTCTTTTTTATCAAAGAAAATTAGAGAGATTAGAACTTACTCTAGCACTATGTACTTGAAGCATCCCCTTAAGCTTCTAACAATTGCTTGATTTCGAAAGTTGGCTGATATAACACACATGGCTCGCCTATAAAAAATCCTAGCAAAGGGCTATCGAACACTTTATTCCTTATATTGTTCACTAGATATATATATTTAACTATTCTTCACTTCTTTGATGTGTGTAGATTGATGACCCGATTCATGTCAAACCAAAGGAAATACACACTTGACAACGTTTTAAGCCAACTTTCTTGCCCTTTGTTATTGGTCTGGGGTGACTTAGATCCCTGGGTAGGCCCTGCTAAAGCTCTCCGAATCAAAGAATTCTATCCAAATACTTCTCTGGTTAATCTTCAGGCCGGACATTGCCCGCACGATGAAGTCCCAGAACTCGTTAACAAGGCTTTGTTGGATTGGCTGTCCACTATTATCGTATGATGACATCTACGCCTTAATTTTCTTGGTAAATTGCGATTTCACACCCTGAAAGAAGAGGGGATATAAATGATCATATCTCATAGAAGTTCTTGGATCCTTGAGCAGTAGAATCGTAACATTCTACCTGCAGGTATGGTGTTGTGGAAAGAGACAGCGCTCAAGTGTAAATGCGTTACTTTAAGCTTTCAATTTTATCATTTGTACCTCATACTTGAGCGATTTGGTCTATACAAAATTTATGGGGAAATTCATACACGAGTCATGTTATATACCAAACACTTATAAATATATATTTATATGTCTGTGTGTTGGTGTATGTCAGGACATGAATACTATATATATATATATATTATGCATCGGTATATGTGAATCCTTCACGTGGATCTATCACAAAACTAATGCCACTTTAAGCAAATGATCCCATTTTTTTCCGAGGCCAAAATTTATGGAAAATGGTATGATGATTTTATATTGATCTTATTTTATTCCAACTCTATAGCAAAATAACATATATTTTTTCCCATCATTTTTTTATTATTAAAAATTTTGAAATTCCATCCAAAAAATTAGTGAAATCATCTCCAGTAGTTAGGGAGCGTATTTTAGTCATTGCCACAATTAATAAAATTAATCGATCATTTTAAAAATCATATCAAACATTATATAAATTATTATATTATATAATATCATAATCTCATTATCTTAATCGCTCTGATATTTGTCTATCCCTAACTTACCTTAATCAACTGATTTGGATCCACTAAATGTAACCTCATTATATTAATTTCACGTGGATTTATCACAAAACTAATCCCACTTTAAGCAAAAGATTCCATTTTTGATGAGGCCAAAATTCATGGACAAGTTATGATGATATTAGAAAGTATTTTCATCTAACGTGTAGTTAGTTTTTTGTCATAAAATTATCCCATTATATTTCCTATTTTATTCCAACTCTATAGCAAAATAACATATATTTTTTCCCATCATTTTTTTATTATTAAAAAATTTGAAATTCCATCCAAAAAATTAGTGAAATAATCTCCACTAGTTAGGGAGCGTATTTTAGTCATTGCAACAATTAATAAAATTAATCGATCATTTTAAAAATCATATCAAACATTATATAAATTATTACGTAATCTCATTATCTTAATCGCTCTGATATTTATCTATCCCTAACTTACCTTAGTCAACTGATTTGGATCCACTAAATGTAACCTCATTTCACGTGGATCTATCACAAAACTAATCCCACTTTAAGCAAAGGATTCCATTTTTGACGAGGCCAAAATTCATGGACAAGTTATGATTATATTAGAAATTATTTTAATCCAATGTGTAGTTAGTTTTTTGTCATAAAATTATCCCATTATATTTCCTATTTTATTTCAATTTATAGCAAAATGACATGTATATTTTCTACTTCTTTTTTACTATTACAAAATTTGAAATTCCCTCAAAAAAAGTTAGTGATATTCTCCACTAGTTAGTGAGGGTATTTAGTCGTTACAACAAATAATAAAATTAATCGATCATTTTAAAATCATATAAAAAATCAAATAACTTATATCATATCTCATAATCTTAATCGCTCTCATACTTATCGTATCCCTAACTTACCTTAATCAACTGATTTGTATGTGTAACCTCATACTGGACAATCTAATGATATAATACACAATCGGGTGCATTTCTTTATGACAAGGTATTTAAATAGGTATTGTTTGTTACAACTGCTTAGGGGTAGATGATCCCCAAGCCTTATTGTGATTTAAATAATACCAATTACTTTGTTGGTCAAGAGGGGTGAACAACCCGAGGATCCCATTCCACGCGGCTTTACTCCTATAAAAAAGTACACGGCAGGCCTGAAATTTGAAGTCATTTGTCTTTGCATTAATCAAATCGAGATCTCTGCATCTACACATAGTAGTTTATAGGCAGAAATTGAGAGTATAGGAATGGTACAAAAGACTGTTTTGAGGGTTGATATCTCATGTGAAAAATGCAAGAAGAAGGTCATCAAGGCTGTATCAGGCTTACAAGGTATGCTTTCATCTATATTCCTCTATGGGCTTTTTATCGGAAAATTCTTGCATGGACCCGGACCCGAACCCACATGCGTGTGTTGGTGTATTGACCATGCCCGCACCCGGTTCATACAATGATTTCATCTTTTATCATGATCATGATCATTATAACGAAAACAATGACACTGTAAATGATAAAAGATTATGATTATTACCTGACAGACATGTCAAATCAAATAATATAGTTTGAAAAATCATATATTCTTTTTGATTTGTGACATTTTTTCAAGATTTTTTTTTGCAAAACGACCTTCAAACACATTCAAAAAATAAATGTAAACAGAAAAGGTTATACTTCAAATTACGGTCGAACAAATGTGAATTGTTTAAATGATCTCCAAAAAATAGCTACTAGATCCACAATAATCCTCATATAAAAACTATCAAGTACAACAAATTTTAGTATTAAGGGCAAATCCCGGTGCATAAAGCTCCCTCTATACGTGGGGTTCGGGAAGAGGTTGGCCATTTTGGACCTAATATTCACAGTCTTCTCTCACAATGCAAGAGGTTGTTTTCGCAACAAATTTTAGTATTAGAACGTTGATATTTTTTTCAATTCTCATCATATCTAATTGATACAAAATAATTAGAAATTACAATTTTGATTGTTTTAGGAGTTGACAAAGTGGAAGTCGATGGAGGAAAGGGAATTTTGAGTGTGACGGGAGACGCAGATCCTTACGAAATAATAGTAAGAACAAGAAAAGCAGCTAAATTCGTTGAAGTGGTGAGTGTTGGGCCTCCTCCGGGCCCGCAGAAACAAGAGGCCCATAAGAAGAATGAAGATAAAAAGCCCGAGGTAAAGAAGTGCGATGAGAAGGCTCAGACCTTGGCCCAAATTCAGTTCCCTTTCCACTACCCCGTTTACGAGGGGATTCGGGTCGTACCCATGACCCGATGGGAAGAACCACCACCCCACTCGCAATGCTCCATCTTGTGAAATATGAGATCCCTAGAACATATTATTGATTGAGTCGGGTAGTGATCAAGATTGTGTATGATGGATAAGGTAAGATTATCAAATGATTAATTGTAGAGTGATTGTTAAATAATAAGCACTCCGGGGTGATTGTTAAAAATGATCTCATAGAATATTAATTTTTCAATATTAATTTTTAGTACTAATCAAATATAGTTATAGAAATTATTTTTAATCAAATAGTCTCACATAAGTACTTTAACAAATTTAATCCCACATAAATTAATTTTTAACAAAAATGATACAACTGAATAGGAGAGTTTGTGACAACTTATGATTAAAACAAAAGTTTGAGAATAATATTGATTAAAAACAGAAGTTCGGGACTTTTTTATTACAAAAAATTTCGATGAGACTATATTGGATTGATTCTAGAACTTTGGGTGCTATTATAAAAATCTCTATTTATGATACCATTTTTAAAATTTACCCTACATTGAACACTCCATTTTATATATGATAAAATAAGATATATACTTCATAAGATGGAGCGTAGATTACATTAATCTTAATTATATTATGAATATTAGAGTGATATCATAGGGTGATAAATAGTAATAAATTGATAACCAACTTTGGTGTATGTGTTTTTTTAATGAGAAAATTGGTGTAATCGAATGATAAATTCGACCATCTATGACGCCAAAATGGTGTCTCCATCGAACGTCATTTATTGACGCTAATTAGAGTGGTTTGCTACAGTGCTGCGCCATTTAGATGACCTTTTGTCAATTTGTTTCTTGTGTATTTTAATTTTCTTAAAAAATGAATAGTATTACATAAATTTAAGTTAATGATTTAAAAATAGGGTTAGTAGTTCATTAAATAATTTATCATTAATTTATTATTCTATAAATTCATAACTAAGAGAACTGAATGTTGTAATTATTTATTACTCAATAATTTTAATTAGATAATTTGTGATTATTTTTTATGTAATAAATAATTAATTAAGAAAACATTGCTAAACAACTCTTTGGAGCTTATTCCTTTGAACTTGGTAATTATTTTATTCGGAACTGTAGCAACGCCCCAGCATTGAAGGTATATTGATAGGTGGCACGCAGTGAATGAAAAACTGCAAGGTCAGAGTTAAGTCATCCTATGTCTCCCTATATAACTGAAAACATTATCTGTTTGGTACCATCTTAACCCCAAGATTGTGACATATATCGAAATTTAAACATTTATGTATAGGATTGTGTCGGAGATTATGACATTATGACATGTGCCACAATCTTGAGGGTTAAAAATACTACTCTTCTTAAGGATAATATCAAATAATTCATCATTGTCCATGTGTTCTGTATACTTTCTATCATTCAAGACGTGGTTTTTTTTTTTAAAACTGGGACGTAACTAACTACCTATGAATGGTTTAAAAGTTCACTGATGAGCTTGAAAAATGGTATCGCTACCAATGTGCTGAAAAATGCTCCTAGTGTTTCAATATTATTTATCGTGTGTGAAATATGCTGAAATTGGGTGGGAAGAAGGATTTATAATCGTTTATATTTTTTCATTCTTTCCGTAGAAATATCGATTTCAATATCATTGTTTCCACTTAGTTGGAACCGCTCTGGTACCAAAGTTGTTGAGCGGAAACATGATTTAAGAGGTCAGCGATTGTTTTATATATGAAAGATTTTAGTGTGTGATGTGTAAATATAAAAAGATTATAAAATAGTCAAAAACAAATTTCTATAACAAGTTTATAGCCAGAATCAAGTACAAGGTTCCCTTAATATCATACCAAATTCAATCTTTTTTAATTACAAGCTACCATTTCTTAGTTACAGAACAAAGAGAATAACATCCATGATAGCTAGCCGCTAACTATCCACTAACTCAGCTAACTATCCACTGACTCAGTATTGAAAAACTAATTAACTAATTGTTGAGCAATTCAAACCTCTTGAATTGAGAAGGAATCCACAATTTTGATGGAATCTGATAGTTGGGTTTTATTCATATGAGCTTCAAATAGCAGGGAATAAATACAAATCAAAGGTAAGCATATGAGCTATGCATAAATATTGAATTTGAGCTCCTTCTCTTCTCCTTCTTGACCATGGTTCGCAATATCGATCACACAACGATTGTTAAGGAGGTTGTTCCTGCTCTGGTAAAATTTAAGGCTAAAATGAATATATAACTATAACACCATTTTTATGAAATATCAGCGAATTCGCTGTCGTAACATAACGAAACGACGATTTCGCTTCCATTTTTCCAATGTTTTCCGTTAAAAAATTGTCCGAAAATTTCCAATATCTAGTTATTTTTATTTTTAATTTCAAAAAATCTGCGAAAATAACCATGATTGTTCCGCGAAAATATAGATGAAACTAGAACAAGCCTCCGTTACACCCTCCGCGACCATGCCGGCTAACCATGTTTTTGGCCCTTAGATTCTAAAACCTCGTCGCTAGGTGAAATAGTGATTCTCGATTCAATATTTTGATTGTGAAGAAAGTTCTAATCATGAGTTCCACAAGTTTCTTTAAATTCTTGAGATTTGGACTGAAATTTAAACATTCACGTAATACAACTACAATTCCAGCACAATCCTATCAAAATCTTGTTCGCAAAACCTAGAAAATTATAGACTTGGTCATATAAGCCAGAGGGCCGATATCAACCTTTTTCATGAGAGAGCTGAAAAGGCAAACTGCATGCTCTGTGAGTTAGTTTAACCAACTTTCAAGGACCAATTTCTCCGCTAGGCAATGAATCATCTTGGGTTGGGTTGCATTCTCCGTTGGCAATGGCGACACACAGAGCCTTCCAAATGGGAACTAGCATTTTCACGGGAGGATATAATCCCTAAAAATTCCAGATCAAGAAGTAAAAAAACAATACAGTGGATAAAAAGAAGCAATGCTCAGATAGGCAAAAGAAATATCGTTTCACTTTGAACCAAACAAAAGAATGGCATAAGTCATTCATTCCACAAGAAACATTTATGTGGTAGAATCGTAGGATCATATTAGCACTGCATATTATTTCTCAACCAAATTTTTTTACCCAATACGTTCGCTTACGTTGAACACCGGTAAAAGTTCTTCCTCTCCACCACGTATGATAAGAGACAAACTCCAGTAACAAGAGAATGGTGTGACACATTCAATCAGTACGGGTTTCAAAATCTTTCTGATTGGAACAAAGTGGCGAACTGTTCTCCCGCTGATTTGAGCAAAGTAAGAGAGTGTTTAGGATAAAAAAGTGTAGAGAAACAGCATCCCAATTCCTTCATGATGCCTACAGTTGTTAAAAGAAGCACACACTGGCTTTGTGGTAAATTTAGTCTATTCTAATTCATACAAATATTAGAAAAACTTGGAAAAGCTACCAGATCCTGGCATAAAAAGGAAAAAAGAACCCAGAATATAATCTAATGGAGAAGAATATCAACTTCAGATGTCTCAAAGGATAGAAGTGACACAAATACTAGCCGTTAAGAGTTTTTTGCAGGTTAACACAGTAAATATGAATTGATTCATATTTTAAAAATTCTATACATTTACAAGAACTTCAATTGATACTTATTAGCCAGAATTATCTACTAGATAATTCCAAAAAAGGAATCACTCCTTCAATCTGCCTTCAAAAAGAAGACAACAGCTATGATCGATATAAATCCATCTACTTCAGAAACTTAGGATACTGAAAATTTCCTCAACTTTTTCCCAAAGAAGAAAAAAAGCAAAGGAAAACTTAGAACGATTCTGAAATGGCCAAGCTTATGGCAGAAAGTACAAAATCAATAATTCTAGAATAATTGAGGAATACCTTCGAAACATAGTCTCAAGCTGAACTCCAAAAGCTGCCAAGATTATAACAGACTCTGCTGCATGGAAATTTTAAAGCATAATGCCAAAGATGAAAGCTAGCTCAAATTTAAAAAAACAAAAACTTAAGAAACTGAGGCATAATGCCAATCTTTGCAAGCATTTTTAAAAATTTATTTTATTTTCCCCAATTAAACAAAGCTTACATCACATCATCCACCGCAGTTTCCCAAATTATATTTTCTTTTAATTTATATCTCCCTAAATAATCATCGTGTCACGAATATTATTCTATTATATTTTAACTCCTCACTCAATATTTTAAAATAGAGAAATATTTCATAAACCATTAAAACAACTAAAAATATAATTGATGTGACATCATTGGCTCAAGAAATTCTACAAGACACGACATCTGCAGTAAAATAAAATTTCATTCAAGAACCAACATATGTTATATGTTACATTCTCAAAATATTATCTACCTACGGCCTACCAGAACACAAGTTTTCAAAACAATTTCCCAAAACACTCAAAACCACTACTATTTATCAATAAGAGATATAGTCCATGTCATTATCTCTTCCCTGAACAAAAAATCACTTTTTTTAAAAATACTGAAAATATTAAGTTGCTCTAACCAAATTGATTCCTTTAAGACTCTCGCCACAAAAGATGGAATTCTTTTGTGCTATACTAGAACCCAACTTGTCCTGAATATGAAGTATATCCATTTAAACAATCACATGATTACGCTGTGCAGACTCTGCATATGATCAAGGAAACAAGTAAAATCAGTTTCAAATACATGAATTCACAGCTGGTAAGTCAATAAAACTAAAAAAATGATTATCCTAACAAAAGAAATCGTTAAGGCAACTAATGAAACAGAGTTCTAAAGTTAGGGGGGAAATAATGCAATTGCTGACGGTCATCGACACAATAGAATCACGAGTATGGTTATTAAAAAACCAACAAGGACAACCAGCATTTATATCTGGCTTACAAAAAGTATATAACCAAGCTGTTACTCATTAGGTATGAATATCACAACACAGTTCACCACCTTTTTTGATTTGTCTTCTTAGTGATACCCATAAGAGAAGACCGGCGAAGATGAAACCCCAAAAAGTAACAGCAACTAGCATTCCCTGTGTAAATGGTTCAAAAGCACTTGCCATTTTGTTAAAAAAGCAAATATTAAAACACAAATCACAAGGCTAACTTGAACTTTTGTTTCCATTCAATCAAACAAAATAACTAAGATGGTGATCACTGGAAAGATTTTAAACTGTTATTTTCGAATCAAAAACCAAATGTCAATAATTCAAGCTAATATAATTTCATAAAACTAACACCTAGCCATCTAATTGGATTCCAAATGTTCGAGATTCAAAGTTATAGCTCAGCTTTTTTCCAAGCTACAGGAGCTGAAATGAAGTTTATATCCAACCACAAGGATGCAACACTAACATTTACAACCAGAAACATATATATACCTGCGGACGATGGAGAAAAAGAAAGCCTGGAATAGCAAAAAGAAGAGCATATGCGCACAAACAAGATACCCCGCACCACGTATTTGAAACAAAAATATGGTGAACATCGATGGCTTCATGTGGGCCTCCGCTCATTTCATGTACATATGTGTATCTTCCTAATCTAACGGTATACTGCTCCATCTCACTTCCTCTATGCTATCTGAAAAGAATTTCGTGTAGACAAAGGTAATGTGTGGCGTAACATGATATGTAGAGTCTCTCGAGTAGACGGATGCTAAAATTGAAGTGAGAATCCGACAAGTTCTTGGAATAAATCATTAGCCATTGCTGTAACGTTTACCCTAATTTGTACCTGAGATCATTGCAGGAAAATGCAGTAATCAATATTCGGTAAAATGCACGAGAGAGAGAAACTTGTGCTGGGCTAACTTTTTACCTCTGGGCCAAAGTCCAGGCCCACTGAAGTCAACTTGTAATTCATCATCCAAGCCCAACCCAGCAGTGATATCCTTCTTTCATTAATGTTGTACTTGGCTTCCCGGCTCAAATCCAATTTTTTTTTTTTTTGGTAAGAAATTGAAGTATGTATTTCAAATTTCTTATTCTTTTTCAATACATATTTCTTTTGGATTTTGGAAATATTTGAATGATAATAAATTACATATTATTTCTAATCCATGAATTTTAAATGATTATTTTTCAAATCTTTATCTCCTATTCAAATCGTTTCATCCAAATATACCCTAAAAGTTTTCTAAATATTTAATATATTTTTTTTAAAATATTACTTTATTTGGTCGAATGTGAAATATAAGTTATAATATGTAAGCCTTGAGTTTATTTATTTATCTTAATTTTAAAGTTAACAAGTTAAAATCTCATGATTAAACCCAACAATGCGAAATGCAGAATAAAAAGTACACCATTAGTGTCCCAAAGTCAACATTTTTAACGTGCTAACAATCGATAAAATAGTACAGATATTTAAATAGTTTGCCAAGAACTTATACAAATTGGGGTTTCAGTGGTTTGCTACCCACGAGCCTTGAATCAGAATATTATCATCCATCATAGTTGATCTTTCCTCCAAAGATAGTGTCATTAGGACAACATAAACAAATCGTATTGGGTATACACTAGATTTGCACAAATCTTTCTATTGCTTATGATCCTATGCTCCCAAGTGGGAATGTGTTTGCTTATCATCCTGAGGCGGATCAAGGGAATGCTTTTGGGAGGTAAGTATACATGAGCAAAACCGACATTGCATTTTTAACCATGAATTGTCGTGCTTATGGACTTCCTAAGTCTTCCCTCAGTTTTCTTGCCTGAATCTATCACCATTAAAAGTTCCCCTAACAGCTTGCTACTCTGCCAAGATCAAAATGGTAATAACACGTGCTACATTTGCAATCCTGTAAACAAAGAGTGGAAAGAACTTCCTCGGCCTCACTACTATCGGCAATTGTGCTTGCCTTGAAACTATCTGTCCTCGCTACTAACTTTTCTTGATCAGCCAATAATTTGCTTTGAAGTATACTCCTCTAAAACAAGATCCTGGACTGAATCAACCACAAATTTGTCTAGTTGGAGGCAGGTTCGACTCTAAGAGACCACAGATTCTATATTGAAGGAACGGCTTATTTGGAAGCATCCTCAAGAGAAGTGCTAGCTTTTAATCCATCAAATGAGATTATCTCACTGCCAGATTATTGTCCACAGGGAGGAATCTTGACACAGATGAATGAGGAGCTATGCTACATTGGATTTCGAATATCATGGGAATGACTTACTTTGTTGAGAATTATAGGGGACTGTATTTGAACTTGAAATACAAAATGAAACTGAATCTCGAAATGACATTGAACAGATATCGAGTTCTCCCATGTCTAAATGGAAACATCGTGTTGATTCTTAATGGGTGTGCTCTCCACTCTTACAACTTGAAGGATGAAAAACTTGAATAGGACTTGCATTTTCTGGTATCGGTTTCGCTTTCCTAGTATTGTAGGCTAGCAGGGATCCGATAGAAGTTGAAAATGGGTTATTGTGAGGTGGCATGTGTTAGAACTGCCGTCTCATCTAAAAGTCCGAGCTTGTAGAGATTCAATAATTTATTATTTATTCTCCAACACTTCTCACATTTGTGAGCTGATTTAGTCCTCTTTTTTAGGCCTATCAATTAGATATTAAAAATGTGGGTGAAGTTGTTGTATATAACTTTTGAACTCACATCCTCTGCATTAGACAATGGTTCTGATACCATATTGAATTGCGTCTCATCCAAAAACCTAACTTTGTAGGGTGATTGAACGTTTTATTATTTATTATCTAACAACATGTATTCCTTCGAGTTATGATTAGATTTTTTATATTGTTTTCTTTGTTTGAGCTGAAAAAGGCATATATGTTTTTTTGCGTTGTTGTAATTTTCTAGTTTCTGGGACCTAATGAATTCCAACATTTACTGTAGGGATCATGCAAGTTTATAAGATAATAGCTGAGGACTACACAAATTTGCAAGTGATATTTTATTTCTGATTAAGGTATACAATAAATGAAACACAAATCCATTTCATTCTTTCGTAACATTTTTCACTCAATCTATGTCATCACTTTTATGACCAAAACTTGTAGAAAAATTCAGCGACATCAAAGACAGAAATCTTTATTTTTCAAACATTACATACACTCAAAAGTCTTGCAAGAATTAGTGGCCTCCTGAAGGAGAATGCTCACCACACGCCCAACCCCAACAACCGCCCCGGCTCCCACCACCACCCCATCCCCATCCTCCTCCACCTCCACCTCCACCTCCACCTCCACCTCCCCCTCCTCCATTACCTCCACCTCCCCGCCTCCACCTCCTCCATTACCTCCACCTCCCTCGCCTCCTCCTCCTCCTCCTCCTCCTCCTCCTCTCCTCCATTACCTCTACCTCCCCCGCCGCCTCCCCCACCATTTCCACCTCCACCACCGCCTCCTCCATTACCTCTACCTCCTCCGCCACCACCTCCACCATTTCCACCTCCCCCTCCCCCTCCCCCTCCGCCACCTCCACTACCTCCGCCTGCCCCACCACGGCTTCCACCTTTTCCACCTCCACCTCTCCCTCCATGACCGCTGTTGCCCCCAATATTTCCACCTCCAACACCTTTTTCAGAACTATTTCCACGTGTATGCCTCCTCTTATGCTTTCCTCGATTTCCAGGAAGATTGCCGCTCCCACCGCCACCACCCCCACCCCCTCCAACACCACCACCACCACTTCCACCACCGCCACCCCCATCTTGAGGTGAAAATATCGTTGTGTTTGCAAGTCCAGCATTATCAACTGTACTGTGTCCATTTAACAGCTTTCTCCATGAACTTATATCATGAGTGTCATCATCTTGGCCAATGGACTCAAAAATCAAGCAAGGACTCAACAAAATGAATATTATAAGAAACTGAAACAAACCCATCTTCACGATTTCTGGATATAACCTGTTCATGTGTGTGTGTGTGTGTATATATAACGAATTGTGTAATTGAAGGTTATAAATGATAGACAGGTATTCCCCACCATAACTGCTCAAACAAGACCATCGAACTTACTTAGGTTGCAAAAGATGTACTTTCTTAACAAGAATCAGTAGCTTGTGTCTGAATTTTTGTCCCCACTGCACGTTCTTGCCAGTTAGAGTTGATAATCTACACATGCCAAAAACAACAAAATGGAATATATACAATGTGATTAATTAAAAAAAAAAGTTAAATGAGGTTTAATTAGATCATTTAAAAAGTACCGTACATTTTATTCACTAAATTAATATATGAAAAAAATTATGTTTCAATACATTTCAAACTTTTATAGCTAATGATATCAAGAATATACACTTATACGTGCGAATAATAGATGAATTCGTCCATAAAAGATATTTCAAGTCTTAGATACCAAATATTATTTAGACAAGTGTTAAAAATATATTAAACCATTTTTTTATTTTATTTATCCATTGTTTCTATTGATCAAGTTAACTTTAGTTCATGGATTTGGGAGAGTAAAAGGTTGATCATAATATGATATGATTCAAAGTTATTATAAAGATACGGATTAATGAAGATATTTTAGATCGAAATAAATTTTTGGAGAATACTGATGTAGCGTAGGTGTCGACCTAAATTTATTCTTTCTTTGATTTTTGTAGTGTACTTTAATCTATTTAATTAAAGACGTATTTGTTTTGTTGATTGTTTATATTGATGAGTTGATCAAGCTTATTTTTAGTATCAAAATATTTTGTGTATTAATTAAAATACTTTTTGTTGTGTATTAATTAAAATACTTTTTGTTCACTCTTCACAAATATATATAGTGATGAATAATTTTCACCTCCTCGCGTAGTTTTTTTTTGAATAATTTTTTATTCAATTCATTATTAGAACGAACCGTCTAGACGCTCATGGAGCATGGTTTATTGTGAGGTAGAGTTTATATATACTTAATAAATTATTTACTTATAATTTGTTTTTTTTTTGAAGAATTGAATATCACTACTTGGAATTATGTCTAATATTTTCTAAAATTTGCAAGAGAACTATTGTAATAATTTACAATATTTAATTTACAGTGTGACATAAAATGTTTTTCTTGTTGTTCGATCCCTCTAGAAACGCACACTAAGAAACTTAGTTATGACAAAAAGAAAAAAAAGTAAAAAGAAATTGTATGGAAGTATCCTTTTGAGAAATATAATTCATTTAAGTTTAGGGAAAAAACAATAATACAGAAAAATCCAAATTTAATAAACTTTTATTCAAATAGGTCAAATTTCAAAATTTCAAATCAATTGAATGTTTTATTTTGACTCTTTTACCCCTCAATAGTTTGGTAAGTTGTATTCTACTCCCTAGGTTTTTGTTTTATTTACAAAGAAGCCCCTATATAATATTTAATTATATTTTAAATCTTTATGATTATATAAAATTGCATTTAACTTCGTCTTTTTACAAGTCCTCGTTATTTGCAATCATTGGCACAAAATGGTATCAGAGCCTATGTTTATTCTGAAAATATTATAGTAATATCCTGAATATTAATTTATAATCTATACGGAGGAGACGATTCAAGGAAAATATTGATCCGAACGAATGTTTGAGGTGTCACTCTTACAGGTAGTAATTCAAAAAATTGGAAGCACTAAATCAAAATCATATGGTGGAAGCTCAACGCTTCAACCATAAGTGAAAATTATTACGAGGAACATGATTATGACCACCTAGCATAAACATTACAAGAAACTGGAAAGGGTGGCTAGGAGATTTCATCAAGTGAACCTCAAGCTACAATTTTAGTTAGCCGAATTTCAGGAAGACGATCATCCTGAACATGAGGATGTTATTCCATACCCAGTGATCCAACAGGGTCCGGACCAGACGATTAGTATGGGAGAACCAACCTTTTGAGAAATTGAGACGGATACTTCTAAGATATCTCAAGATCTTATAGAAATTTAGAAGATAGTGCAGAGATATGGATACTTATAATACCATGTCCCTACACAGATCCGTCAGATTCAAAGTCACATGGAGATCATGATTAAACATCAGGAGAAAATTCTTGAAAACCTTCGAGATGTTCAAACCCGAGTCAAAGAGTTGGAGTCACTGTCAAGTTTTTCAAGAAGAAGAAAGGAGAGTGGCTATCACCGTCGTATGGAACAGAACCCCTTTGACATCAAAAAAGGAAAGCGGAGGAGGTCCAAAGGCCTATGACAGAGGCTGAAAAATGATTGCAGTCCTACCAGGAGATTCAATGCTTCCTACAAAGTAATGGAAATAATCAACTTGGAATATCTACATGATTTTATGATTCGTTTGCAAGATTGAATCTATTAGACTTTAAAACAAATCAGGTTGGCGGAATTCCCCGACTTCCAACACAAGAGAGTTTCGGGTCAAACAATCCACCACCCAAAGGATATCAAAGAATGCCCCCACCAAGACGATTTTACTGCTGGAGCAACTTAGATCCCCAGTTGGAATAAGGAGTCGTTCCTGCAGGCCAGACATACACCAAACGCCTTACGGGAAATCTCAGTTAGATACGATACATCCATATGAATTTGTGCTCAACATGGATATCTTGTATTTTAAAAGTAGAGAAGTTCTTATTGATGAATGAGTCAAAGCAGGATTCATATTACTCCTTAATATGAGTCTCGAAGGAAGAGACAAAGATTCATATGTATGATGGATTTACAATTTGAGCAATGAAAAATCCATGGATATGATATGTCTTAGAAGCAGGAAGCATCAGATTATCCATAGGGTGACAGCAGGTGAATTTGATATCCCGATGGAATTCACAGGAAACCAAATTGAGATGCAGTTAATCCCCTACAGAGAAAATTCAGGAGATTAAGAACAATATTAAAATAGAAGTTGCTAACATGCTCTCGTGAATTCATATTGGAGCCATTAGAGTTATAATCAAGACAACTTTCAAGGAATGAATTGATTCACTCCTCAACCTGACGATCTTTGACAAGAGAATCCCGAACGTCAAAGATTCTTGTTTGGGAGCATTTGCAGGAAATCTGTATGCAAGAAAGATTGCCTTTAACATCTATCCGAGAATTGCATACAATTTAGGAGATCGAGACTTTAACAAGGTTCTTACTCTTCATCAAGATTTTAAAAGAAGTGATTTGATATACGAAGCACAGACACTGACACGGCGACACTGACATGACACTACACGGACACAGCGACACAGATTTTCAAAATTTTCAGGATACAACACGTCTGATATTACATATTATATTACAAATACTAGAAATTCACATCTTTTAAATTCTAAGGTCATGTAAAATTAACAAAAATATTCTTACCAAATTCAAGAAACTTATAAATAAATGCATGACACTGGAATCATCATAATATCACTCATACTAACATCAAATACATATACTTTAATTAATATAAAGTTTAACAAACAAATCCAAATAAAATATAACACCAAAAATATTCTTACCAAATTCAAAAATAATATATTAAATGTGTGTCACTAAAATCATCATAATATCACTCATACTAACAACAAATGTATATTACTTCAATTAAATAGAGTTTAAGTAATACCTCTAAATTTTATTTTAGCCAAAAAACTTTTTAAATTGTACAATTATCACCCAAAAATATCCTTTATGTGTCGGACACGGCTCAGACACGCCCATCAGCCATGTGCGGCACGGGTGTCCGATTTTGAGGGGAGTGTGACACGGGTATCCGATTTTATTTTATTTAAAAAATAATGGACACGCCATGTGGCGTGTCCGACACGTTTCCGATGAGTGTCTGAGAAGTGTCGGTATCCGAGAAGTGTCGTACACTGCACCGAGTGATTTTTAGAAGTTTCCGTGCATCATATGATTTGATGAAAGAAGGGAACATGCCTTACTCGATCACCTATAGGTGTCATACGCACTTCCAAATACTCATCATTCAGATATATTCTTGAGAAAGGAATTCATCGAAGTCCCCAGAATCTTCAAAGATTTTGCCAAAGCAGTATTGTCGGATATTATTGATACTCCGACAATAGGATAGATCGACAATAGGAGATATCGATATGATGATACATGACCAGCCTGTTTTGAACATAAGCAAGAGCCTTATGATCTAGCCAAGAAGGATATCTTTCCAACAAGATAGGTCAAACAACAACTATCCCAGGGAAAAACAGAAGGTCGTCTCGAATAGGATTCAGAAGATCCTGATGTCTTCAAAACAACATGTGTTCTGAAGTGTCCAGAAGGATGGCGCGAAGTGCAGATAATGTTTGACATAGCTGAAAAGAACAATATCTTCCCTTGTGATGTCTTATATTATCTCCACAACCTACGGTGGCAGGTATCAATGAAATCTAAAAATTGGTGAAATTGATCTAACCATTGAAGGAACAACAGGCATGATAGCAGAACAACTTATTCTTGGGATTGAATTTCTCGAGGAACATAAACCTTTAGAAAGATTACAAGACGGAATGGAATTCACGATGGACTGAAAGAAATATAGAATCAGATGACTATCAATCCATTTTCCATGTACATCTTCGTCGGGATGTTATATGAGAAGTATCGTGCAGAATATTTTGCAGCCTACATTGATTCAGAAGCTGTAATATGTACTGTCAGGCATGATATCTTCCCCAAAGATGTTGGTGAAAAATTACAAGCCATTGCCGGAAGAGAGTTTCCAAGCGGATCCTTATTCTTAATGAAGGAGTCCAGGGAACATAAATAATTATCGGAGGGGCAGGCGGTACCCCGTGGTACAAAGTCAAGACTCCACCTATTTATTTCCATGATACAAGAGCTGATATGCTTCTAGGAAACAATTTCTTACAGACATTCAAGCGGTTCTCAGGAGAACGAGATAAGGAGACTTATTTTCACAACCCTTTGTGATCATAAGATTATTGTGCAGAGACTACGAGAGGCATTTCACAGAAAATTCCCCATTAGTTTTTGCAGCAAGCGTGGTGATGAAGGAAAACTTTGACACCCAAATATGAAGGATCAACGAAAATTTGGTGAAGCAATCATTCAGTTTCGACAACAAGGTCCTAGTGAAAAGGATTCCCAACACTAGGTTAATACTATGTCTTTCAGAGAACATGATGATGAAGAAGTCATTCCAGAAACCCTGTTGTTACTAAAAAAAACATTACAGGACAAGGTTCCACAACCTAAAGCTACCCTTGAAGAGCAAATTACTCTAGAGGATGTGAAAATGAAGATTCAGAGGAACTACAACGAGGATCCACTGGTATGGTGGAATAAGAATGAGCTCAAATCTACTTTGAAGGTTAAAGCATAAAAAGAAAATGAGTTCTTCAGACTCAGATCAATCCCATGAATATGGAAGATTGGATGGATATGCAGATAATACTTAAGAAACATCTTGATCTTAAGTTAATCTCAGCAGGTATTCCTCCATATAGCAGTCCAGGATTACTTGTTCGGAATCATGGAGAAATCAAAAGAGGAAAGCCAAGATTAGTAATCAACTATAAAGGAATCAACGACATCTTGGATTTCGATGGATGCTTTATCCCAAGCAGATAACATTTGGTAAACAACATCAACACTGCCAAAGTGTTTCCCAAGTTCAATTCCAAGTCTAGATTTTACCAGATTAAGATGGAGGAAGCAAGCAGAAAGTTCATAGCATTCTCCACACCACAATGACATAATATTTGGAATGTCATGCCAATGAGATTGACAAACGCTCCCCAGATATTCCAAAGGAAGATGGATAATGTTTTTAAGGATTACTTCAGCTTCAAGTTCGTGTATATTGACGACATCCTCATGCGTCAAGAAACATGAAAGATCATCTTACACATTTGAAGCTCGTGTATATTGACGACATCCTCATGCGTCAAGAAACATGAAATATCATCTTACACATTTGGAAATCTTTTCAGATGTTTGCTACAAATAATAATTAGTGTTGTCCGAAAGGAAGACAATAATTGCTACTAGACAAATCGAGTTTCTCGGGATAATCTGGAATCATCCTTCAAAACCAAATTGTTGAGAATGTGCAAGGATATCCTGATGATCTTAAGGATTTAAAGCGCTTCAGAGTTTTCTGAGAGTTGTTAATTTTGCTGGAATGTTCATTGACAACCTTGCAAACCACATAAATGTGTTCAGTCCGTTACTTAAAAAGGATGTTAAATTTGAGTGGAGTGAAGACCATCGACAAGCTGTCAAACAGCTAAAAGAAGTTTGCAGGCAACTACCAAAGCTTGCAATCTCAAACTACGATGATGAACTGGTGTTATACATGGATGCCTTTGATCATTGGTGGGCAGCTGTTCTCATGGAGGCTACAGTAGATGTAGAAATGCCATGCAGATACTATAGTGGTCTCTTCACAGACAGCGAAGCTATCCGAATTCTTTGCAGTACGAAAGGGCCTTTAAAAAATGGCCATTATTTTTACTAGCAAATAAATTTATCATGAAAATAGATAATACAAGTGTTAAGTCTTTTTTGAAAAATAAAATTGAATCAAAACCAGAGAAGGCTGGAATTTTAAGATGGCAAGCCGAATGCCAATATTATGATTATGATATTGTCATTGTGAAATATGATAAAAATGTTCTTGCAGATTTCTTAACACGAGATGGAGGGACACATTGCTGATGATACTCTCAAGAGGCTGAGGCATCTTAGGGAAGAACTGGAGATCATTGATCGAGATTTTGGGACTCTTTGTCTCAATGCAAAGGTCGCAGGACGACTTCAACGAACAGATCATGAACTTGTTACTGATCACATACGAGCATGTTTCTGGGACCAAGAACATAGTTTGAAGTCTTGAATGGGCCCATCCTCCAAGTTGCATCTTCAACAGTGCAAAAAGAAGTGTTTAGAGAACGAGGCTCGTCTAACCAGGAGGCAAGGGATTCACATACCCCTATCCCGAGTGCTATAGATGATGCATTCCTTGGGGATATACAAGCTGTATCGAATTTTAAGGGTCATATTTCATCACAATCTGAACCTTCAAGTCAGCCCAGCATCTCTAGGATAAAAGAGGGAGGGTTTTGAACTTTAGGCATATGACTAACAATTCTAGGGTTCAAACAATGATGATTTAGTTTCTTCTCCTATGCAGGATTACCAACGCACTTGGGAGAAACTGATAACTAGACGTGGTATCAACTCGGATAAAACTATTGTTGATAGTTTCGAAAAATATCCGAGGGTTTGGATGAAACCAGACAGCCATCCAAACGAAGTTCAGGAATGGTATAATTTCGGAGCTCTTGCTTCGGTTTATACTGTTGCACCAGCATTTTTGGTAATCTCAAAATTATCCAAATGGATCAGAGAAGCTGTTCATGAGACATGGGCCAATAGTCCACATTTGGCCAGAGGAGATATGTTGGAGTTGTATTTATTCAGTGCTGCTCCAGAATCAGCAAAGAAGGGCTTTATTGAAACTTTTCATCTTATCAAGTTCAGACGACCAGACGGGAACGCCATAAAAAGTATAAAAGAGGTGATACTAGATGATGTACCAGTTTTGGATGGGACTATCATAGAAGATGAAGTTTCAACCACGTGCATAGTGTCATTGGGCTTGTCTAACGGAAATGGACAAAGTCAAATACTCATTTTAGTTATTTCAGAATTCAGCCGATGATACTTTAATGCTGAATTTCTTTTCATGACATGAACATCAACGATAATTGCCGAAGAACTCTTTGAAACAAAGAGGATAATTATTTGGGAAAACAAGATTCCAACGGGAAAAGAAACTTATCAGAAATTCGGCAACATGGCACAAATTGACCGATAGATATATCGAATTTGTCAAGTATGCCCGGAGCAGGAAAAACCAGAGTTCGGGAAAAGATTATGATATAAACCTGATAGGTCAGAGGCAGGAAAAGATAAAAGACCTGCTTACAAGATGTTGGAACCGAAGAGGGCGGGTGAATGAGGTTCCTTGGCTACTTTAACGTTTTAAAATGAATTTGCAAATAGTCGAGTTTGCGCTGCGGAAGACTTGATGTCAATCGAAAAATAAACAATATGAAGCAATAATGTAAATGCGTAAAGTAAATAAAGCGATAAATGACACAAGTATTTGTTATAGAAGTTCGGCGATGAATCGCCTACGTCTCATCTTCCCGGCTAGAAAACGTCCAACCGAGGTTCCACTAGAACAACTTCAATCTTGGCCTTGAGGGCTCCAAGTTAGCCACAAACAAACTCTTCACGAGTCACACACTCTTCACGAGTCACACACTCTTCACGAGTCTTCTTGGCCTTAAGGGCTCCAAGGATAACCACACACAAACTCTTCCCGAGTCACACACTCTTCACGAGTCTTCTTGGTCTTAAGGGCTCCAAGGATAGCCACAACCTTGCACCAACTTCACTTGTTGATGTCTTATACAATTTCCGTTGATGTTGGAGGACCTTACAACAAATCAAATAAACACCTTCACGGTGTAACAACACGAAGAACACAAGCTCTCACACAAGAAATGAATTACACACTTCAATATAACAGAAATGTATGAAGTTTGCAATGCTAGATGGATTTTAATTGAACAAAGCTTTCTTGTAGTTTATCCTCTTGTTTCTTGTCCTCATCTTGAGCACAAACATCAATATTTATAGTTATAAGGCTCCCAAAGCTCATATTAGCCGTTGCTACACTTGAGGCATAAATCACCCCTGCATCGCCTCGGACATCGCCTCGGGCGATCTCCATCGCCACACACCAACAGTCACAATATTGCACAGATCGCCTTAGGCAGTCCCTAGATCGCCTCGGGCGATCGTCTACCAAAAATAATGTCGTAGCTTTAAATGATCAAAAATTTGCATTGCCTCAAACGATCTCTCCATCGCCTCAAATGAACCATGCATCGCCTCGGGTGATCTCACCATGTGCGAATTCCTCGGCGTCGCTTCAGTCGATGTGCGGGGCGTTGTCTTGAATTGTAGCCATCGCCTGGAGCGATGGTCAGCATCGCTTGGGGCGATCTCGATAGTGCACATGCCTCGCCATTGAATGTGTCGATGGGCGCATCGATGCCTCGCCTGACACCCATCGCCTGGGGCGGTGATCACCATCGCCTGGGGCGATCCGCCCATTCCTTGCAGATTTGATCCCCTTTAATCAGTGCACTTTTCAACCATCTAACTCTGTACACTAAGTAGACACAATAGTATAACAGATGCAAGTTTTGTTGATCATCAAAACTCATGAATAATTCGGAGATAAATTAAGCATTAAACTCAACAATGCGTTTAAAGCTCAACAATCTCCCCCTTTTTGATGATCACAAAACTTGATAAACTTGTAGATGAAATATGCATGAAATATGAGTAAACAAGACTCCCCCTTAACAAATGCATAGCACATACAAGTTTTACCAAATAAATCATAATACAAAAACTTTCCCCCTCAAACCATGCATGTATTAAGCTTCAAGTTTATCACCAAATTCTCCCCCTTTTTGTTATAATCAAAAAACACAAAGTTCAAATAAACAAAGCACAAATATATGTTGACACATATCCATAGTCTAACAATGTAATAACGATAACAAGAATAAGATTAAATCATTGAGAGGAAGACAAACATGCGTTTAAAGCAATTAACAACAATGTACTCTAAATGTGCAAAGTCTGTGTATGTTCCATAAAAAAAATTCAAGCATTCGTGCTTAATAAACATTTCTCAATGCATCATTATAGACAATTGATAAATTAATAAGGCGCATGTGATGAGGGCTAAATCATTTAGGCCATAGAAGCAATAGAGATATATGAAATTCTTAGGCCACATTTCTATGATCCAAGATAGAGCATCTAAACAATTAAAGCATGCTTAATCACATTTAATTAAGTTGTGCATTTCATATTCAAAGTTAACTCAAGGCACATAACAAGATTTTTACCATAATGAGTTAAGCATAAATCATGCATTTAAACAAATTTAAATAAGCAACACAATTCATTATCATAGGAAGATATCATTTAATTCAATCATATTGTGCAATAACAAAACATGAGCATTTAATCAAGTTATACCAATTTTAACCATCCAATAATTACTCACTTTGCAAAATTCAAGCATATAAGCACATAATGATGATTAAACAAGAGTTCTAATACATGGAGAATATATGTCACACGAATATGCATATGGTAAGGGGAAATGCAATTTACCACCAATAAATATTGAGCTTCATAATTTATTGGTCACAATTAATTTGTGCCAATGAAATTTTTCATTGCTCTTTTAAATGCACAAGAGAAATATAATTAGCTCCCCCTAAGTATGACATCATAAAAATGTACTTAAAACTCAATTTCCCAAAGATTAGCTTCAAGTAATTGAATTTCACCACATAATTATAATATACAATTTAAGGAAACAATTAACTAAGCAAAAAAGCTAATTATGCTATTATGATGCTCAAAATAAATTTACATTGGATGATAAGAATGAGTTCATATCATCGGTCCTTTACATCGCGATTCCTCTATTGTGGTGCATTTGATGGTTTCCTCCCTTGGGGAACTAGTGCCTTCATCATCTCTCCCTTTGTTGTTCCTACAAAACAAATTTATAATAGGAGGATCTTTGGTACCCATTTGTTCTTTGGGTCCATGTTGGTTAGTGACAATGGGGGAACTTCCACCTCTTGTTTGGTTTGTATTGATTTTTGACAAATCTGCATTTATTTCAAACATGACCAACCTTACAACAATATGTGCAAGTAGGGGAATTATGCTTAGCTTTAGCCAACAAGTTTGAAAAAGGTTTTTGATTTGCTTGAAAAGCCTAGTCCGGCTTTATCGACGCTATATCGTTGCAAGCCAAGCAATTCTTCCAATTTTAAACTACTCTCACTAAACTTGCAAAAAGATTTCTTCAAAGAACTTAATTCATTTTTCAATGAATTATTTTCTTCATCTCTCTTGGCTAACTCAAGTTTGAGTAATTTGTTACTTATCTTGGTTTTGCCAAGAACATCAATAAGTATGATTCTAATAACTCATCAAAAGATGGTACCTCATTGTCGCTTTTCTCTTCCTCGTCATTTGCGTTATTTTTGGCCATGAGGCAAAGATTTGTTGCTTCTTCTTCATCGGAGTCACTATCACTCCATGTGGCTATTAGAGCTTTCTTCTTTCTTTTATCCTCATTCTTTTTCCTAGGACATTCATTAGCATAATGACCTTAATATTGACAATTGTAACAAGTTACCTCTTGTTTGGAATCATACTCGATGGCACCAGAGGTCTTTGGCTTGTTGTATTTGTTGTAGAACTTTTTGAACTTTCTTGTGAACAAGATCATCTCCTCATCATCTTCATCATCAGATTGTGCTTTCTTTCCGACCAAGGCTATCCCCTTTCTTATAGATTTATCTTCCTCCTTTATTCCCTTCCGGGTTGACACTTCAAGCTCGTGAGTCACCAAAGTTCCATGGAGTTCATCAAGATCATATGACGCACTATCTCCTTCGTTGGATTCAATGATAGCCATCCTTGGCATCCCATTCTTTTGGTAAAGCTCTAAGGGTTCTTCTCCATATTTGCTTTGGAGGATACTTTTCTTCAAGTTGGGCAAGCTCATTGATGATTTGAGTGAGCCTTCTAAACATTAAGTCAACTTTTTCTCCGGACTCCATTTCAAATGTTTCGTATTTGGGTTGTAGAAGATCAATCTTTGTTTCTTTCACTTGGTTTGTGCCCTCATGACAAATTTGTAATTTGTCCCAAATTTCCTTTGCGGTTGAGCACATCGAGATACGGTTGTATTCCTTCATATCTAAAGCACAATGCAAAATATTAATAGCTTTAGCATTTTGAGAAATTAAGATCATGTCCGCCCTTGTAAAATCATCCATTTCTTTGGGAACATTCCTTCCCTCAACTTCCTTGAAAGGAATATGTGGACCTTTCAAAATTATCTTCCATAGGTCATAATCTACGAATTGAATATATAGAGAAATTCTATTTTTCCAATATCCGTAGTTATCTCTCGTGAAGAGCGGAGGTCGATTGACCTTGAGTAAACTCACTTGCTAGATTAGCCATAAAAAAATTTGGTTTAAAAATAAAAACCAATTGGCTCTGATACCACTTGTTGGAACCGAAGAGGGTGGGGGGGGGGGGGGGGGGGGGGGGGGGGAAATGAGGTTCCTTGGCTACTTTAGCTTTTTAAAATGAATTTGCAAATAGTCGAGTTTGCGCTGCGGAAGACGTGATGTCAATCGAACAATAAACAATATGAAGCAATAATGTAAATGCGTAAAGTAAATAAAGCGATAAATGACACAAGTATTTGTATAGAAGTTCGACGATGAATCGCCCACGTCTCCTCTTCCCGGCTAGAAAACGTCCAACCGAGGCTCCACTAGAACAACTTCAATCTTGGTCTTGAGGGCTCCAAGTTAGCCACAAACAAACTCTTCACGAGTTACACACTCTTCATGAGTCTTCTTGGCCTTAAGGGCTCCAAGGATAGCCACACACAAACTCTTCCCGAGTCACACACTCTTCACGAGTCTTCTTGGCCTTAAGGGCTCCAAGGATAGCCACAACCTTGCACCAACTTCACTATTGATGTCATATACAATTTTCAACTTGCGTCGGTGCTGGAGGACCTTACAACAAATCAAATAAACACCTTCACGGTGTAACAATACGAAGAACACAAGCTCTCACACAAGAAATGAATTACACACTTCAATACAACACAAATGTATGAAGTTTGCAATGCTAGATGTATTTTAATTGAACAAAGCTTTCTTGTAGTTTATCCTCTTGTTTCTTGTCCTCATCTTGAGCCAAACATCCATATTTATAGTGTAGAAGGCTCCCAAAGCTCATACTAGCCGTTGCTACACTTGAGGCATAAATCACTCCTGCATCGCCTCGGGCGATCTCCATCGCCACGCACCAACGGTCACAATATTGCACAGATCGCCTCAGGTGATCGTCTACCAAAAATAACGTCGTAGCTTTAAATGATCAGAAATTTGCATCGCCTCAAATGATCTCTCCATCGCCTCAAACGAACCATGCATCGCCTCAGGTGATCTCCTCATCGCCTCGGGCGCCCTCACCATGCGCGGAGTCCAAGGTGTCGCTTCAGTCGAAGTGCGGGGCGTTGTCTTGAATGGTAGCCATCGCCTGGAGCGATGGTCAGCATCGCCTGGGCCGATCTCGGTAGCGCACATGCCTCGCCATCGCCTGTGTCGATGGGCGCAGCGATGCCTCGCCTGGTACCCATCGCTGGGGCGATCCGCCCATTTCCTTGCAGTTTTGATCCCCTTTAATCAGTGCACTTTTCAACCATCTAACTCTGTACACTAAGTAGACACATTAGTATAACAGATGCAAGTTTTGTTGATCATGAAAACTCATAAATAATTCGGAGATAAATTAAGCTTTAAACTCAACAACGCGTTTAAGGCTCAACACAAGAGAACCCGTTTTCCTAAAGTTTGGCGACCATAAAAATCAATAATGTAAAGATTCCCCGACTAAGGAAAAAGCATGGACCCTTAAAAGATAGTGTGGCAACTGTTGAACGCACTCGGACAAAAATAATGGACCACTCACCAGAAAAGTTGGCACACTTAGACAAAGATGCCAGACCACGTGAAAGTTAAGGTGCACTCATGGGCACACTTAACAATTATCAAGATTTGGAATCCGAAGTTGAAATCCGGATTCATGCCTACATAAAGACACTCATTCTGAGAATAAAAATCATAGTCTCCAAGCTATGTAATCTTTCAACTTTCAACTTTCATAGCTTGGTAGTAATTTCTTTCTTTCTTTCTTCTGTAATCGTTTGTTATATTGCTTTGTATTTCAGTTTATGTGTTCTTGAGTTAAGCCTCATTTATATGATAGGCTAAACAAGTCTGTCTCCTCCCAAAAGGAGATGTTTTAATGTAATAGATATTATAAGTATTTCCAGAATAAAATAAATGCTGGTGTCCATCCAGCTCCTAGATTTCTTTAAATCTTTCTTTTATCTTGATTATACCTTACGCCATAAGGTAGAAAACGAATTAGGGTTGTGCTGTATAGTTTTTGAAGGAGTCGGATAACTTGCAGACTAAACTTGCCTGAGGGGCTGAGGTTGTATGGTGAGGAGCCATTCATAACACAATCTGAATCCTTTGCAAAAGTATGCTCTTGGGTGCATCTCGAGATGACATGAACTGAAGGATCTCATTTTCATAAAAAAATGTCACTGTTTAGTGAATATTAGGATGAAGTAGATAACGAATCGTAGTTGCATATCTGCTTAGAACATTTTCCGAGGGTTAAAAATGTAATTTTATTAAAGGTTGGTTGGACCGTGTGAACCGCTTGGACCACATGGGATTATTAAGGTCATTTCAACCAAGAATGTACCTAGATGAACTAATATTTTTGTTAGACTAGGATGAATTATTTTTCACAAAATGGTACCGACCTGAAATTTTTCCCAAAAAATGTAATTTGTGCAACCTTACCTTGAAAAATAAGTCATGGAAGGAAGTTTGAGTTTCATTTCATGCCAATTAATATATAAAATATTTTACAAATTTAAAATCAAACTATTATAATTAACCAGTATATCTTCTATCCATAGTTACATTACAATAATCTTCAAAAACGAACAATTTTTTTTGGGTAAATTGCATTTACCACCCCTATGAAATATTAAATAAAAATATATAAAGTGTCTTATGTAAAATTAAAGGTATTCTAAATATTTCAAAAATCAGACAAATTTATCTTATTTACAGTGGTTTTACACGTAAGTTTTCAAACGATCATAACGAATATGTGAAGGTATATGTAAACAACTCTTCGTGACTTGTAATCAAAATTTTATTACATGTATAAAAGTAATGATTTCTCATCCCATGCCTATTAGGTCTTTTTTTTTTCTTTTTTCCCGTTTCTTGAAGCAATTGAAAGTAGAACCTTGTGGAGAAATAAATGCATAGATCCACAACTACATCATCATAGCGTCTATATCTCATAAGTCATACCCCTAAATTGTGAAATTGAAGTCAATATTATAAAAGAGCCTACCAGTTTATTAAAAAATAAAATTTATGAAGCACAATGTAATTTTGAGAGTTTTAAATTAGAATGTATATATTTTTTATTGATTATATTTCTAAATCCAATCATAGTTGTTTACATTTTTCTCAAAAGTCGTGGACGGATTCAAAATTCTCGTGTAATTGTTGACCATAACGATATCTACATCACACATCTGGTGTTTGTACAGCTAATAACAAAAATTTAAGTTATCGCAGATAAAACATATAAAAATTATGTTCCTGTGCTTGATGAGGATTGCCTTTATGATTTTGAACTGATGGAACACTTGAGTGATGATTTCTTGAATAAACAAAGCCATGAGGTATCGTGGATCAAACGTTGTTCTGACGATGAAGACGAGGATTACAAAGAGATGGCTTCAAGAGCTTCCCCGACAACAACCTCCAAAACTTACAACTTAAGGGCTCGATCACAAAAGAATTAGATTCATCTCAATATTTAATATGCTTGTTAGTTTGGTTGGGTTCTAATTCTATTTAGTAGTGGGCCTTCTTTGTAGCCTCATGTTTTGCAGTATAAGAGGTAACTGTCTAATTCCCCTCATTGTACTGTTAATTTTTAGCAATAATAAGTTGGAAAATAAAATAAGATTAACAAAAGGTCGTGTCTACTAAAAATGGAGAGGAAAATAGAATGCTAACATCAATTATACAATACATTGATCAAGGTTCATTTCCTGCTCCATAATCATTAATTTTTTCTTCGTTAAAGCCAGAACCAGCATGCTACTTTGGTCGTCTTCGGTAGGATAAAATATGTCATCAAGAGTTTGTTTTATTTGGTTCCCCACTTTGTGTGCGTTCTTGGCCACTCCATTTGGGACGAGATTCTCACTCCGAGTAAACCTACATACAAACAACAGAACATGCTCTTAACACATCTGATGTATGTTGAATTACTAACATTACTTCGTTTTCAAACTTGGCTAGAAGGCATTACAAATAAACGTGTGGGCAACAAGAAAGCCAAAATACAGCATTCTATGTGCCAAAAGAGGAAATAAAAAGGCATGCCTGTTCATGAAATCATCCCCAGTTGAGTGAGCTGGTTAATGAGATCGACGTTGTGGCAAACCATTACCATCTGCGGCAGATGATACCAAATTACTTCGAATTTACTTGACGTGACAAATAGGAAAAAACACTCAAATTAACTTATGAAAAGTCTATGGTTTCAACAGCAAACTTGTACATCCTTACAAGCCCCTTTTTCCAGGTGCAATTCGAGAAAATATAAAGTTACATCTTAAAGCAGACACAGACATGAACCGTGAAAAATATTTTGTCAGAAAGTTCATATATCCACATTGAATAATAAGAATATTTGTCTTCGTTTAACTGCACACACCCATTACATTTTCATTTGTAATGGGCAGAAAGCAAGGCAATGTGTGCTAGCACAAAAAGGTGAATATTAATGCATTATTAGTATTTTCAACTGCGAAATTGCTACTATTCCTTAGCAGATAAGCATACATGGCTAATATTCTTCTTTGTAGCTTTGAGCAATATATACAAAAAGTCAGCTTTATGATGGTTAGCAAAGCGCCAAAACTATAAGTTCAGGGAAAAGCTAAGTTTTTCAATCAGCATTGAATTCCTTGAACTTGAGAGTAAGAATACAATTTCTTCTTGTCTCACTTTATTGGCAAAATTCACTACCATCTGTAGATAACCTATATCACTTTCTAGTTTGTTCATGTCAAAGTAGGACAACACCACTTTTTCCATTTCTTGCCAAGCTGGACTATTTATGGGTGGAACTGAACCCTTGTCATATACAAGTCACCACACCTTAAAATAAAATAGCCATAAGGTTACTGCTCATACTATTAAGGCCCATATATTGAGTGCAAAGTTTGTAGAATGATACCGGGGTAAAGATATCGGTGCGGTTTGGACCCGAACTCTATGGGCTCGACCCGATCTCATAAAATACTAGGCTCATTCCAATATATTATTAACCCCTTTGTCATTTACTTCGGCCCATTAATTAGAAGCCATGAAAAGGCCTCTCTACACACTTAATTAATCAATAAAAAGCCCATTAACAAGGATAGAAAGAATGGAACAGTAGGCTGAGTGGGGAGAGGCTGCTTCATCGGCTGGGGGCTACCCTTCTTCCCCATCATCGATATTGCTTTTTCCCTCAATCTTTGTAGAAAAAGAACAATTGTAAATTCTTGGTATGATAGTGAAGATTCATGCTGGACTAGGTCCCGTGGTTTTTCCACTCGGGGTTTCCACTTAAAAAATCTTGATGTTCATTTATTTTTTGTATATTCATTCATTGTACAAAATCAAACAAAAAAACAATGTAAAAATTGGCGTCGCCGTAAGAAATCGCGTGAAGACGTGGATACTTCGACGGGTTAGGGTTTAAAAAGGGGATTGATCGCCGCTTGCTGAGGTTGACCCCTCTTGCCCATTCCAGATTTTTATTGCTTCTTTCCTCAAGCTTTGTATGAAAAAACACTGTAATTTGTGAATATTATAGTGGAATTTATACTGGACTAGGTCACGTGGTTTTTCACCTCGGGGTTTTCCACGAAAATCTTGGTGTTCTATCTATTTCTTGTATATAAATTTATTGTTACAAATCAAACCAAAAAACAAGATAACATAGAAGAACATGCAGTATAAGCAAGCATATAGAGGTCATTTACCTTCTTTAGTATGAATATGAGGAGAAGTAGATGCAGTCTCAGCCGTATTAATTCTTCGATCAACTAAAACCTGGAAACAAAGATAATTATGTCAGCATGATTATGTCTAAGGATCAAGAAGAGGCGACAAAAGTAAGTTTCACATGTCACGGCTGCAGGGGTGATAAGGAGTCAAGATATTACTATCATTTAACCTCGACAATCACCGTCATATCACTAATAGACATTTTATGGGCAATACTCACTCGTGGTTGGATGTAGAGTATATGTATTGAAAGAGATTTCCACTCGATGAATTTGATAATATAATAATATCCAACTTATCTCGGAAATGCACCAATTTGGTATATCCAACAAACATGATAAAGTAACTCCCCACAAAAAAGAGAAACAGCTTAGAAATGTCTATCCACAAACCATTGCAGGTAAACAATATGAAAATTCCGAGTCCCAAGTTCACATTAAATCTCAATCCACTGAAAAACCCAACTTCAATCAAATTTCAATTTTGTTGGTTTTCTATCAAAATAATAAATAGATAAAATAAATTAAAATATAAGTCACTGAAAAAGCATACACTCAGCTTGTATCCTTTTTGCTTCCAGAATTTCCTGAACAATAAATAAATTTGTAAACCTTTGGTTCTCAATCTAATGTCAATCTACTTGAATTTTCCTCATTCCCACAACCACAACCTCTTTTCTATCATCAACCTGATCAGTTACCAGTACCATAATTTATTTCAGGTTGTTAAAATCAATTTGTTACGGTAAAACAAGTTCAAGTGTCAATGCTATGAAAAGCCATCAAATTATTGACTAAGGACGTTTTACATGACTCAGAAAATTTAAACATTCACAAAATTAAGCAAACAAATAGTTAAAATCATGTTGTGAATCCACCCCACAAATTCAACAAGATACACATAAATTGAGGACAAAGTAAAATGCTGACCTCAAGGCCAACGCAGACTGGTAATTCTGCTCGAGTCCCATGACTGTTGGAGGCTTGTTCTTTTTGGCCCACATAAAGAGAATAGCCGACACAACCACACCTAAAATCTGTGCTGCTCTTACCCTCTTCAAAAGCTTCCACCTCAGATTGTCCAACAATATATAGGGGCACTGGCCACCAATAAAAAAATACCATCAACTCAAAACATTAAGCTAAAGGGTACTTTTCCCCACTTATCTAAACATGCAATGCAAAAAACATGGAAGATAGATGAGAGATCAGGTTCACAAGGTTAAAACATACAACTTGGCAAGTATCAAAATGGTAAATGCTTGTACATTTGAACCAAGTTTAGTAATTTACTGCAATTAATTTGTTGAGATTAATAACTAATGGGTTTTAATTATTAAAAGCCCAATAATTATTGTTAATTTTGTTAATGAGAACAAAATTATGGTAAGTTAATTATGAATAGTCAATTAGGCTAAAGAAATCCCACATTGAGAAAATGATACATTTATGATTTGTTTATAATGAGATACAAATCAATAGAGTGTAGTTAAGTAGTAAAGATAGGCGCCCCTCGCGCGCCGTCCGTCCGTCCGCTTCGCGTCGCTGCCGCGAAGGCAGTCCTATCTTTTTACTACACGGATTTCTGAAATGACTTTTCATCTACCTGACTTTTCATATCGGACTCCAAGAATATAAAGTCCACGAGTGGATATATTTTTATAATTGGAGGTGCAGTTGTTTCATGGAAATCATGCAAACAGATGTGCATTGCTAGATCAACTATGGAATATGATTTTATTTATTTAGATCTTGCAGCAGACTTCGGAGTTTCTTGGAGGACATTCCAATGTGGTCAAAACCTGTGTCACCCATTAGCGTGCACTGTGATAGTCAGTCAGCTATGGGAAGAGCACAAAACAATGTGTATAATGGGAAATCTAAACATATACATCGGAGACATAAATCCGTGAGAAATCTACTGAAAATCGGTGTTATTTCTCTAGATTATGTGAAGTCTAAAGAAAACATTGCGGACCCATTTACGAAAGGTCTAACGAGAGACCGAGTAGAGATTTCATCGAGGGGAATGGGATTGAAGCCCATGAAATTGATTTCCAACCATGATAGCAACCCAACCTGAATTGTAAAGTCCAATTTGCAGGTTCAATGGGAAAACCGAATTGTGGGGGGATCGAACAAAGCACTCGGGAAATTGTGTTTCTTACTTATTCCTGTGATGAAAGAGTGATAGACCTGTACTTTGGGAACGCTGAGCTCATGCTCTTAATGATTCTTCTATCTCGAGATGATAAAGTGGGGTATTACACGATACTCTTTAGGAGAAATCGCCTATATCGAATGTGAAGGGGTCGCTTCTATGAGATGACCTGAGGGCTAAATCTCTATAGCATTCGATGAAACATCCAAGGCAGTCCAGGGTCAAAATGGACAACAACGAAAGAACCAATAATAGTGTGGAGATGAAGCTGTGTGAGTTTTGTTGTCTTGTTATACATAAAACGTCGAACAGTTCAAGGCATCACGTCCACTGGTTGACAAGTATATCCGATGATACTTTACTAAGGAAGGTTCAAGGTTAACCACCACCTATCCTGATGCAGTGGATTCTCAAAGTACTCTCAAATCTTCATCTAGGTGCATTGTGTTATTTTTCAGCCATATTGCATTCATGTGGGGGATTGTTGGGATTAATAACTAATGGGTTTAATTATTAGAAACCCAATAATTATTGTTAATTTTGTTAATGATAACAAAATTATGGTAAGTTAATTATGAATAGTCAATTAGGCTAAAGAAATCTCACATTGAGAAAATGATACATTTATGGTTTGTTTATAATGAGATACAAATCAATAGAGTGTAGTTAAGTAGTAAAGATGGGCGCCCCTCACGCGCCGTCCGTCCGTCCGCTCCGCTCGCCTCGGCTCGACTCGACTCGCTTCGCCGCACCGCGCTGCGTCGCTGCCGCGAAGACAGTCCTATCTTTTTACTACACGGATTTCTGAAATGACTTTGCATCTACCTGACTTTTCATATTCTGTTGTGTATTAAGTTTGAGACTTTTCACCTACCTGCGGAATTGAAGTCAGATTTAAGTTTGAGACTTAAATCCATATTAATCTGATGTTAAGTGTTGAGACTTTTCATCTACCCCCATTAAACTTTACACTTAATTTTTGGAGTGGTCTGCTGCTCAGCTATATAAGCTGCATCAGCTCTATGCTTTCTTCATCCCGAAATTGTATTTCATATCATATCATATTATCTTGAGAGTACTACACACTGTTGAGTGTTCGAGTGAGTCTGTCTGGGTTTCTGCTTCAATCCAAACAGAGGTGTTCGGTCGTTGTACCTTGGAACTCTTTTGTCCAGGAGGCCAGAAGTTGTAGGCGGGCAATTTAGAGTTTACGGGCACACGGTTTACTGTGGCCTCGTCCATTTCAGATACTACACAACAAAGTTTCTGCATAGTATATTTAAACTGTTGTTGTAATTTTCTAATGTTTTCCAAGCAATTTTATTTATAAGCCAGTGTTTGTGAACTTGTGAGTTTTTCGTCTACTTGAAAAAAAAGAAAAGCACCAACAATCGTAAACTCTAATTTTTTTTTGTGTATCTTTTGTGTTCTGTCAAAACTCAGATTTTCCTCGACCGCACTTTAACAAATTGCTACTGTCAAGTTTCATATTTATTTGAGATACTGTTTATGCACTGTTGATAGGTTTAATCCTACTGTTTCAAAACTGCTTTGATATTATTAGTGCTCTCCTATTTGTGTTCTGTTCTAGCTAATGGCTGACCAGTTTACCCAACCACCTGCTGTGAATAATGAGATTCCGGTGATCAAAGCTAGCGGTACTGAGGCCACAATTCCAATTCTGAGAAGTCCAATGCCGTTTTCTCAATTTGAGAAACCGGAAAAATTCAAGGGTTCCAACTTTAACGTTGGCAACAGAATATGATGTTCTTCCTTATCACCTTGAACTTGACCAGGTTTCTAAAGGAGGAGAAACCGGTGGAGGATAAAGAGAATCCTCAATCTGCAGTGATTGTCGAGTAATGGATGAGTGCGGACTACTTTTGTCGTAACTACATACTCAATTCTCTTGACGATGCACTTTTTAATGTGTATTCCCCCAAGGAGACTTCTAAGAATCTTTGGGAATCGTTAGAGACAAAGTATAAAGTTGACGATGCAGGCGCAAAGAAATTTGTAGCCGGTCAATTCCATGACTATCGAATGGTAGATGGCAAGAGCGTTGTTGAGCAATGCGAAGAGTTGCAGCTGATATATCATGAACTTGCTGCCAAAGGTATGGGGCTAAATGATGCTCTCCAAGTGGCGATGATGATTGAAAAATTACCGCCATCTTGGAAGGACTTCAAAAGCTACCTAAAGCACAAGCGAAAGATGATGAGTCTCGAGAATCTTATCAGTAGGCTGCGCATCGAGCAAGACAACCGAAAAGTTGACAAGAAATCATTTGGAATGATTTCCAAGGCCAACGTGGTTGAAGTTGGGGACAACTCCCATGGGAACAAGCGCAAGCGTACTTTTGAACCCAAGGGAGATACTCAGACAAGGAGGTTCACCGGTGACTGTTATGTGTGTGGTAAGCCTAACCATACGGCCAAGGACTGCACTCAACGTCAAAACAATGACAGTAAGATGAAGATAGTCTCTTACAAAGGCAAAGGCAAGAGGCCTGCACATGCCCACATCGCTGAGGACAACCTGAGCTCGGACATGAATGACATGCATCTGAGTGCTGTGGTATCGGAGGTGAATCTTGTTGGAGGGAACTCCAAGAAATGGTGGGTGGACACTGGGGCTACTCGCCACATTTGCACCAACAAATGGATGTTTAAGACCTATCAACCGGTAAATGATGAGCACTGCTACATGGGAAATTCAGCAGTCTCAAAAGTTGAAGGCAAAGGGACGGTTGTGCTAAAGATGACTTCCGGCAAATAGTTGACTCTTACCGAGGTGCTCCACGTGCCAGAGATCCGAAAGAATCTCATCTCCGGAGCAGTGCTGAACAAGAAAGGTTTTCGGCTCGTGTTTGAGTCCGACAAAGTCATTCTGTCCAAGGGTGGTATGTTCGTGGGCAAAGGCTACTTGGCCAATAACCTCTTCAAGATGAGTGTAATGACTTTAGCTCCTAAGGCTAAGTCTAATATAGAGGTTGATGTTGATGTTAATGCAGCATATGGGGCTAGCACTAGTAAAAATAATGTAATGACGGTTGCCAATGTGGCTAATAAAACTTTAAAATTTGATTATTCTTGCGAGTCTTTACATTTGTGGCATGGTAGATTAGGACATGCGAATTATAAGTCCTTACAAATGCTAATGTCTTTTAATCTATTACCTAAATTTAACATCAATCATAAACACAAGTGTGAGACTTGTGTAGAGGCCAAATTAACCAAGTCTTCATTCCACTCAATTGAGCGAAGCACCGAACCGTTAAACTTGATTCATACGGATGTATGCAATCTAAAGTATGTACAATCTAGAGGCGGTAAAAAATATTTCATAACATTTATCGATGATTGTACAAGATATTGTTATGTCTACTTAATGAAAAGTAAAGACGAAGCAATTGATATGTTCATTCACTATAAGAATGAAGTTGAGAATCAACTTGATAAAAAGATTAAAATTCTTCGAAGTGATCGAGGCGGTGAATATGAGTCACCATTTGCACAAATATGTGCTGAGAGTGGCATTATTCATCAAACCATTGCGCCTTATTCTCCCGAGCAAAATTGTATTGCTGAAAGGAAGCATAGAACGCTTAAGGAAATGATGAATGCAATGCTTATAAGTTCCGACTTACCTAGGAATTTGTGGGGAGAAGCTTTGCTTTCCGCCAACTATGTGCTAAACAGAGTACCACATAAAAAGTTGGATAAAACGCCTTATGAATTGTGGAAAGGTCGTGCACCTAGCTACAAGTTTTTAAGGGTTTGGGGATGTCTAGCAAAGGTACCAATTCCTCCTCCTAAACGGACTAGGATAGGACCTAAGACAGTAGATTGTGTATTTATCGGATATGCGCAAGATAGTAGTGCCTATCGTTTTCTGGTGCACAAATCAGATAATGCAGAAATGCATGTAAATACTATCATTGAGGCTAGGGATGCTTCGTTCTTTGAGGAAATCTTTCCCCACAAAACTCCGACAATGCCTGAAACCAATGTTGAGAGAAATGTGGGGGATAGAGAATCTCAAGAGAATGTAGAATGGCCTAGACGAAGCAAAAGAGCGAGAAAAGAAAAATCTTTTGGCTCAGATTTTCTAACATATCTGTTGGAAAAGGATCCGGCTACTTTCAAGGAAGCAATGTCTTCACAAGACTCTGATCTTTGGAAAGAAGCGGTGAACAGTGAGATAGAATCTATCTTACATAATCATACTTGGGAACTAGTGGATCTTCCTGCAGGTTGTAAACCACTAGGCCACAAGCGGATCTTCAAGAGGAAGATGAAAGCTGATGGTACTGTAGATAAGTACAAGGCTAGACTTGTAGTCAAAGGCTACAGACAAACTGAAGGTGTTGATTATTTCGACACATACGCTCCTGTATCCAGGAAAACATCTATAAGGTTAATAATTGCATTTGATGCGTTATATAACCTAGAGATCTATCAAATGGATGTAAAACAGTCTTTCTAAATGGAGAGTTAGAAGAGGAGGTTTACATGGACCAACTTGAAGGGTTTGTAGTTCCAGGGAAAGAAACAAAGGTGTGTAGACTTGTAAAATCCTTGTATGGATTAAAACAAGCACCTAAACAATGGCACGAAAAATTTGACAGTGTCATGCTTTCAAATGGTTTAAAACAAACCAATGTGATAAATGTGTCTACGTGAAATGAGACAATACAAACTATGTGATAGTATGTCTCTACATAGATGACATGATAATTGTTGGTAATAACCAATAACATTAATATTACCAAGAAAATGTTGTCACAAAATTTTGAGATGAAAGACCTAGGTCTTGCAGATGTGATTCTTGGGACGAAGATCACAAAACATGTAGATGGATATTCTCTCTCCCAAAGTCATTATGTGAGAAGATACTTGACAAGTTTGATAAGGGAAATAATACCATCGCGAGAACACCTATGGAGGTGGTGTCAAATCTTTGCAAGAATCGCGGAGAAGGTGTGCAACAACTTGAGTACTCGAGGGTCATAGGTAGTCTCATGTATCTCATGGACTGCACTAGACCTAATATAGCTAACTCAGTCAACAGATTGAGCAGATATACGAGTAATCCCAGTTATGAGCACTGGAAGGCAGTAGTTCGAGTTCTTAGATATCTAAGATACACTACTAACTACGGACTATATTATACGAGATATCCAACAGTAATTGAAGGGTACTCAGATGTGAATTGGATATCGGACTCCAAGAATATAAAGTCCACGAGTGGATATATTTTTATAATTGAAGGTGCAGCTGTTTCATGGAAATCATGCAAACAGACATACATTGCTAGATCAACTATGGAATCTGATTTTATATATTTAGATCTTGCAGCAGAAGAAGCTGATTGGCTTCGGATTGGCTTCGGAGTTTCTTGGAGGACATTCCAATGTGGTCAAAACCTATGCCACCCATTAGCGTGCACTGTGATAGTCAGTCAGCTATGGGAAGAGCACCAAACAATGTGTATAATGGGAAATCTAGACATATACGTCGGAGACATAAATCCGTGAGAAATCTACTGAAAACCGGTGTTATTTCTCTAGATTATGTGAAGTCTAAAGAAAACATTGCGGACCCATTTACGAAAGGTCTAACGAGAGACCGAGTAGAGATTTCATCAAGGGGAATGGGATTGAAGCCCATGAAATTGATTTCCAGCCATGATGGCAACCCAACCTGGATTGTAAAGTCCAATTTGCAGGTTCAATGGGAAAACCGAATTGTGGGGGGGGGGGGGGGGATCGAACAAAGCACTCGGGAAATTGAGTTCCTTACTTTTCCTGTGATGAAAGAGTGATCGACCTGTACTTTGGGAAGCCTGAGTTCATACTCTTAATGATTCTTCTATCTCGAGATGATAAAGTGGGGTATTATAGGATACTCTTTAGGAGAAATCGCCTATATCAAATGTGAAGGGGCCGCTTCTATGAGATGACCTGATGGCTAAATCTCTAGAGCATTCGATGAAACATCCAAGGCAGTCCATGGCCAAAATGGACAACAACGAAAGAACCAATAATAGTGTGGAGATGAAGTTGTGTGAGTTGTCTTGTTATACATAAAACGTCGAACAGTTCAAGGCATCACGTCCACTGGTTGACAAGTATATCCGATGATACTTTACTAAGGAAGGTTCAATGTTAACCATCACCTATCCTGATGCAGTGGATTCTCAAAGTACTCTCAAATCTTCATCTAGGTGCATTATGTTATTTTTCCGCCATATTGCATTCATGTGGGGGATTGTTGGGATTAATAACTAATGGGTTTTAATTATTAAAAGCTCAATAATTATTGTTAATTTTGTTAATTAGAACAAAATTATGGTAAGTTAATTATGAATAGTCAATTAGGCTAAGGAAATCCCACATTGAGAAAATGATACATTTATGGTTTGTTTATAATGAGATACAAATCAATATAGTGTAGTTAAGTAGTAAAGATGAGTGCCCATCACGCGCCGTCCGTCCGTCAGCTCCGCTCGGCTCGTCTCGACTCGCCGTGTTGCGTCGCGTCGCGCGTGTCACTGCCGCGAAGGCAGCCCTATCTTTTTACTACACGGATTCTTCCACTTCAGGTTTTTTTGTTATAGAAGTCAATTTATCTACTTCTTCATCATTGTATTAGATACTGGATGTGGTTCTCACATTTGTGTTAATGTGCAGGATCTCAAAAGGAGTAGGATGTTGGCGAAAGGCGAGGTTGATCTCCGAGTGGGAAATGGCAACAGTTGCTGCATTAGCTATAGAAGATTACTCTTTAACTTTGCCTTATGGTTTATTTGGATTTAAAAGACTGTTATTTTGTGCCTTTTATCACGAGAAACATTATTTCAATTTCTTGTTTGGACAAGGTTGAGTTTTCATTTATTATAAAGGACAAGTGTTGCTCCATTTATTTGAATGATAAGTTTTATGCTAGTGCACATTTGATTAATGGTCTTTATGTATTAAATCTTGATATGATGATTCTAATCCAACTTATCTCTGGCATTGTCGCTTGGGCCATATAAACGAGAATCGCATATCAAAACTTCATAAGGATGGAGTATTAGATTCATTTGATTTTGAATCATATGAAACATGTTAATCTTGTTTAATGGGCAAGATGACTAAAGCCCCTTTCAAGGGACATGTTGAAAGGACGAATGATTTATTGAGTCTCATACATAGTGATGTATGTGGACCAATAAGCACACAAGCTAGAGGTGGTTTTCAATACTTCGTTACATTTACTGATGAATTCAGTAGATATGGGTATGTGTACTTAATGAAACATAAACATGAAACCTTTTAAAAGTTCAAAGATTTCAAGAATGAAGTACAAAACCAACTTGGCAAAAGCATCAAAATCCTCCGATCAGATCGAGGAGGAGAATACCTAAGCCAAGAGTTTCATGACTATCTAAAAGAGTGTGGGATCGTCCTACAACTCACACCTCCGTATACTCCACAATAGAATGGTGTATCCGAAAGGAGGAATCGAACTTTGTTGGACATGGTTCGATCAATGATGAGTCATGCAGATCTTCCGACTTCCTTTCGTGGACATGCTTTAGAAACAACAATATTTATACTGAACCGTGTTCCATCTAAATCAGTAGAAAAGACACCATATGAGATATGGACTGAGAAGCGTCCTAATATGTCTTTTATGAAGATTTCGGGTTGTGAGGCTTACGTGAGACGTCACGCCTCCAATAAACTTGGACCCAAATCTGATAAGTGTTTATTTGTGGGGTATCCTAAGGAAATGAAAGGATACTATTGTTGGGATATGCCCTAAAACAAGTCATTAGATGAATGTTTATGACATACAATGTATTATGATTTATTAATGGCAAATCATTATTATATCTTATTCGAATATCTGTGCAATATGAATTGATATATAAGGTAATGTCCTTAGAATAATATTGTATTGTTCTTAAAAATTGTCCCTAGTCAAGTATTATCATGAATAAGGATAATGATAATGCATTGAGACTAGTATGTTTTGATTGATGAATTAATTCATGGATATGAGATATCAAATCAACACATGGGTACATGTTAGAGAACTATGTACTGGACAGACCCACCATGAGAATGCTACATGGATAGTTATATGAGTGTCATAAGCAATTCTCATAGTGATAATAATGTATGTAATCCTTACGACTTGAGATCATCAGAGATCCCAACATAAGGAGTTATGTATCTTGATATTGTCAAACATTACCTGTAACAGGGTACACTATAAAGGCAACTATTGGATACACTACGAATTATGTAGAGGGATGTTGATTGATCAAGATAGGATTTGTCCCTCCTATATAACAGGAGAAGTGTTTGGGCCCTTGATCAAGTAAGACTAAAATGCATGGCCGTGCTCGAATGAATCGATATGTGATATCGAGCTTATTCGTTTATTCTAGTTCTACTTGGGGATCAAGAAATAGAGATTGAATATACGAGTATGACTATTCCATGACTAGTGTTCAATCTAAACACATGGATAAATGGATTAAGTTACATGGTTAATATTATCACAAGTTCTAAGGTTTAGTCGAGTCAATGACATTCTTGTAATTTGGGTAGCCTTGATGTGTTGCTAGATACTGCTCATTGCTCGTGACATAAAATTAGATTTTATGTCGCTGCCAACATTACAAGATCCTATCGGGTCGCACAAAAGATTAAATCAATAAAGGGAATTAAATTCATTGGATGAATTAATTAATTAAGAAGAGTCTTAATTACATGATTATAAGGATTTAATTAAATCATGGGTTTGGGCCCATGAGGCTTTAAGAAAGCCTTGAACTTTAATTAAATCTAATATATAAATGATATCAAGGTTAATTAAGAATTAATCCAAGACATCACAAAACCTAATCCTACTCCATTGAGCTCTCGGCCGCCGCCTCCTCTCCTCCTCCATCTTCACGCCGCCGCCGTGAATAGTGGTGGAAGGAACGGTCGCCGTTGATCGGTTTTGAACCGTGAGTTCAGCTTTGGTTCAAGAATAAGTCTAGCAAATTGTTCTTGAACGTCCCTTGTTCGATTTGATCGTGTGGATACCGTAGAGGCAAGATCTTGGAGGTGTTGCTCGTGACTCGTGATTTGGCATCGTTTCTGCATCAAACGCGCTACAAGGGTGAGAATCTTTAATCATTCAGATATAAATACTCTGTATAGGTCCTCGGTTAGGAATCCAAATTTTATTTCCGCTGCGCACTTGTGTGTTGGATTCCTTACAGTGGTATCAGAGCCAGGTTCAAAGCTCATATCGGAATTATGTGGTTAATCGTTTAATCATATTTTGATTTATATTGCATGCTTTAAAATTGTATATTCATATATGATATGGAATAAATCGAGTTTGTGAAATCATCGTATAATTGTATTTGATATAAATTGGCGAATTGTTGTATATGATACAAGAAGGCGAAAAATCGAACCTTGAAGCTTGATGGTTCGGCCACCACCATCACAAATGACCCACGACTGCCACATGAGGGCTAGGGTTTTCGAACCCTTGGCTCGAGATGGTCTAGCCGTTGTGGCTCATAGTTGTGCATGAAGGTGTCGAAACATGGCTAGGGTTTAGAACCCTTTAGGCTCGATAAAAGTCATATGCGGCGAATGTAGGTTCGATCCATGTTCACGAAAATTGAAGGTTGGCGGCTACCTCCACACGAGAGCTAGGGTTTTTTGAACCCCTTGGCTCGAGATGGTCGAGCCGTCACCGTCATGAATCGTGCATGGAAAGAATGAGACGGCTAGGGTTTCGAACCCTAGCGGCCGCCGCTTGAACACACGGCTTATGGATCGTGACTTGGGCTAGGGTTTCGAACTCTAGGCTCATGCATGGTCCAGCCATGTGGTAATGGTCCTAGAGCCCTTATAGTCCATGGCTTGTGACACGCCAAGTATTCGTGGCATGTGATGTCCCGAGCGTACGATAATTTTCATAAAATTTTATTTTACAGTTTTAATTAGAATTAAATTTTACAATGTTTAGCATTGAATTAATTAAATGTTATAGCATGTTATATGTGTTGTTTGAGCATGGTGCATGGTTATAGCCCTATGACCTATTAGATAGGATTTTGTGAATGTTTGTAATTTAATACGGCCTGCGAGTCGTGCCTTCTCTATTTTTCTGAATGTATTCCCTCCCCTATGCTCCCCCTCGAATGTAACTCGAGGAATTCTCTATATCTTGTAAATGTTATATAGTATAGTTTATTTCATTGATGGAGATCAACATAGACGGACCATGGTGCCGGGATGAGAAGGCCATTCACAAAAGGGAGTCGAAGAGGTGCTTGGAGAAGTAACCTTAGGTGGACTTTTAGGATTTTCTCATTGGCTTGAGAAAATCGCTAGTATGGGCTATAACCATGTCACGTTTACTTTATGTTGATGTATGAGATGCATGTTTATTGTTTTATTTAATATTGATGCTTGATATATATATATATATATATATATGTAGATATGTATATACTCATATATGTACCAGACATATTTTCAGTATTAATAAAATCATGAGATATAAATCCCTCTTATAATATTAAGTTTTAAGATGCCTTCCAATTAAAAATACTCGTCAAGACTTCGATTGAACATGTGTGGGTTTGCCAAAGCAAAGCACCGTGATATATCTTAGTAAGACGCGAAAGGATAAAAGTGATATCCGTGTTATTTTAAAATTGGATTCGACTTAACTAGTGTTATCTCAATAGGATTGGGAACCTAGAGGCATGGGGTTGGAAAATAATTCATTAGATGAATTTGAACAAAGCGTTGTTCGTCCAATCATCCAAGAATTGCATGTGATTGTAGTTGACAAAGAGTTGTCTACCTAAATAACCGAGTCTTGGGCGATTAGCCAAAGCTAACTCAAGATTAAGTGAAATATGGATCTTGGCCCACTAAAGTTTTCGAGGGTTGATAATTTTAAACAAAATAGTGGGAGTGTCATTTAATATAAGACCATATTAAATGATTAAAATCATAAACTTATTTTGCATATTTATATATTGTAGATATCCATGGCAACCAACAACGTTACAAGCACACTATCGTTACGATCGGTCCTTGAGAAGGACAAACTTAATGGGACAAATTTCCTAGACTGGTATAGGAATTTGAGGATTGTCCTCAAACAAGAAAAGAAGCAATATGTCCTAGAGGAACCCTTACCTGCTGAGGAACCTCCCTTGACGGCTGCTAAAGCCGATAAAGATGCTTACAAGAAGCATCAAAATGACGCACTTGATGTTGGGTGCCTTATGCTTGCCACCATGAACTCTGAGCTTCAGAAGCAACATGAGGAAATGGAGGCGTTCGATATGATCGAGCATCTAAAGCAGCTGTACCAACAACAAGCAAGACAAGAGAGGTATGACGTCTCTAAAGCGTTATTCCAGTGTAGAATGGTAGAAGGAAATCTGGTTGGAACTCATGTACTCAAGATGATTGGGTACATTGAAAATCTGGAGAAGCTGGGTTTTCCATTGGACCAAGAGTTGGCCACTGACGTGATCTTGCAATCGTTGCCTGAAAGCTTCAGTCAATTTGTCTTGAATTACAATATGATTGAAATTGAAAAGACTCTACCACAGTTGCTTGGCATGCTGAGAACTTTTGAAGCTAACAGCAAGAAGTCCAAACCTACAAATGTTCTTATTGTGAATAAGAGCAAGGGAAGGGCTAAAGCAAAAGGCTTAAAGAAGAACAAGAAAGTCCTTGTCAAATCTAAGCCTCATACTGCTGCACTTAAGCCAAAGGGAGGAGTTGCAAAAGAGGGGAACTGTTTCCATTGCGGAGAGACCGGACATTGGAAAAGAAATTGCAAAGTTTATCTGGAGGATCTTAAGAAGACGAAGGGAAGTGTGACTTCCACTTCAGGTATTTTTGTTATAGAAGTCAATTTATCTACTTCTTCATCATGGGTATTAGATACTGGATGTGGATCTCACATTTGTGTGTAATGTGCAGGATCTTAAAAGGAGTAGGACATTGGCAAAAGGCGAAGTAGATCTCCGAGTAGGAAATGGAGCAAGAGTTGCTGCATTAGCTATAAGAGATTATTCATTATCTTTGCCTTCCGGTTTATCTTTAGATTTAAAAGACTGTTTTTATGCGCCTTCAATTACTAGAAACATTATCTCTATTTCTTGTTTGGACAAGTTTGGATTTTCATTTATTATAAAGGACAATTGTTGCTCCATTTATTTAAATGATATGTTTTATGCTAGTGCACAAATGATTAATGGTCTTTATGTATTAAATCTTGATATGCCTGTCTATAACATAATTACTAAAAGGATTAAGAATAATGATTCTAATCCAACTTATCTCTGGCATTGTCGCTTGGGCCATATAAACGAGAATCGCATATCAAAACTTCATAAGGATGGAGTATTGGATTCATTTGATTTTGAATCATATGAAACATGTGAATCTTGTTTAATGGGCAAGATGACTAAAGCTCCTTTCAAGGGACATATTGAAAGGACAAAAGATTTATTGAGTCTCATACATAGTGATGTATGTGGGCCAATAAGCACACATGCTAGAGGTGGTTTTCAATACTTCGTTACATTTACTGATGACTTCAGTAGATAAGGGTATGTGTACTTAATGAAACATAAACATGAAACCTTTGAAAAGTTCAAGGATTTCAAGAATGGAGTACAAAACCAACTTGGTAAAAGTATCAAAATACTTCGATCAGATCGAGGAGGTGAATACCTAAGTCAAGAGTTTCATGACTATCTAAAGGAGTGTGGGATAGTCCCACAACTCACTCCTCCGTATACTCCACAATGGATGGTGTATCCGAAAGGAGGAATCGAACCTTGTTGGACATGGTTCGATCAATGATGAGTCATGCAGATCTTCCGATATCCTTTTGGGGACATGCTTTAGAAACAGCAATATTCATACTGAACCGTGTTCCATCTAATGAGTGGAAAAGACACAATATGAGATATGGACTGGGAAACGTCCTAGTATGTCTTTTATGAAGATTTGGGGTTGTGAGGCTTTCGTGAGACGTCACGCCTCTAACAAACTTGGACCCAAATCTGATAAGTGTTTATTTGTGGGGTATCCTAAGGAAACGAAATGATACTATTTCTATTATCCCACGGAGAACAAAGTGGTTGTTGCTCGGACTGGTGTCTTTCTTGAAAGAGAATTTATTTCTAGAAAAACCAGTGGGAGACATATAGAACTTAGTGAAGTTCAACCACAAGAAAACAATGAACATGAGATTGAGATGGAAACAGAGCAGTCACCACAAGCTATTGTGGATGAAGTGCCTGCTCAAGAGACACAAGCCCAGCGTAGGTCTGTAAGATAACACCGGGAGCCACAGAGATATGGATTTCTTGTGACTCAACAAGGTGACTTACTACTTATTGATGATGATGAACCGTCATCTTATCAAGAAGCTATAATGGGCACTGATTCTGAGAAATGGCAAGAGGCCATGAAATCTGAGATGGAATCCATGTATGCAAACCAAGTATGGACTTTGGTTGACCCACCTGAAGCGGTGAGACCCATAGGGTGCAAATGGATTTTCAAGAAGAAGACCGACATGGATGGTAATGTACAAACCTTCAAAGGTCGACTGGTAGCAAAAGGTTTCAAACAAATTCATGGTATTGACTATGATGAAACTTTTTCACCAGTTGCCATGGTTAAATCCATTAGGATCTTACTTGCAATAGCTGCATTTCATGATTATGAAATCTGGCAGATGGATGTCAAAACAGCTTTCCTTAATGGAAATCTGCTTGAGGATGTGTACATGACACATCCCGAGGGTTTTGTCGATCCAAAGGATGCTGGAAAGATATGCAAGCTACAACGATCCATTTATGGATTGAAGCAAGCTTCTCGGAGTTGGAATCTTCGTTTTGATGATGCAGTCAAAGAGTTTGGTTTCATCAAAAACGTAGATGAACCTTGCGTCTACAAGAAGGTCATTGGGAGCATAATTATCTTCCTAATATTGTATGTAGATGACATCTTCTAATTGGGAATGATATCCCTGCCTTACAATCTGTAAAGATTTGGCTAGGGAATTGCTTTTCTATGAAAGACTTGGGTCAAGCCACCTATATATTAGGAATCAAGATCTATAGAGATAGATCGAGAAGATTACTTGGCCTAAGTCAAAGTACATACATAGACAAAGTGCTAAAACGGTTTAGCATGCAAGAATCTAAGAAAGGATTCGTGCCTATGACACATGGAATACATCTCTCAAAGGATCAGTGTCCTTCAACACCAGATGAGAGACAACGCATGAGTAAGATTCCATATGCGTCAGCGATTGGATCTATCATATATGCCATGATATGTACTCGTCCCGATGTCTCGTATGCTTTGAGCATGACGAGCAGATATCAAGTTGATCCAGGTGAATGTCACTGGATTGCAGTCAAGAATATCCTGAAGTACTTGAGAAGAACTAAGGATACATTCTTGATTTATGGAGGTGAGGAAGAGCTCAATGTAATAGGTTACACTGATGCAAGCTTCCAAACCGACAAAGATGATTTTCGATCGCAATCAGGATATGTGTTTTGCCTAAATGGAGGTGCTGTAAGCTGGAAGAATTCAAAGCAAGAGACAGTAGCCGATTCTACAACTGAAGCTGAGTATATTGCTGCCTCAGATGCAGCAAAGGAAGCTGTTTGGATCAAGAAGTTCATTTCTGTACTTGGGGTGATGCCTAGCATTCTAGATCCGATTGAACTCTATTGTGACAACAATGGAGCCATCGCATTGGCTAAGGAACCTAGATCTCACCAAAGATCCAAGCACATACTTCGGCGCTTTCATTTCATTCGAGAAATCGTTGAAAGAGGAGATGTAAAAATATGCAAAGTACCAACAGATGATAATGTATCTGACCCATTGACGAAGCCACTGTCACAGCAGAAGCATGATTGTTATACTAGATCTCTAGGCATTAAGTATATGTCTGATTGGTCTTAGTGCAAGTGGGAGATTTGTTGGGATATGCCCTAAGACAAGTCATTAGATGATTGTTTATGACATACAATGTATTATGATTTATTAATGGCAAATCATTATTATATCTTATTCGAATATCTGTGCAATATGAATTGATATATAAGTTAATGTCCTTAGAATAATATTGTATTGTTCTTAAAGATTGTCCATAATCAAGTATTATCATGAATAAGGATAATGATAATGCATTGAGACTAGTATGTTTTGATTGATGAATTAATTCATGGATATGAGATATCAAATCAACACATGGGTACATGTTAGAGAACGATGTACTGGACAGACCCACCATGAGAATGCTACATGGATAGTTATATGAGTGTCATAAGCAATTCTCATAGTGATAATAATGTATGTAATCCTTACGACTTGAGATCATCAGAGATCCCAACATAAGGAGTTATGTATCGTGATATTTCCAAACGTTACCTGTAACAGGGTAAACTATAAAGGCAACTATTGGATACACTACGAATTATGTAGAGGGATGTTGATTGATCAAGATAGGATTTGTCCCTCCTATATAACAGGAGAAGTGTTTGGGCCCTTGATCAAGTAAGACTAAATGCATGGCCGTGCTCGAATGAGTCGATATGTGATATCGAGCTTATTCGTTTATTCTAGTTCTACTTGGGGATCAAGAAATAGAGATTGAATATACGAGTATGACTATTCCATGACTCGTGTTCAATCTAAACACATGGACAAAGGGATTAAGTTACATGGTTAATATTATCACAAGTTCTAAGGTTATGTCGAGTCAATGACATTCTTGTAATTTGGGTAGCCTTGATGTGTTGCTAGATACCGCTCATTGCTTGTGACATAAAATTAGATTTTATGTCGCTGCCAACATTACAAGATCCTATCGGGTCGCACAAAAGATTAAATCGATAAAGGCAATTAAATTCATTGGATGAATTAATTAATTAAGAAGAGTCTTAATTACATGATTATAAGGATTTAATTAAATCATGGGTTTGGGCCTATGAGGCTTTAAGAAAGCCTTGAACTTTAATTAAATCTAATATATAAATGATATCAAGGTTAATTAAGAATTAATCCAAGACATCACAAAACCTAATCCTACTCCATTGAGCTCTCGGCCGCCGCCTCCTCTCCTCCTCCATCTTCACGCCGCCGCCGTGAATAGTGGTGGAAGGAACGGTCGCCGTTGATCGGTTTTGAACCGTGAGTTCAGATTTGGTTCAAGAATAAGTCTAGCAAATTGTTATTGAACGTCCCTTGTTCGATTTGATCGTGTGGATACCGTAGAGGCAAGATCTTGGAGGTGTTGCTCGTGACTCATGACTTGGCATCGTTTCTGCATCAAACGGGCTACAAGGGTGAGAATCTTTAATCATTCCGATATGAATACTCTGTATAGGTCCTCGGTTAGGAATCCAAATTTTATTTCCGTTGCGCACTTGTGTGTTGGATTCCTTACAACTATTTCTATTATCCCACCGAGAACAAAGTAGTTGTTGCTCGGACTGGTGTCTTTCTTGAAAGAGAATTTATTTCGAGAAGAACCAGTGGGAGAAAAATAGAACTTAGTGAAGTTCAACCACAAGAAAACATTGAACATGATATTGAAATGGAAACAGAGCAGACACCACAAGCTGTTGTGGATTAAATGCCTGCTCAAGAGACACAAGCCCAGCGTAGGTCTGTAAGAGAACACCGTGAGCCACAGAGATATGGATTTCTTATAACTCAACAAGGTGACTTACTATTTATTGATGAAGATGAGCCGTCATCTTATCAAGAAGCTATAATGGGCCTTGATTCTGAGAAATGGCAAGAGGCCATGAAATCTGAGATGGAATCCATGTATGCAAGCCAAGTATGGACTTTGGTTGACCCACCTGAAGGGGTAAGACCCATAGGGTGCAAATGGATTTTCAAGAAAAAGACCGACATGTAATAGGTTACACTGATGCAAGCTTCCAAATCGACAAAGATGATTTCTGATCGCAATCAGGATATGTGTTTTGCCTAAATGGAGGTACTGTGAGCTGGAAGAGTTCAAAGCAAGAGACATTAGCCGATTCTACAACTGAAGCTGAATACATTGCTGCCTCAGATGCAGCAAAGGAAGCTGTTCGGATCAAGAAGTTCATTTTCTGAACTTGGGGTGATGCCTAGCGTACTAGATCCAATTGAACTCTATTGTGACAACAATGGAGCCATCGCATTGGCTAAGGAACCTAGATCTCACCAAAATCCAAGCACATACTTCGGCATTGTCATTTCATTCAAGAAATCGTTGAAAGACGAGAAGTAAAAATATGCAAAGTACCAACTGATGATAATGTATCTGACCCACTGACGAAGCCACTATCACAGCAGAAACATGATCGTCATACTAGATCTCTAGGCATTAAGTATATGTCTGATTGGTCTTAGTGCAATTGGGAGATTTGTTGGGATATTTCATAAGACAACTCATTAGATGATTGTTTATGACATACAATGTATTATGGTTTTATTAATGGCAATTCATTATTATATATTATTCGAGTGTCTGTGTAACATGAATTAATATATAAGTTAATGTCCTTAGAATAATATTGTATTGTTCTTAAAGATTGTCCCTAGGCAAGTATTATCATGAATCGGGATAATGATAATGCATTGAGACTAGTGTGTTTTGATTGATGAATTGTTCATAGATATGATATATCAAATCAACACATGGGTGCATGTTAGAGAACGATGTACTGGACAGACCCACCATGTGAATGCTACATGGATAGTTATATGAGCGTCATAAGTAATTCTCATAGTGATAATAATGTATGTAATCCTTACACTTGAGATCACCAAAGATCCCAACATAATGAGTCATGTATCTTGATATTATCAAACGTTACCTGTAAAAGGGTAAACTATAAAGACAATCATTGGATACACCATGAATTATGTAGAGGGATGTTGAGTGATCAAGATATGATTTGTCCCTCCTATATAACAGGAGAAGTGTTTGGGCCATTGATCAAGTAATACTAAAATGCATGGTCATGCTCGAATGAGTCGATATGTGATATCGAACTTATTCGTTTATTCTAGTTCTACTTGGGGATCAAGAAATAAAAGATTGAATATACGAGTATGACTATTCCATGACTCGTGTTCAATCTAAACACATTAGACAAAGGGATTAAGTTACATGGTTAATATTATCACAGTCCGTAGGTTATGTCGAGTCAATGACATTCTTGTAATTTGGGTAGCCTTGATGTGTTGCTAGATACCGCTCATTTCTTGTGACATAAAATTAGATTTTATGTCACTACCAGCATTGCAAGATCCTTTCGGGTCACACAAAAGATTAAATCGATAAAGGGAGATATAATTCATTGGATGAATTAATTAATTAAGAAGAGTCTTAATTATAAATATTAGAGATATGGATTTAATTAAGATATTGGGTTTGGGCCAATGAGGCTTTTGAAAGCCTTTAATTAAATCTAATATAAGATATAATATGCTAACAAGGTTGGAATTAAGAGTTAATTTTCAAAGCAAAACCTAGTAGCCACTATCCTAAGCTCTCGGCCGCCGCCTCCTCTCACCCTCCATCTTCACGCCGCCGCCGTGAATAGTGGTGGTAGGAACGACCGTAGTTGATCGGTTTAGAACCGTGAGTCTTGTTTTGGTTTAAGAACGAGTCTAGCAACTTGTTCTTGAACACCCTTTTCGATTCGATCGTGTGGATACCGCACAGACAAAGGTACAAATCTTTGTTCGTGACTCGTGGTGTTGCAACGAGGAATCTGCTACAAACACGCTACAAGGGTATGATTCTTATCAATCTCGATATGATTACTTTGTATAGGTCCATGGTAGGAATCCAAGTTTTATTTTCCGTTGCGTATTGCTTGATCGGATTCCTAACAGATAGGTGGCTCAATAATAATATGGGTCTAATTATGTTCTCAATTATGGCCCCTATTTTCGTGCTCTACTTCCCTAATTTATAGAGGAGGGGGTGTATGGAAGAGTTTCCAAAAATCAAACCAAATCAAGTCTTCAATTTTCTGAAAATTTTGTGTCTCGATCGATCGGTACATATGTCTCGATCGATCGAGCGCCTTCAGCTTCCGTTCCTGATTTTCTCTGCCTCGCTCGATCGATCGAGGTTAAGCTGCCGATCGATCGAGCTTTCTTTACTTTTTCTTGCCAAATCTCTGCCATGCTCGATCGATCGAACACAAGTTTCCGATCGATCGAGCTTTCTTCCATTCGCTTTGTAAATCTTCTGCCACTCTCGATCAATCAAGAATTATTCACCGATCGATCGAGCTTTGCTTTTCATTGTTGGCCAAAACTTCTGCCTCCTTCGATCGATCGCCCTCTAGTTCCGATCGATCGGTCATGCCAGAATTCAGATTCTTCATTTCTTGCCTTGGTTTGACTCGTTTCTTCATTCTAGCTCAATTCTTCCACTTTCCACCTAGATTCCTGAAACAATCAAATAAATACCAAAAAGCATAACATTTTCCAGGAATCTACACGAAAATATATATAAATCAAAGCACAAATACATGTAATAATCAACCCTATCAACTCCCCCAAACTTAGATTTGATCGTCCTCGAGCAAACATTAAGATCAAAATGCAAAGTTCATCATCAATACTTTGAATGAATTAACTTAGCAACTCAATTGTAAAAGCTCAGAAATCCCACTAACACTTCAACCATAAGTCAATCCAAAAATTATAAAGAAGTGTTATCTCCTAAGCCAAGCAATATATCGCAAAATCGGAACGTGCGTGCGTGTTCATGTCAATCTTGAGTTTCATATATACTTTTAGGATCAAATAATGCTATTAAACTCAAAGTCAAGATTACTATTAAACACTCTATAAGCCTTTCAAGCACTTCTCCACTAATGTAATTATTCCTTAGACTTGGATTAATAGGTCTTTTAAAGCTTGTAATGTTTGGCCTAGGTGTTTGGCTTCAAAGAAAAGATAGGGTAAAACAAAGAAGAGAGTATAACCATGGGAAATTCAAATTTTTAGCACAACTTTGAGCTTCTCTTCTTTTTTCTAGCCTTGGCCACTTTGGGTCTTATTTAGTCAATTTTTTTCTCAAGGCTTTATCTATCTTTTCTTTTCTCATTCAACAATTTTTTTCAACAATAAGCTCATCCAAATGTAGCAATTCAAGTGCATCTAATGAGAATCATTATACTCCCTTTAGGTAAGGATGAATTCAATTTAGGCTCAAATATGTGGGTATAATGAGTTTGCCAAAGAATGTTGAATGGGGGCTAATAGTATGTTAAACATACTCCATTCTTTTTTCAGTTAGGCTCAAATTAGGGAACTAGAGATTGATAAAAACATGGTAAGCTTGAATGGCTCAAACGGTCCAAAGATCGCCTAAATTATTTCCAAGTCTAGTTATATAATTATAAAATTTCGCCTCAAAGTGCTCTCAACTAGGTTCTAAAATGCTTTAAGATCCTCAAGACAAATCATAGTTAACAATATTTTTCCAAGATATAATCCCCTCAATCATGACTCCAAAAAGTGCTCAAATGTTCCTCAGTTTTTTGAAATATTAACTCAACCAAAGATATTCACAAACAAGTCAAAAATCTTCAAGACTTAAGTTGAGATGGGGATTAATATCATCATGTAATACCATTGCAAGTCTAATTCATTATTTCTAAATGATGAACTCATTTTCAAGAAAAAAAATTTTTATGTGCCCAAAAACGATCTAATCTTATGATATACTAGTCATGCAAGGAAGTAACAAGAGACATCAGCAGAAACCAGTAAACACCCCCCCAAACTTAGTACATGAGTTGGCCTCAATGTATATTAAAAAATAAGTGCAAAAGCAAAACACATACCTCGACGACGATCGTCAGTGATTTTCGTCCTCATCATGCTCCGGCGGTGGTACTGGATAGTAAGAAAGAAAATAAAAGAATGAAAAGATGAACTAACTACAAAAACTTTGAAAAACAATCAAGAGATAGAGAGAAGAAAGTTCTTAATTTATAGTCCCAAGCTGGACTATCACCTCCTTTTTCTTAGTTATCAAGATAACAGATTGAGGCTAACATCTCGTCTTTCTCATTTATCTTGTAGTGCTTCAACCGCTGCCCATTTACTATAAATGTGCCCTTATCGGGTTCGGTAATTTCAATAGCGCCGGTTGGGTTTACCTTGGAGACTGTGAATGGTCTAGACCAACGAGAACGTAGTTTACCTGGAAAGAGTCGCAGTCTGGAGTTGAACAAGAGTACTTTATCTCCTACATTGAATTCCCTTCTTTGTATATGAGAATCATGCCACTTCTTTGTTCTTTCTTTGTAGATCTTGGCATTCTCATATGTCTGATTCCTAAATTCCTCCATCTCATTCAGCTGTAAAAGACGTTTTTCGCCTGCAACATGACAATCAAAGTTTAGCCATTTAATAGCCCAATATGCTTTATGCTCAAGTTCAACTGGTAGGTGACATGCCTTACCAAATACCAACCTATAAGGTGATGTGTCAATAGGTGTCTTAAAAGTAGTCCGATAAGCCCATAAGGCATCGTCTAAGCGTAAGGACCAATCCTTCCGGCTTAGAGTCATTGTCTTTTCTAAAATACGTTTCAACTCTCGGTTTGAAACTTCTACTTGTCCGCTGGTTTGTGGGTGGTAAGGTGAAGACACTTTGTGGGTGACACCATATTTACTCAAAAGATTTTCAAATTGTTTGTTGCGAAAATGAGTGCCCCCATCACTAATATTTGCTCGAGGGGTGCCAAAACGAGTAAAAAATTTTCTTTTCAAAAATTGCACAACCACTCGAGCATTATTTGTGCGCAAAGCTTTCGCCTCAACCCACTTTGACACATAATCTACTGCGATAAGTATATATTTGTTTGAACATGAACTTGGGAAAGGTCCCATAAAATCTATTCCCCATACATCAAAAAGTTCGCATTCAAGAATATTATTTAAGGGTAGTTCATTTCTCCTAGAGATATTACCGACCCTTTGACATCTATCACAAGTGGAGACATACCTGAATGCGTCCTTAAACAACGTTGGCCAATAGAAGCCAGAGTCAAGTACCTTAGCAGCTGTTTTGGTTGGGCCAAAATGCCCACCTATCTCTCCATCGTGGCACTGCTTCAAGATAGATTGCATGTCCCTTTCGGGGACACATCTCCTTATAATGTTATCTGCACAAACTTTGAACAAATAGGGCTCCTCCCACATAAGATGCTTAACCTCAGAAAAGAATTTTTTCTTTTGATAAAAAGATAGATTTTGTGGGAGGATACCATTAGCAATATAGTTCGCATAATCTGCATACCAAGGTAGAATGTCAGCGTTAAACAATTGCTCATCAGGAAATTTCTCATTAATTTCTTCTATCTCACTTTCAATTGTATCCTCTCCATTGTCTATTCGAGACAAATGATCTGCCACCACATTCTCTACACCCTTTTTATCTCTTATCTCTAAGTCTAATTCTTGCAACAACAATATCCACCTAATTAAGCGTGGTTTGGCATCTTTCTTCGCAAGCAAGTATTTAAGTGCAGCATGATCGGTGTACACAATAACTTTGGCAAGACATAGATAGGAGTGAAACTTGTATGCAAAAACTATGGCTAGAAGGCATAATTCATTTGTGCTTCATTCAAAGCGCGACTAGCATAGAAGATGGTATGAAATACCTTGTTCCTCCTTTGGCCTAAGACTGCTCCTACCGCTGTGTCACTCGCATCGCACATCAGTTCAAAGGGTAACTCCCAATCAGGTGCTACCAAGACAGGTGTTGTTATCAGTTTCTCCTTGAGAATCTCAAATGCCTGCACACAATCAGCATTAAATTCATAAGGTGCATCTTTAGTTAATAGGTGAGATAAAGGTATAGTATTTTTGAGAAATCCTTAATGAATCGACGATAAAATCATGCATGGCCCAAAAAGCTTCGGATTCCTTTCACAGTTTTCTCTTGGTCCTCTGGTGTAATAGCGATTTGGTTATACCCTGAATACCCATCTAGAAAACAATAAAAATCATAACCTGCTAATCTTTCTACCATTTGATCAATGAAGGGAAGGGGAAAGTGATCTTTACGAGTTGATTCATTTAACCTCCTATAGTCAATGCACACTCTCCACCCCGTGACTGTTCTAGTAGGTATCAATTCATTGTTTTCATTCGGGACAACAGTAATGCCTCCTTTCTTTGGTACACATTGAATAAGACTTACCCATGAACTATCAGAGATAGGGTAGATAATACCTGCATCCATTAGCTTAATGACATCGGCTTTGACTACCTCTTGCATTTTTGGATTGAGACGGCGTTGTGGTTATACCACGGGCTTGAAAGTCTCTTCCATCAGAATTTTATGCATGCACACCGATGGACTAATTCCTTTAATATCTGTTATCTTCCATCCAAATGCCTTCTTGTGCTCCCTAAGGACTTTAAGAAGCTTCCCCTCGTTTTCACCTATCAAAGATGAAGAAATAATGATTGGTAACGAATTTCCAGCATCCAGGAATACATACTTGAGATGAGATGGGAGGGGCTTTAGTTCGAGCGTGGGTGATTCTTCGATGGATGGTCGTTGAGGCTTAATGTCTCTTTTTCCTAACTCTCCAAGATTGTCAGTGGCTCGTTTTATGTAAGGAACGATGTTGTTCAACTGAGCTATAATCTCAATTTCCTCCTTGTCATGTTGTTTATCGGCTTCCACAAGGTATGCTTCCAATTTCTCTTTGTAAGTACCTTGCCACACATCAATAGTCAAGGCATCAATAATATCAATACTAAAACACATGGGCTCGTCGTGTGGGTGTTTAAGTGCTTTAAAGACATTAAACACAACTTGATCCTCCCCTACACGGAGGATCAACTTCCCTTGTTGGACATCTATGATTGCCTTTCCCGTTGCTAGGAACGGTCGGCCCAAAATCAGTGGTGTCTCCATGTCCTCTTCCATATCTAGTACTAGAAAATCAACTGGGAAGATGAATTTGTCCACTTTGACTAACACGTCTTCAATGATTCCTCCCGGGATATGTGATAGATATATCCGCCAATTGCAGTGAAACTTTGGTGGGTTTCGGCTCTCCTAGTCCCAACCTCCTGAAAATGGAAAAGGTATCAAATTAATACTCGCACCCAAATCACACAATGATTTAGTAAATGAAACTGATCCTATAGTGCAAGGTATAGTAAAACTCCCTTGGTCTTTTAACTTCGGAGGCAGTTTGTTTTGCACAATTGCTGAGCACTCCTCTGTTAAGCTTACCGTTTTGTATTCGCCCAACTTTCGCTTGTTAGAGAGAATTTCCTTCAAAAACTTAGCATAACTAGGCATTTGAAGTAGAGCATCAGCAAATGGTATATTAATATGCAATTTCTTAAATACCTCAAGAAACTTACCAAATTCAGCGTCCATTTTAGCTCTTTTTAAGGCAGCGGGAAATGGGGGAGGAATTACTACCTTATCAGTGTGTGTGATTGGTGTGGTGTTGAAATTTTTACCTTTTTCGATTACCTTTTCCTCAGTCTTACTCTTGTCTTCAGTAGTGGTTTCACAGCTTTCTTGTACTTCAGTTTGTGTCCTTAGCTCTTTTCCACTCCTTAGTGCTATGACATTCGCTTGCTCCTTTGGATTTATCATTGTATCACTTGGTAGTGTACCTTGAATTCGTCCGAAAATCAACGTTGCAAGTTGCCCTACTTGTATTTCCAAGTTCTTTATAGATGCCTCCTGATTTTGCATCCTAGTTTCAGTAGTTTCAGTTGATGATATGAACTTGGTCATTAGCTCCTCCATACTCGGCTTTTACAAATCCCGGTTGTTGTTGTGGGTTCAACACGTTGTTTTGGTTGGACCATTGCAAGTTTGGATGATTCCTCCATCCCGGGTTGTAAGTATTGGAGTATGGGTTGTTGGGCTGCCTGTTTCCTACATAGTTAGCAGATTCATTAGACTGGATGAATGGATTACCTGCCTGGCACTCAGTGCTTGGATGATTGCTTCCACATAATTCACAGGTGATAACTTGAGCTTGCATTGCTGTCATGCTCATGCTATCTATCTTTTTGTTCAACGCTTCCAACTGTGCCGAAAGAGCAGCGATGTCGTCAATTTGGTGAAGTTCGCTCGGTTTCTTTGGCACATTCCTCTCCGATTGCCATTGATAGCTGTTAGAAGCCATCTCTTCCAAGAGTTCATAAGCTGCTTCCGGTGTTTTGCGCGTAATGGATCCTCCTGAGGCTACATCAATCATAGAACGGTTAGATGAAAATAAACTGTTATAAAAAGTTTGTACCTGGAGTCAAATAGGAAGACCATGGTGTGGGCATCTCCTAAGCAAATCCTTGAAACGATCCCACGCCTCATATAGTGTTTCAGGATCATATTGCCCGAACGTGGTGATATCGTTTCTCATATTCGTAGTCTTGGAAGGGGGAAAATATTTGGACAAGAATGCTTGCATCATCCCCTCTCAAGTGGTGATAGATCCTGCAGGTAAGGAGTTCAACCAAGCTTTAGCTTTATCTTTTAACGAAAATGGAAATAACCTTAACCTGATGGCGTCGTCAGAAACGCCATTATGTTTGAAGGTATCACAAATCTCCAAAAAGTTGGAGATGTGAGTGTTTGGGTCATCAGTGGCTACTCCCCCAAACATCACTGAATGCTGGATCATCTGTATTATAGCCGGCTTTATCTCGAAATTGTTGGCTTGAATACTTGGCCTTGTAATGCTTGACAATGATCTATGAAAAGCTGGTTGAGCAAAATCCATCATCGATCTTGGATTCGGTGCTTCATTCTTCGCGCCCCCTTCTTGATTGTTATCAGCCATTGCTCGAGCTTCCCTAATTTTCCTTAGACACGTACGCTCGATTTCTGGGTCAAACGGCTCGAGTGTGGGGTTGCTACTCCTTAGCATGCACCAAGAAGATGACTACCTGTAAAAATCAACCCAACAGGAGAAACACGAATGTAGTGAAACCAACGGTCAAAAGTGACAAACAAAACAAAAACAAAAATTAATGGCTAAATTACAATTAACTAATCTCTTATGATATTATACAAATTAGTCCCCGGCAACGGCGCCAAAAACTTGATCGCTTTTATGTTAAACAGTAAATTCTAGTCGAGCGATTTATACCGCAAGTGCACGGTGTCAAGTTTTAGTATAGTGATATAAAAGAAAGGATGTCGAATCCACATGGACTAACGTATAAGTACCAAATAAAATTAGCAAAATTATATTTAGCCTACGAAATAAATGATTAATTATCTAATTAAACTAAAGACTTAAAAACTCAAAATTAAAACAACTCCTTTGAAGATGCGAAGGAATTCCGCTCAAGAAATTTATCAAGATGTTGGTTCAATTGTGTTATCGTCAATGATTTGTTTGTTAAAACAATTACTAATCAATCAATTCTTAAGGTGACAGATTTCCTAATATAATCAATATACTTTCTCAAGTTATATTGAAACTAATATTAAATTGACACAAGTAACTCTCGTTCACTTAAACCAATTTAATATCGAATAAATCTCAATGAAAACCGTTAACTTTAAATCTTTCAATTCAAAGTGATCACGTATGTGATTTAATCTCTCGATCTAAATCTTAAACAAACAACATGAATTATTAGAGCGTATTATAATTTCATCTCTCGATCTCAATTACAATTCACAAATTCAATCAAAGTTAGCTAGGCTTTGATAGCATTAAGGTTATAATTCATGAACAAAAGAATTTAATCCACTCAAGCACAATCAAATCAATGATTCAAGCACAAAATTCTCTAAACTTGATAAAATAAACTTAATTAAATTCAAATCAAATTAACAAGATGTTTAATCGTCTCTAAACCTCAAAAACATCAAATAAATCTGAAAATCAAATTAACTAGAGTTTAGAAATACGATAATGTAGGAGCGAATCCGTGCGTTGACCGATACTTCTTCTCTTCCTTCCTTCCTTGCACTTCAAAGGATTTCTTCAACCTTCTCTTGTTCTTGGAAGATGACAGGCGGCTCAATAATAATATGGGTCTGATTATGCTCTCAATTATGGCCCCTATTTTTGTGCCCTACTTCCCTAATTTATAGAGAAGGGGTGTATGGAAGAGTTTCCAAAAATCAAACCAAATCAAATCTTTAATTTTCTGAAAATTCTGTGTCTCGATCGATCGGTGCATATGCCTCGATCGATCGAGCGCCTTCAGCTTCCGTTCCTGATTTCTCTGCCTCGCTCGATCGATCGAGGTTAAGCTGCCGATCGATCGAGCTTTCTTCACTTCTTCTTGCCAAATCTCTGTCATGCTCGATCGAACACAAGTTTCCGATCGATCGAGCTTTCTTCCATTCACTTTGTAAATCTTCTGCCACTCTCGATCGATCGAGAATTATTCACCGATCGATCGAGCTCTGCTTTTCTTTGTTGGCCAAAACTTTTGCCTCCTTCGATCGATCGCCCTCCAGTTCCGATCGATCGGTCATGCCAGAATTCAGATTCTTCATTTCTGGCCTTGGTCTGACTCATTTTCTTCATTCTAGCTCAATTCTTCCACTTTCCACCTAGATTCCTAAAACAATCAAATAAATACCAAAAAACATAACATCTTCCAGGAATCTACACGAAAATATATATAAATCAAAGCACAAATACACGTAATAATCAACCCTATCAATGCTTGATGCATACCCATGAGTCGTTGTTATATGCGAGTGATGATTTTAATGCTTTGCCGTTGTCATTTGAAGCAATGATAGAATATATTTACCGCTAAATGTTGAAGCGAGGGTAAATGTCGCATGTCACATTTGAAGCGAGGTTATTCGATGCCGCTGATATGTCGAAGCGAGGGGTATTAGTTCCGCGGTCATGACAAGCGAGGTGCATTAAAATACACTGCTACAACAAGGCTAGGGATTGGCTATTATATTGGCGATGGTTCATGCCACCGGGTATATATAACGTTGGTTCATTCTGCTATTCTATTGGCGATGGTTCATGCCGCCAGGTATATATAGTGATGGTTCATTCCGCTATTGTATTGGCGATGGTTCATGTCGCCGGGTATATATAGTGATGGTTCATTCCGCTATTCTATTGGCGATGGTTCATGCCGCCTGGTATATATAGCGATGGTTCATTCTGCTATTCTATTGGCGATGGTTCATGCCGCCGGGTATATATAGCGATGGTTCATTCTGCTACATCTATGGCGATGGTTCATGCCGCCGGGTATTATATAGCGATGGTGCATTCCGTTACATCTATGGTGATGGTTCATACCGCCGGATATCTATAGCGATGATCTATTCCACTGATTCTATAGCGAGAGTTTATGTCGCTGATCCTATAGCGATGATTTATGTCGCTGATTCTATAGCGAGGATTCATGCCGCTGATTATGTAGCGATGTTTCATGCCACTGATTATATAGCGAGGACTCACACCGTTGATGTTATAGCTCAGGATTGTGCCACCTTCAAGTGATGGGTACTGATTTCGTACCGCTATTGAGCAATGGGTACAGATATGTCGTTCTCTTATTAGCAATGAGTTATGGTAGAGTACTATTCTGTTAGTGTTATCGTGGATGTCACGTATTGACATATACCGTCACGTGTTTGACGATGAGATTATGGATGTCATGTATTGACATATACCGTCATGGTTGACGATGATATTGTGGATGTCATGTGTTGACATGTACCGTCACATGATGACGATGACATAGAGGTTGTTCTATGTGGACGGATGATGTCGTTACGATGAAAAATACAGTTAGGTGTATGTATTTAGTCGTATGGTTTGAGTGCCAATGATGGGCACAGGGTAATGTCTGAGTCATTGGTTGACGAGATCATTATGCCGAGCATGTTTGCTCGGTGAATTACTGGATGCACCGTACAGGAAGTGTACCGCAGCACACATTTGAGGTAAATATTTTATGAGTAGTGGTACCTTTGGGTATACTCGTTAGAATGGCTATGGCCAAGTGACTGGTGGTAAGAGTAGTTATTGAGGAAACCACTTGCATATGCCGATGTGACGTATGGTAGACATGGTCACACCCACACATGAAAGTGTGGAATAAATCCTAATGGATATGATTGCATTGTGGTTGAATGAGGACACTGGGATGTCCATTGTACTTTGGTGTTTTAGAAAAATAGTGGGTGACGACCCACAACTCTATTGGATGGTACGGTATGATATACTGGATGGAACGTATGATACGTTGGTAGGTTTGGTATAAAACTAAGGAGGCTACGATGGGCTAGCCAAGTAAGATGGTTATTGTGCGGTACTATGATGAGCTTGATGTAGCCATTATACTGCTCGTTGGACCCGAGTTTGGTGAATCGTATGATGATACGATGAGGGTTTATAGTGGACTCTGGTAGTCACTATGTGGCATAAGGATTGAGGCAGAGAATGCCTCACGAGAACGTTTATACGTAATATGTTTTGAGAGACTTGTACAGGGACAGCTCAATTTTGTTTGGAATACCAACGTGAGGGTCGGCAAGTCATTGTTAGCTCTGGTTGAGCATCCTTGCATGGAATGCAATGGGGGACACAATTTGAATTGTGGGATATAGTTAGTGAGGTGACACTACTATATTGATTGTATCTCTTGGAGGGATTTGGATCGTACTGTCATGGAGACAGCTGGTATTGGTCGAAGGTTGATTGTGAATCAGCCACGGTAAGCATTACCAGTGTTGGACTAGGTAATGGCTTTATATTTTCCATGAGACGTACGAGGATACGTCTCTGGGGAGATGCTTGAGATATGGAATACTATGGCATTAGTACAGAGCATCGTTAGATGTGTATACGGATTTCGATTTGGTAATAGTGACATAGATGCACTATTTTGAACCAGTGCGTATTTATTGATTCCGGGATATAATTTGGTATAAATATATATCCAGGTTTTCCTAACGGTGGTTCGAGGTTGGAAGTCATGGGTTCATGACATTCTTCCTTGTGAGGAATGCGGTATTGATATGCCTACCTATTGGGAATCCTTGGGAGATTCGTTGAGTCGGTTTGGGTGGTGTTGATGTTGGAATCGCATTATTGGTCATTGGTTCGTCAATCATGATTCTCCACGGTGTGAGAATAACTGAGGATTGACAGTTGTATTTGGGGCTGGTGGGTATGATTAGAGATACCCAAGCCGAGTGCATTGAGTATGCATGTGGTGTCGGTGCATAGGCATGTATACCGGTGTGTGTATACGGATGCCAGCATTTTAATGTCGAGCATCAGATTAGTATGCTTGGATTGATGAATCTCTAGGGAGAGATTGTGGCACCTTGAGATTGATAATCTCAATAACACGATGTATTCTGAGGAATGATCGTGAGGTTCGGTTAACTTCCTCTGAGGAGGGATTGTCGTATTGGGGTTATGGAGATTCTTTACTGGATTATTCGATAGCCTTCCTGTGCTAGGATTGTCAAATCCTAGAGTAAACAAGAGATGGCCAGGTTCGGATTTGTTGAGTGTCGTTGTCGACACATGTGACGAGAATGCAATAGATTGTCTTGCATGCCCTCTGTGGAACTTGAGACCTTGTGGAGTCTCGATGGTGTGTTTGGACCAAGATGTGATTTCTTGGAACACACGGATGTAGACATCTTTAGAGATGTGTTTTGTGTTGATCGGTGGCCGTGAGTTGCCCGATCCATGTTGCAAAGGGATGCAACTACTCCTTTGACGGAGATGGATTTGGGAAATGGAAACTGAGTTTAGCGTGTGTATACTGTTATATACTAGCGGTTTCCTTCGTAGCGATGTGTTGGACATCGTAAACTAAGTGGTGAAGATATCATGGAATGATATCTGTGTCAGAATCAAGAATGAATCGTTTGAATTGCAGTTGAGGCCGACTAACTACTGGGTTAGCCAACATCGAGGTATGTTGACGTCTGTTAAGATTTGTGATGGTTTGAGAGGTTTACTCCATTCCAGAATTGGTGCGGGGTCGCTGTCCCCGTAGTTGGTGTGTCGTTCATGATGTGTTCATGATTTGACAATGTGGATCCGATTGGATTGTGTAGTCTTGGCAGTACGTGGAGTACGCCTGTGCAAATTTCGAGGACGATATTTTATTAGTGGAGGATAATTGTGATGCCCACGAATTAATGGTGTTAATTCCAGTGTGGTAATGATCCTCAATGGATTTTAATTGTGGCATTTATGAATTAATTACGGTATTGGGACACCCGAGGATGTTAAATCGGTATTTGGGATCGTTGGATCCAATGATTGAGATTGAGATTGTATTTTCATCGTGGTGAAAAACCTTGGAATTGGGTTTTTGGTGGTATCTGGGGTCCGGAGTACTTTGTATTGTGGCTGATTTTGGAAATTGAGATTGGAGAGATAATTATAGAAAACAGATGATTTTTAATGAATCATGATGTATTTGTGGAGGAATTGGTATTTTGAAGCCTTGATACTATATATACCAAGTGGACTTGGTGTTCCGTCATTGCACGGAATCCCCCCTCTCTCTTCTCTCTCTCACCACGCCCAAACCTATTTCCCCTCCCCTTTTCTCCCCTTGGAGAAAATGGCCCGGGAGCCGGATTTCTCAAAGATATTACGGTATTATTCTTCCCCTTCGTCTTTATCTTCGATTTGATAATAGTTTGGTAGTGTTTGGTTGTGATTTATGTTGGGTTTGAGTTTTGACAGTTTTAAAGATTTTGGGGTTTGAAAGTTTAAGGGTTATTATGATGTTTTGTTGAGGGTTTATTGGAGTTTTAGGTGTTAGAATGGTGGTTCTAGGGGTTCTTGCACGAAAAAGCCATTTTTGGGTTGGTGCAGAGCTCGTCGATCGATCGGCAAGAGAGTGCCAATCGATCGTGTGATGTTGGCGAAAAAATGGAAGGCGATGAATAGTGTTGGCGATCGATCGAACGAGACTACCGATCCATCGCGGGCGCTTGGCGATCGATCGGGAAATCTCGCCGATCGATCGCGCGTAAGGAATTTTCGTTGCCAAGTTTTGTTGTGGCTCTCGATCGATCGAGGGCTCGGGTTCGATCAATCGAGAGGCCAGTTTTGGGGGTATATATGGCTTGGTTGATATGGAATCGATGCATGCTTCGCCCGGGTCTTTTTAAATGGTTAATCGTCATGAATTGACAATATAAATTGGAGGTTGTGAACGTGCTTGGGCACGTGGTTGCATGCTTGAATTTAATTATGAGTTATTTATGTGTTTAGCACATAATTCATCGAATCGTGGGACTAAGACAAGGTTTGGTTCGGACTACGGAATCATAAGGTACGTATAACGTACGAGTATAGCCTTTATATTATTGCAATTGTTGAATGCATGGTACATTATGTTTGCAATAAATGGATAGGCATTGAGAATTGTATGGTGCCGCTTTTGAGCGAGCAATGATAGGATGTTGTCGATATTGAGCAAACATCGGTTATGACGCCGCTGTTGTTAAGCGTGCGTGAGGTTTAAATGCCGCTATTGTGGAGCGAGCGATGAAATAGAACTATGGAATCATTGGTTAGATATACGTGATATCTATGATCCATCATTTAATGATTTAATCATATTTGATTATGGAATTGGTATGGCAGGAATGGTTTTAGTTAATCAATGTGGTGATTAACTGATTTAGGAAATTTGATGGTTTCAGTTATTTTGAGAACATGAACAGCACAGGGGATCCCGGATGAGGATGATACCATCCAGGGAGTATCATTTAAAATTCTTGGCATTTACATTCTGTAAATTATGAACTGTAATAGTATGATTATTGGATTGGTGGCATTGGTATACTTACCCCGTGTGGGGGCTGTCTCTGTTGGGACAGATGAATAGGGACATCGATGGCTTTGGAGTTGAGCTCGAGCTGTTGATTTGAAGTATTTCCAAGATCGAAGTACCAGAGCTGGAATTGAGTATGATATTTATACATTAGATACACATATACTTATTTGATGCTCGCATGTGAGCACTATGAACTCAGATTCCATAGTTGATCTAGCAATGCACGTCTGTTTGCATGATTTCCATGAAACAACTTCACCTCCAATTATAAAGATATATCCACTCGTGGACTTTATATTCTTGGAGTCCAATATCCAATTCGCATCTGAGTACCCTTCAGTTACTGCTGGATATCTCGTATAATGTAGTCCGTAGTTAGTAGTGCATTTTAGATATCTAAGAACTCGAACTAATGCTTCCAAGTGCTCATAATTGGGATTACTCGTATATCTGTTCAATCTGTTGAATGGGTTAGCTATATCTGGTCTAGTGCAATCCATGAGGTACATGAGACTACCTATGACTCTAGAGTACTCAAGTTGTTGCACACCTTCTCCGCGATTCTTGCAAAGATTCGACACCACCTCCATAGGTGTTCTCGCGATGATATTATTTCCCTTGTCAAACTTGTCAAGTATTTTCTCGACATAATGACTCTGGGAAAGAGAATATCCATCTTCATGTTTGGTGATCTTTATCCCAAGAATCACATCTGCAAGACCTAGTTCTTTCATCTCAAAATTTCGTGACAACATTTTCTTGGTAATTTTGATGTTATTGTTATCACCAACAATTATCATGTCATCTACGTAGAGACATATTATCACATAGTTTGTATTGTCTCCTTTCACGTAGACACATTTATCGCATTTATTTGTTTTAAACCCATTTGAAAGCATGACGCTATCTAATTTTTTGTGCCATTGTGTAGGTGCTTGTTTTAATCCATACAAGGATTTCACAAGTCTACACACCTTCGTTTTTTTACATGGAATTACAAACCCTTTAGGTTGGTCCATGTAAACCTCATCTTCTAACTCTCCATTTAGAAAAGCCGTTTTTTACATCCATTTGATGGATCTCTAAGTTATATAATACAGCAAATGCAATTATTAACCTTATAGACGTTTTCCTGGATACTGGAGCGTATGTATAAAATAATCAACACCTTTAGTTTGTCTGTAGCCTTTGACTACAAGTCTAGCCTTGTACTTATCTACAGTACCATCAGCTTTCATCCTCATCTTGAAGATCCACTTGTGGCCTAGTGGTTTACAACCTGCAGGAAGATCCACCAGTTCCCAAGTATGATTATGTAAGATAGATTCTATCTCACTGTTCACCGCTTATTTCCAAAGATCAAAGTCTTGTGAAGACATTGCTTCCTTGAAAGTAGCCGGATCCTTTTCCAACAAATATGTTATGAAATCCGAGCCAAAAGACTTCTCTTTTCTAGCTCTTTTGCTTCGTCTAGATGATTCTATATTCTCTTGAGATTCTCTATCCCCCACATTTCTCTCAACATTGGTTTCAGTCAATGTCTGAGTTTTGTGTGCAAGATTTCCTCAAAGAATGAACCGTCCCTAGCCTCAATGATAGTATTTACATGCATTTCTGCAGTATCTGACTTGTGTACTAGAGAACGATAGGCACTACAATCTTGCGCATATCCGATAAATACACAATCAATTGTCTTAGGTCCTATCCTAGTCCGTTTAGGAGGAGGAATTGGTACCTTTGTTAAACAACCACAAACCCTTAAAAACTTGTAGCTAGGTGTGCGACCTTTCCACAATTCATAAGGCGTTTTATCCAACTTTTTATGTGGTACTCTGTTTAGCACATAGTTGGCGGAAAGTAGATCTTCTCCCCACAAATTTCGAGGTAAGTCAAAACTTATAAGCATTGCATTCATCATTTTCTAAGCATTCTATTCTTCCTTTTAGCAATACCATTTTGCCCGGGAGAATAAGGCGCAATGGTTTGATGAATAATGCCACTCTCAGCACATATTTGTGCAAATGGTGACTCATATTCACCGCCTCGATCACTTCGAAGAATTTTAATCTTTTTATCAATTTGATTCTCAACTTCATTCTTATAGTGAATGAACATATCAATTGCTTCGTCTTTACTTCTCATTAAGTAGACATAACAATATCTTGTACAATCATCGATAAATGTCATGAAATAATTTTTACCACCTCTAGATTGTACATACTTTAGATCGCATACATCCGTATGGATCAAGTTTAACGGTTCGGTGCTTCGCTCAATTGAGTGGAATGAAGACTTGGTTAATTTTGCCTCTACACAAGTCTCACACTTGTGTTTATGATTGATGTTAAATTTAGGTAATAGATTAAGAGACATTAGTTTTTGTAAGGACTTATAATTCACATGTCCTAATCTACCATGCCACAAATGTAAAGACTCACAAGAATAATCAAACTTTAAAGTTTTATTAGCCACACTGGCAACAGTCATTACATTGTTTTTGCTTGTGCTAGCCTCATTTGCTGCATTAACATCAACCTCAACCTCTACACTAGACTTAGCCTTAGGAGCTAAAGTCATTACACTCATCTTGAAGAGGTTATTGGCCAAGTAGCCTTTGCCCACAAACATACCACCCTTGGACAGAATAACTTTGTCGAATTCAAACACGAGCCGAAAGCCTTTCTTGTTCAGCACTGCTCCAGAGATGAGATTCTTTCGGATCTCTGACACGTGGATCACCTCGGTAAGAGTCAACTCTTTGCCGGAAGTCATCTTCAGCACAACCGTCCCTTTGCCTTCAACTTTTGAGACTGCTGAATTTCCCATGTAGCAGTGCTCGTCGTTGACTAGTTGATAGGTCCTAAACATCCATTTGTTGGCGCATATGTGGCGAGTTGCCCCAGTGTCCACCCACCATTCCTTGGAAACAAGGTTCACCTCCGGCAGCACTGCAGTCAGATGCATGTCATCCATGTCTGAGCTCAGGTTGTCCTCAGCAATGTTGGCATGAGCAGGCCTCTTGCCTTTGCTCTGTTTGGGACTGCCTTCCTTTTACCCTCATTGATTTGTGTTGAGTGCAGTCCTTGGCCTTATGGTTAGGTTTACCGCACACATAACAGTCACCGGTGAACCTCATGTTCTGAGTATCTCCCTTGGAATCAAAAGTGTGTTTGCGCTTATTCCCGCGGGAACTGTCCCCAACTTCAACCACGTTGGCCTTGGAAATCATACCGATTGATTTCTTGTCAACTTTTCGGTTGTCTTGCTCGATGCGCAGCCTCCTGATAAGACCCTCAAGACTCATCATCTTTCGCATGTGCTTTAGGTAGCTCTTGAAGTCCTTCCAAGATGACGATAATTTTTCAATCATCATCGCCACTTGGAGGGCATCATTTAGCCCCATACCTTCGGCAACAAATTCATGATATATCAGCTGCAGCTCTTCGCATTGCTCAACACGCTCTTGCCATCTACCATTCGATAGCCATGGAATCGATCGGCTACCAATTTCTTTGCGCCTGCATCGTCAACTTTGTATTTCATTTCTAACGATTCCCAAAGATCATTCGCAGTTTCTTTGGGGGAATACACATTAAAAAGTGCATCGTCAAGAGAATCCAGTACATAGTTACGACAGAGTAGTCAGCACTCAGCCAGGATTCGACTATTACAGCAGATTGAGGATCCTCTTTGTCCTTCACTGATTTCTCATCTTTGAGAAACCTGGTCAAGTTCAAGGTGGTCAAGAAGAACATCATCTTCTGCTGCCAACGCTTAAAGTTGGAAACTTTGAACTTTTTTGGTTTCTCAAATTGAGAGAACGGCATTGGGTCTCTCATGTAATGACCCGACACTTTACATGATCATGCATACGCATCATGGTATATAGTTTGACATTTCATATGTGCATTGAAAAGAATAGAGATTGGGCATAGAATAAATGTGAAAAAGAATAAGAAAAATATATATATTATTATAAAAAAAAAAAAATAAGAAGACATAAAGTGAATAAATTGGAAAATATTGAGTAAATTTAATGATTAATATAGATAATGAATAGATTTTAAGAAATATTGAATATAATATTGAATATATTCAAATATATTGAATAAATATATTGAATATAAGATTAAATATAGTATTGAAATTGAATAGATAGTAAATTTAATGAATAGATTTACGGGTATTTTGGTAATTTTCAAATTTGTAAAAAAAAATTAAATATTAAATTAATTTCGGGAACCGCCTAAATTAAATCTTGATATACACACATTTACACCATATAATGTGTGTAAATGCCGTGAGTTTGTGATAGGAGAGAAGAGAAAAAGGAATTCGGAGTTTTGTTGATTTTCGGACTTCGAAACGTCGTCAAAACGAGAAAATAAGTACATATCTGGAATCCTCGCTTCGTTACCTTCCTTTTGAGGTAGTTTTTTTTTACTTTTCTTATGTTTAGGTTATGGCTTAATTTGAAATAATGCCCAAAATTATGAAATTCATATATGTGATAGATTAAACAATGATAAACAATATGTAACAACAAAATTGAGATTATGTTGTAGTTTCGAATTTATACAAATTTTATGGGTATAAAAAGTCATGTGCATATACCGGTTATACAAAAATTGAATTGAGAAAACGTAATTGTAACTTTGCAACATAATATTGCACTTGGTATGAACATGTTATGCATAACTATAATTAATGTAAGGCCCTCGTACCGTATTATCGAAAATCAGGTTGATCTTCTCAACAATTATGTGATTCATCTTATGTCAATCATATGATTGAGAATAAACATGAGGAATATTAGCTTTGATAATAACTTGATATCATATTTAACATTTTATAAATGCGATGTCCCGATATTTGATAATGAGAATAGTACAATTTTACATTATTTTGTTAATTAGTTAGAAATTAATTAACGAGAATATAATCTAATTAATGAGAATGGAAATTGATCTTGTATATGTCAATTGACAGTCGGGTCAGAACATGATGAATGAAAAATATATTTTTTGGAATATTCGGATTAACACCGAAAATTTATTAAAATAATTTAATAAATATAAGATTTGTATTTGATTCAAATAAGGGCACAAAGTTATGTGTGGACTGTACATGTGATGTACAAGCACCAATACACCGGTGACATCCCGATGTTCATAATTGGTCGGGAATTAATATATATTGGTGTTGGAAGTAAACACATAGCAAAAACGTGTAACACACACACACATCGCGGACACACACTAAAAGGTGCGAAAACACGCACTTCTGCCGCGACCACCGACCACCTTGTACTTATCCGCTCCGTTCACCGCCGTCCGACCACATCTAGACGAGACCGATATACCACCGTGTTCCTTACTCAGAGACGCATCTTTCCATACCAAATAATCGAGTTTTGGTGTTGGAAAAGTGGTTCGATTTTGATCTGGAACGATGAAACTCGCGCAGACTAGGGTTTGAGCGATTTTGATTCGATTTCTTCGATTCAACCACGAATTGGAAGCAACCAAAGCACCGAATCTCTTCCCCTCACCTGGACGAAACTTTATATACCGGTCGCCGCCTCTACCGCCGCCGGTACTCGCCGGAATCGGCTGAAAAGCGTGCGTGTACTGTGTGCGAAAATTGGGTAAAACTCGATGCTCGATTTTTCGACTTTGCTTCGATTATTACCAGTTAATTTGGACTATAATTGTTGAATAATAATTTGAATTGGTGAAAAATAATTTAGCAAATTAAATTATGATGTAATCGCATCAATTTAATGACCCTAAATTGGTTAAGCTGTGACTAAAATTGATAACCCATTTTTAATGATTGGTTTATTGAATTGTGAATTTATATTGATATACAGTGACTACTTCGACCCTACAAAGCTCAAGTACTCCTGTAGAGCGAGAAAGAAAGGTATGTTGCGATCGGGTAACATACGACAGGTATCTGTATCATTTGATATATGATTTGTTGACTTCTGTGAATTATGTGAGATTATGTGGCTACGTGATTTTATTGAAATTATGTGGCATTCATAGCATTCATGAATTGGCACATCGGTGTATGAAATTAAATGTTTTGTTAACACACATCAGTTTTATACATACATCGATGCATGACATTGCACGTTGAGCTATGATCCTTCAATACCCTGTTTATTTCTGGATTCTGGGATAATCATTGGAGATTGGTACCGCGATACTATGACCGGCATTAAATGGCCCGAAAGGTATAGGGAATCGTGGTCTCCTCTGATTACCATGATTTGTTGAGACGAGGGATTGGTGGCACCTTGCTGATGTCATCCTGTGTATGTCCCTGACTATGTCGAGACTTGGGATGTGATGACGCTTTGACGACGCATCACTGATGATCCCTTATGCTTGGCAGGCTCGAGCTATGATGATTTGATAGCGATTTGATTGATTCTGATACACTCAGTGGATGGGTGATTGACCTGATACCGGCATGACATGACATGGCATGCATTGCATTGCATCATATATCACATTTTATAGATACATGTTGTATATTCCATGATCGTTCCATATTGGGCTTTTGCTCACCCCCAAGGGGGGCTGTTGTTGTCTTTGTGTGTGGACAATGGCAGGTGATACAGGTGACCAGGACGCCAGAGAGGGCACGTCCGGTGGGAGTCACACTTGAGGTTTTACTCTTGTTTATCCCAGTAGTCTTTGTACCAGGGATGTATCCCTGTAGTGTGATGAGTCTATGTATATTTTATTCATGTTAGCCTAGTTTGATTTACATATGCTGGTTTATGTTGATGGATATGAAACTGGTGGTATTTATATATTTTTAGTATATGTTGATTTGTGTTGGTGGTATGCTCCTCGTGCGATGAGGTCATGCCGAAATTTTTAGGGCCACATGTTAATAAATATTAAACAAAATCTTCCGCTGTTTACGCTATAATTATCATTGTGTGATAATTAATCACATTATTAGGATTGGGCCCTCACAGTATGGTATCAGAGCATAACTGGGAATGCTCAAGTTTGAGTCTTGTGTACACTTGAGTAGGCACAAATAAATGTGTGCGCTTGTGTTTGAATTATTTGACTTATTTGCTCTTATTTGGCTTGGCTTGCCTTGGTATGATGTTACATGAGATTGATATGTGAATATGTTGATTTCGTGTAGTAGTGATATCGTTCACGATATTAATACTATACGATTGTGAATAAACTGTTATATGTGGCAGTATGAGGTAGGGAAAGAGTGTAATCTGAGACCTACTATCAATGAAATGCTGAATGATTTTAACTTTGTTGACTAAATTAATGTATAGTATGGGTATCGTTTATGGTATTCATTCTATATAACTTGGATGTAACTGGATGTTGTTAGAGCAATGTAATTGCTCCTAAACCTATTGGAAGTAGCAATGTCGAACGATAGAATTGCTGTGATGTAATGTCCTTGGTGTTGATTGAGCCACCTACATTTTCGGCACTGAGAATGCTGGAAAGGGTGAGACGTTGTTTTAATAAGATGACAGATGGGTTGAACATTGTTACATATAGTAAAGGGATGAACGCGTCGTATAAAAACATTGTTATATGTTTTGAAGATACGACTAGGTATGATATAGATTTTGAGCCTTTGGAAATATTCTTGGGGATTTTATCCTTCGAATAAATTTTTCATGTATTTCTAATGAAAGTGAATAATGAATTGCAACAAGTTATCTGTTGCAAAATGTGCATTGATTGTTTTGTCTTAATTTGTCTCCTATACGTGATAAGTCTAGAGCTGGGTATGCACAAGTTATCAAATGCTTACCTATCAGCTACGGAGATATCATAAGGAGAGCAAAATGGCAAAATTGGTGTTGGTAATTTGTTTTATCCACCCACTTTATTTGTTAAGTGGGGGAGGTTATTTTCTCTGATAAAATGATATCTGGTTGAGTACTAATTGTTTTTAAGGAAAGTCTATTCCTTATCCTTATGATATGTTATTGTTGTTTGGATAATAATATGATTATCAGGTGAATGATCGAAACTACGGATGATCACTTTCATGATGTAGTTCGATTTTCTTCGCTTAATATGTGTGTGGAATTTTATAGCCTGGTTGTCCAAGCTGAAATTCCTTTATGTTTATGCTATTTCATAATTCGATTAATAAAAAGTAAATTATGAGTAATTGGTTGTAATACAGATGCAGCACAGATGTGTGACACGTTCTTATTACAGAACTAATGTATATCTATATCGACGTGATCTGGACTTTGTGCAAAGAATTAAATCAATGGTAACATACTTGATTAAATTTTTGTTGACATAGACATGCCGGATGTGGCATGGATCCAATATTTTAGCCAATTTTATTTATTTCATACTCGGAACTGACATGACCTATGCACGTATGTGTATGGATCTCGTGTTCAAGGAATGCTGATTTTCTTTGTTATGGATTTGGATAGAATGTGCATGGACCCGCATATTACCTCGGCATAGACTCCATGCATTTGTGGTAAGGTTTTTGGGAAAGATTCCTGCATATATTTCCAGAGAGATGAAGAAGAATATCTATTTGGGAATCATGACTATTTCAAAGATTTTTATGTGTATAAAATGATTCGACTTGAATGAGTCGAAATTATTATGATATTTTGTATGACTATGAATTGCAGTGCTTTTTGTATGCTAATGGATCTGCACTCTGAGTAGTATCAGGTGTCAATCCAAAGCCAAGATGTGCTGGTAATTTTCTTATATGCTCGATATATGGTTAAGTCATACGAGTCTTCTAATTTTCGATATTTTTATGGATTCAATGAGTCAAGTGTTTAAAAAAAAAAATTCCTTGATTTGATTGTGATTGTTTCTATTACTGATATCTTGGTTTTTCCAAGATGAAAATATGATGTGTTGAAGAATCATTGCCTTGGAGAGGGCAGTACAACTGTTCAGGACTCTTGAAAAGTCTGGCTATAATCTTCAAATTCGACATTGTAATTGTCTACTTGATGGATTGTGGAAAGAAAACAAGCTTGAGTCCGCTCTTGAGTTGTTTGAGAGATTGAGTCAGTTGGGCATAAAGCCAGATGCTTTTACATATTCCATAATGATCCGTGGATTTTGTATTGATGGGCAGCTGGAAAAGGCAAATAATTTGTTTATGGAGATGGAAAAGAATGGTTGTGATCAGGATGTAACCTCCTTCAACACACTTATGCAAGGATTCTGTGAGAATAATGATGCAGCCACCGTGGTGAAGCTTCTTAAACAAATGGCAAATAAGAATATTTACCAGATGCACACACTACATCTGTTGTTGTAGACTTATTATCAAAGGAGAAAAATTATTCGGAATTACTCAATTTGATTCCTCAATTTCCCAAACGCTAGCATGCGAAGTAGAAGATCTAAAGAAGCAAATCTGTTACAACTCAGAAGGTAGAAACTGAAGGTTTGTGCATTGAAAACAGAGGACAAGCATCTCAGGCATATTCATTGGTGACTGGATGAAGTTAGGGCAGGACTGTTGTACCTTCTGTCGTTTTGCTGGTATCTGATTTTGAACTTTTGAATCAAGTTTCGCGAATTCAAATTGATTGAATACCAATTTTTTTGTATATGAGAACTCTATCTGCTATAAGATTTGCATTACATATTATATTAATCATGTTATTTCCTTCTATTCCAATTCAGAAAATTATGCAACGATCTGATGAGAAAATATGTCTGGGTGCATGTAATCACATGTCTTCCAGTTGAAACTAATTGTATCGTGTATTATACCATCAATTCTTGTATTTTTTCATGCTCTTTCTGGAATGTTCTTACATGGCATGAATCTTTAAATTCCAGTTAAAAGTACTTAGCCATTCCCTGAAAGATATCCTCGAGATTCTAATTCTGTTACTCGTTACATGGCATGAATCTTTAATTTATGTAATAAGGCATCGTGTCCATAATACATGTTTGTGGAAAATGGGCATACTTTGTTTGGAATTATTTTTGTGAAACATCAACCAATTACTTTGATGTTCCTAGGCAAAATGGGCATACTTTGTTTGGAATTTTTTTTGTGAAACATCAACCAATTACTTTGATTTTCCTAGGTGACCACCCCTTTGCTCAGTTTGCGGAAGGAGGTTAGTATTAAATTAACTGCAGCAACAACACAAAGAATTGGAATTCGGTTGGCCTTATTTTCATGCTGAGTTTGGAAGAAAACTCTGTGCTGAAAATGACAATATAGTGTGATTGTTTGTGACTCTATAAGTTTCTATCTTTCATCAATGAAATCCTTCTAAGGCTATATATGCCCTAGTTATCATTGGAGGATGACATGTTGTTAGAACTCAAAGGACACTTGGTAAGCATTTATCTTTATTAAATATGTTGATATGACGAGGTGACATGTTTTTAAGCATGTTGTAATACTCTTTATAAATGGAATTTTAAAGCATTTAAAGAATCAATGTCTCAAATAATTTTTCAATCATGCATTTCTTCCTGTTCAATGTAGCATTCATGATTGATATATCATCTGATGTGCCAAAATAATGCTGATGTATAGAAAGATTGCTTAAAAGAGCCGATGAAATTTTTTTCGTGTTTTGACTGCTTGTGGTAATATCTGTCGTGGTTTGCAGGTTAATGAGTAAAATTAGATCAAAGAAAGCTGTAATTGAAGTAAAGATAGTTGAGATGACCAAGCTTCCAGTAAAGTAAGATGAGGCCAATTAGATTTCGTACTTGTTCTCTGCCTTGAAATCCTGATAGAAGCTGAAATAGATTTATTACTCTTAACTCGATATTACTTAATTGCCACAGATCATATTGTTATATACATATTTCATTATTATAATAGCCAGTGAATGTAGTAACTACACGTGAAATTTTTTTGAATTTCAACTCAGTTGTCATAACATTTTATTAACATATTCATGGTATATTCTTGCATAATTAAGATCTGTCAGTTTTGCTAATTTGTTGAGATATTCTAACGATTAGATGATTTTATTGTGTGCTCAATATAATTGGCTGGCAAAAACTGCTTAGACTTGGCCTAACTACGATTTTTTTTTATGCATGTGGATACTTGGGTGCCATTTAATTTTTTGGGCTTACTTTCCAAATTCTGCATACTTTGATGCCACAATCAATGGACTACCGTAGAATTCTCAAAGTTGGGAATGCGACTTAAGGTATAATCACTCATGTTCATGGCATCTTTATAGCCTTGACTCTTGAATTTTAGCAATTTTCGTGATAATCTCATGTTCATGGCATCTTTTCTATCCTTCTGGTAAAGGTATCCTTCCCAAGGTTGTTTATTTGCTAAGAATTTCGCACTCCCGACCCATTAGTTATGAGTTCGAGACATATTGTAGGATTGGAGCATCAATGTTTATGACCTTCTAAAATGTTGAAAACGAACAATAAAACTTGGTTCACATGAAAAGTCTGTAATAGTTAGCATATATTGGTCAAAAAACTATTAATTGGTATCTAATTCGGAATATAAAGGGGGAAATCATCTTCCTTGTAAAAATAACTTGTGATTGTTTTGTAAGTTTGAACTGTTGGATTGGGCCTTTGTTTGAGTCTCACATTGAAAAAATGAAATAAAATGGCCAACCATTTAGCTATAAAAATGGGGTTGAGGCTCTGGTTTTAAGTGCACCAGTCAATAGTTTGTCTAGCAACTTTTGGCTTTAGATAAATTCCTCTCTTGTTGTAGAATAACGTAAAATATTTAGTATGCTTTGTGGCTGCAGTTGTGAATGAGCTTACACATCAGAATAGATTTTATTAGGTATCTTTCTTGTAAGGGGTGTGCGTTATAAAGTGTGGCTAGTGGTTGTGGCTAGTGGGAAAGCTTTGTGGCTGTGGGTGTGTTTGAGGTGAGAAGAAAAATTATGTGGTTGTAATAATTTTCTATATAGTGTATTTTCTTCTCTGATCCTGGTGGTTTTTCTCCTGATTTTGGAGTTTTTAATGTTAAATCCTTGTGTTATTATTTCTCATTTTGCTTGCTTTTCCCATAAAATGTGCATATCCTGGGGGTGAATTTGAAGGGTCAAATTCCCAACAAGTGGTATCAGAGTCTGAGTCCTTTTGCTGTGGTGGAGCTTTGATGTGGTAGGCGAATACATATTGACCAAGGAGGTTCTGTCTAGGAAAATCGGTATTTAAGTGGGACTAGTATGACCCCACCGATTTTCCTGTGAATCTTGAAGTTCTGTCTATGAAATATCGAGATTCTCTCTTTCCTGTGAGCTTACTTAGTGTGTACTATTCAGGTCTACAGTAAAATTCATCAAAGTATCAGAAGGCAATGTCGGGAAGCAGAGTTTCAAATACAATCAGATTTGATCTGGAGAAATTTGATGAAAAATCAACTTTGGCTTGTGGCAAGTGCAAGTCAAAGATGTGTTGATTCAATCTGGTTTACACAAGGCGTTGAAGACAGTAATCCCTGAAAGTAGCAGTGATACTAATTCGACTAGTGGAAAGACTAGTGCAATAGGCAAAACTGGAATGAGCAATGAAGATTGTGAGGATCTGGATTTGAGAGCAGTAAGTACAATCCGTATGTGCCTGACAAAAAATGTTCTTGCAAATGTGCATGGAATGTCTACGGCTAAGGAACTCTGGGAAAACTGGTATCAGATAAAGGGCGTCTCAAATCGGGTGTATCTGAAAGAGCAGTTTCATATATTGCGAATGAATGAGGGTACTAATATTTCAGATCATTTAACTGTTCTCAATGACATTGTTTCAGAGCTTGAATCTATTGGAGTTAGAATTGATGATGATGATCAGGCCTTGAGACTCATTTGGTCTTTTCCACGTTCATATGAGCACATGAAGCCGATCATGATTCATGAGAAGGCGAAATCATTTTCGCAGAGGTTACTAGTAAGCTTCTTTCTGAATGTAGGAGACTTGGCAAGAGTAGCAGTCCACATGAAAGATTTGCAATGGTAGCTCGTGATTGGAAGAAGAAAACTATGTACAGAAAGCCTGTTGGGATGTGGACAACCTGGCCACATCAAGAGAAATTGTCCAAGAGCTGGAGCGGGTTCGACAAATTGCTCTGTATCAACAAGTGGAGATGTTGATAATGAAGCTAACATTGTCTCCTCTTTTGATGTTCTGTGAAAAAGGACATGTGCATCCTTATGACATGCTGCTGCCCCCAAGTTGTCATGATAAATGATGTAAAATGTTAGCGGGTCTACAGTTTGCACACGGGCATTGATTTGACATTGATGTAGGGTGTGTGGTGGAAATTCGTGTCGATGGTTGATTAACTTCCTTGAGAGGCGAAACGTGGGAGTTGCACCATAATTTTTCAGCAAGGTTATTTTTCGTCATTGGCCTAATTGAAATGCTTGGAATGGTTTATTCAAATAATGCTATTAAACTCAAAGTCAAGATTACTATTAAACACTCTATAAGCCTTTCAAGCACTTCTCCACTAATGTAATTATTCCCTAGACTTGGATTAATAGGTCTTTTAAAGCTTGTAATGTTTGGCCTAGGTGTTTGGCTTCAAAGAAAAGATAGGGTAAAACAAAGAAGAGAGTATAACCATGGGAAATTCAAATTTTTAGCACAACTTTGAGCTTCTCTTCTTTTTTCTAGCCTTGGCCACTTTGGGTCTTATTTAGTCAATTTTTTTCTCAAGGCTTTATCTATCTTTTCTTTTCTCATTCAACAATTTTTTTCAACAATAAGCTCATCCAAATGTAGCAATTCAAGTGCATCTAATGAGAATCATTATACTCCCTTTAGGTAAGGATGAATTCAATTTAGGCTCAAATATGTGGGTATAATGAGTTTGCCAAAGAATGTTGAATGGGGGCTAATAGTATGTTAAACATACTCCATTCTTTTTTCAGTTAGGCTCAAATTAGGGAACTAGATATTGATAAAAACATGGTAAGCTTGAATGGCTCAAACGGTCCAAAGATCGCCTAAATTATTTCCAAGTCTAGTTCATAACTATAAAATTTCGCCTCAAAGTGCTCTCAACTAGGTTCTAAAATGCTTTAAGATCCTCAAGACAAATCATAGTTAACAATATTTTTCCAAGATATAATCCCCTCAATCATGACTCCAAAAAGTGCTCAAATGTTCCTCAATTTTTTGAAATATTAACTCAACCAAAGATATTCACAAACAAGTCAAAAATCTTCAAGACTTAAGTTGAGATGGGGATTAATATCATCATGTAATACCATTGCAAGTCTAATTCATTATTTCTAAATGATGAACTCATTTTCAAGAAAAAAAATTTTTATGTGCCCAAAAACGATCTAATCTTATGATATACTAGTCATGCAAGGAAGTAACAAGAGACATCAGCAGAAACCAGTAAACACCCCCCCAAACTTAGTACATGAGTTGCCCTCAATGTATATTAAAAAATAAGTGCAAAAGCAAAACACATACCTCGACGACGATCGTCAGTGATTTTCGTCCTCATCATGCTCCGGCGGTGGTACTGGATAGTAAGAAAGAAAATAAAAGAATGAAAAGATGAACTAACTACAAAAACTTTGAAAAACAATCAAGAGATAGAGAGAAGAAAGTTCTTAATTTATAGTCCCAAGCTGGACTATCACCTCCTTTTTCTTAGTTATCAAGATAACAGATTGAGGCTAACATCTCGTCTTTCTCATTTATGTTGTAGTGCTTCAACCGCTGCCCATTTACTATAAATGTGCCCTTATCGGGTTCGGTAATTTCAATAGCGCCGGTTGGGTTTACCTTGGAGACTGTGAATGGTCTAGACCAACGAGAACGTAGTTTACCTTGGAAAGAGTCGCAGTCTGGAGTTGAACAAGAGTACTTTATCTCCTACATTGAATTCCCTTCTTTGTATATGAGAATCATGCCACTTCTTTGTTCTTTCTTTGTAGATCTTGGCATTCTCATATGCCTGATTCCTAAATTCCTCCGTCTCATTTAGCTGTAAAATACGTTTTTCGCCTGCAACATGACAATCAAAGTTTAGCCATTTAATAGCCCAATATGCTTTATGCTCAAGTTCAACTGGTAGGTGACATGCCTTACCAAATACCAACCTATAAGGTGATGTGCCAATAGGTGTCTTAAAAGCAGTCCGATAAGCCCATAAGGCATCGTCTAAGCGTAAGGACCAATCCTTCCGGCTTAGAGTCATTGTCTTTTCTAAAATACGTTTCAACTCTCGGTTTGAAACTTCTACTTGTCCGCTGGTTTGTGGGTGGTAAGGTGAAGACACTTTGTGGGTGACACCATATTTACTCAAAAGATTTTCAAATTGTTTGTTGCGAAAATGAGTGCCCACATCACTAATAATTGCTCGAGGGGTGCCAAAACGAGTAAAAAATTTTCTTTTCAAAAATTGCACAACCACTCGAGCATTATTTGTGCGCAAAGCTTCCGCCTCAACCCACTTTGACACATAATCCACTGCGACAAGTATATATTTGTTTGAACATGAACTTGGGAAAGGTCCCATAAAATCTATTCCCCATACATCAAAAAGTTCGCATTCAAGAATATTATTTAAGGGTAGTTCATTTCTCCTAGAGATATTACCGACCCTTTGACATCTATCACAAGTGGAGACATACCTGAATGCGTCCTTAAACAACGTTGGCCAATAGAAGCCAGAGTCAAGTACCTTAGCAGCTGTTTTGGTTGGGCCAAAATGCCCACCTATCTCTCCATCGTGGCACTGTTTCAAGATAGATTGCATGTCCCTTTCGGGGACACATCTCCTTATAATGTTATCTGCACAAACTTTGAACAAATAGGGCTCCTCCCACATAAGATGTTTAACCTCAGAAAAGAATTTTTTCTTTTGATAAAAAGATAGATTTTGTGGGAGGATACCATTAGCAATATAGTTCGCATAATCTGCATACCAAGGTAGAATGTCAGCGTTAAACAATTGCTCATCAGGAAATTTCTCATTAATTTCTTCTATCTCACTTTCAATTGTATCCTCTCCATTGTCTATTCGAGACAAATGATCTGCCATCACATTCTCTACACCCTTTTTATCTCTTATCTCTAAGTCTAATTCTTGCAACAACAATATCCACCTAATTAAGCGTGGTTTGGCATATTTCTTCGCAAGCAAGTATTTAAGTGCAGCATGATCGGTGTACACAATAACTTTGGCAAGACATAGAATAGGAGTGAAACTTGTCGAATGCAAAAACTATGGCTAGAAGGCATAATTCATTTGTGCTTCATTCAAAGCGCGACTAGCATAGAAGATGGTATGAAATACCTTGTTCCTCCTTTGGCCTAAGACTGCTCCTACCGCTGTGTCACTCGCATCGCACATCAGTTCAAAGGGTAACTCCCAATCAGGTGCTACCAAGACAGGTGTTGTTATCAGTTTCTCCCTGAGAATCTCAAATGCCTGCACACAATCAGCATTAAATTCATAAGGTGCATCTTTAGTTAATAGGTGAGATAAAGGTTTAGTATTTTTGAGAAATCCTTAATGAATCGACGATAAAATCCTGCATGGCCCAAAAAGCTTCGGATTCCTTTCACAGTTTTCTCTTGGTCCTCTGGTGTAATAGCGATTTGGTTATACCCTGAATACCCATCTAGAAAACAATAAAAATCATAACCTGCTAATCTTTCTACCATTTGATCAATGAAGGGAAGGGGAAAGTGATCTTTACGAGTTGATTCATTTAACCTCCTATAGTCAATGCACACTCTCCACCCCGTGACTGTTCTAGTAGGTATCAATTCATTGTTTTCATTCGGGACAACAGTAATGCCTCCTTTCTTTGGTACACATTGAATAGGACTTACCCATGAACTATCAGAGATAGGGTAGATAATACCTGCATCCATTAGCTTAATGACATCGGCTTTGACTACCTCTTGCATTTTTGGATTGAGACGGCGTTGTGGTTGTACCACGGGCTTGAAAGTCTCTTCCATCAGAATTTTATGCATGCACACCGATGGACTAATTCATTTAATATCTGTTATCTTCCATCCAAATGCCTTCTTGTGCTCCCTAAGGACTTTAAGAAGCTTCCCCTCGTTTTTACCTATCAAAGATGAAGAAATAATGATTGGTAACGAATTTCCAGCATCTAGGAATACATACTTGAGATGAGATGGGAGGGGCTTTAGTTCGAGGGTGGGTGATTCTTCGATGGATGGTCGTTGAGGCTTAATGTCTCTTTTTCCTAACTCTCTAAGATTGTCAGTGGCTCGTTTTATGTAAGGAACGATGTTGTTCAACTGAGCTATAGTCTCAATTTCCTCCTTGTCATGTTGTTTATCGGCTTCCACAAGGTATGCTTCCAATTTCTCTTTGTAAGTACCTTGCAACACATCAACAGTCAAGGCATCAATAATATCAATACTAAAACACATGGGCTCGTCGTGTGGGTGTTTAAGTGCTTTAAAGACATTAAACACAACTTGATCCTCCCCTACACGGAGGATCAACTTCCCTTGTTGGACATCTATGATTGCCTTTCCCGTTGCTAGGAACGGTCGGCCCAAAATCAGTGGTGTCTCCATGTCCTCTTCCATATCTAGTACTAGAAAATCAACTGGGAAGATGAATTTGTCCACTTTGACTAACACGTCTTCAATGATTCCTCCCGGGATATGTGATAGATATATCCGCCAATTGCAGTGAAACTTTGGTGGGTTTCGGCTCTCCTAGTCCCAACCTCCTGAAAATGGAAAAGGTATCAAATTAATACTCGCACCGAAATCACACACTGATTTAGTAAATGAAACTGATCCTATAGTGCAAGGTATAGTAAAACTCCCTGGGTTTTTTAACTTCGGAGGCAGTTTGTTTTGCACAATTGCTGAGCACTCCTCTGTTAAGCTTACCGTTTTGTATTCGCCCAACTTTCGCTTGTTAGAGAGAATTTCCTTCAAAAACATAGCATAACTAGGCATATGAAGTAGAGCATAAGTAAATGGTATATTAATATGCAATTTCTTAAATACCTCAAGAAACTTACCAAATTCAGCGTCCATTTTAGCTCTTTTTAAGGCAGCGGGAAATGGGGGAGGAATTACTACCTTATCAGTGTGTGTGATTGGTGTGGTGTTGAAATTTTTACCTTTTTCGATTACCTTTTCCTCAGTCTTACTCTTGTCTTCAGTAGTGGTTTCACAGCTTTCTTGTGCTTCAGTTTGTGTCCTTAGCTCTTTTCCACTCCTTAGTGCTATGACATTCGCTTGCTCCTTTGGATTTATCATTGTATCACTTGGTAGTGTACCTTGAGTTCGTCCGAAAATCAACGTTGCAAGTTGCCCTACTTGTATTTCCAAGTTCTTTATAGATGCCTCCTGATTTTGCATCCTAGTTTCAGTAGTTTCAGTTGATGATATGAACTTGGTCATTAGCTCCTCCATACTCGGCTTATGTACAAATCCCGGTTGTTGTTGTGGGTTCAACACGTTGTTTTGGTTGGACCATTGCAAGTTTGGATGATTCCTCCATCCCGGGTTGTAAGTATTGGAGTATGGGTTGTTGGGCTGCCTGTTTCCTACATCGTTAGTAGATTCATTAGACTGGATGAATGGATTACCTGCCTGGCACTCAGTGCTTGGATGATTGCTTCCACATAATTCACAGGTGATAACTTGAGCTTGCATTGCTGTCATGCTCATGCTATCTATCTTTTTGTTCAACGCTTCCAACTGTGCCGAAAGAGCAGTGATGTCGTCAATTTGGTGAAGTTCGCTCGGTTTCTTTGGCACATTCCTCTCCGATTGCCATTGATAGTTGTTAGAAGCCATCTCTTCCAAGAGTTCATAAGCTGCTTCCGGTGTTTTGCGCGTAATGGATCCTCCTGAGGCTACATCAATCATAGAACGGTTAGATGAAAATAAACCGTTATAAAAAGTTTGTACCTGGAGCCAAATAGGAAGACCATGGTGTGGGCATCTCCTAAGCAAATCCTTGAAACGATGCCACACCTCATATAGTGTTTCAGGATCATATTGCCCGAACGTGGTGATATCGTTTCTCATATTCGCAGTCTTGGAAGGGGGAAAATATTTGGACAAGAATGCTTGCGTCATCCCCTCCCAAGTGGTGATAGATCCTGCAGGTAAGGAGTTCAACCAAGCTTTAGCTTTATCTTTTAACGAAAAGGGAAATAACCTTAACCTGATGGCGTCGTCAGAAACGCCATTATGTTTGAAGGTATCACAAATCTCCAAAAGTTGGAGATGTGAGCGTTTGGGTCATCAGTGGCTACTCCCCCAAACATCACTGAATGCTGGATCATCTGTATTATAGCCGGCTTTATCTCAAAATTGTTGGCTTGAATACTTGGCCTTGTAATGCTTGACAATGATCCATGAAAAGCTGGTTGAGCAAAATCCATCATCGATCTTGGATTCGGTGCTTCATTGTTCGCGCCCCCTTCTTGATTGTTATCAGCCATTGCTCGAGCTCCCCTAATTTTCCTTAGACACGTACGCTCGATTTCTGGGTCATACGGCTCGAGTGTGGGGTTGCTACTCCTTAGCATGCACCAAGAAGATGACTACCTGTAAAAATCAACCCAACAGGAGAAACACGAATGTAGTGAAACCAACGGTCAAAAGTGACAAACAAAACAAAAACAAAAATTAATGGCTAAATTACAATTAACTAATCTCTATTGATATTATACAAATTAGTCCCCGGCAACGGCGCCAAAAACTTGATCGCTTTTATGTTAAACAGTAAATTCTAGTCTAGCGATTTATACCGTAAGTACACGGTGTCAAGTTTTAGTATAATGATATAAAAGAAAGGATGTCGAATCCACAGGGACTAACGTATAAGTACCAAATAAAATTAGCAAAATTATATTTAGCCTACGAAATAAATTATTAATTATCTAATTAAACTAAAGACTTAAAAACTCAAAATTAAAACAACTCCTTTGAAGATGCGAAGGAATTCCGCTCAAGAAATTTATCAAGATGTTGGTTCAATTGTGTTATCGTCAATGATTTGTTTGTTAAAACAATTACTAATCAATCAATTCTTAAGGTGACAGATTTCCTAATATAATCAATATACTTTCTCAAGTTATATTGAAACTAATATTAAATTGACACAAGTAACTTTCGGTCACTTAAACCAATTTAATATCGAATAAACTCAATGAAAACCGTTAACTTTAAATCTTTCAATTCAAAGTGATAACGTATGTGATTTAATCTCTCGATCTAAATCTTAAACACACAACATGAATTATTAGAGCGTATTATAATTTCATCTCTCGATCTCAATTACAATTCACAAATTCAATCAAAGTTAGCTAGGCTTTGATAGCATTAAGGTTATAATTCATGAACAAAAGAATTTAATCCACTCAAGCACAATCAAATCAATGATTCAAGCACAAAATTCTCTAAACTTGATAAAATAAACTTAATTAAATTCAAATCAAATTAACAAGATGTTTAATCGTCTCTAAACCTCAAAAACATCAAATAAATCTGAAAATCAAATTAACTAGAGTTTAGAAATACGATAACGTAGGAGCGAATCCGTGCGTTGACCGATACTTCTTCTCTTCCTTCCTTCCTTGCACTTCAAAGGATTTCTTCAACCTTCTCTTGTTCTTGGAAGATGACAGGCGGCTCAATAATAATATGTGTCTGATTATGCTCTCAATTATGGCCCCTATTTTTGTGCCCTACTTCCCTAATTTATAGAGAAGGGGGTGTATGGAAGAGTTTCCAAAAATCAAACCAAATCAAATCTTTAATTTTCTGAAAATTCCGTGTCTCGATCGATCGGTGCATATGCCTCGATCGATCGAGCGCCTTCAGCTTCCGTTCCTGATTTTCTCTGCCTCGCTCGATCGATCGAGGTTAAGCTGCCGATCGATCGAGCTTTCTTCACTTCTTCTTGCCAAATCTCTGTCATGCTCGATCGAACACAAGTTTCCGATCGATCGAGCTTTCTTCCATTCACTTTGTAAATCTTCTGCCACTCTCGATCGATCGAGAATTATTCACCGATCGATCGAGCTCTGCTTTTCTTTGTTGGCCAAAACTTCTGCCTCCTTCGATCGATCGCCCTCCAGTTCCGATCGATCGGTCATGCCAGAATTCACATTCTTCATTTCTGGCCTTGGTCTGACTCGTTTTCTTCATTCTAGCTCAATTCTTCCACTTTCCACCTAGATTTCTGAAACAATCAAATAAATACCAAAAAACATAACATCTTCCAGGAATCTACACGAATATATATATAAATCAAAGCACAAATACACGTAATAATCAACCCTATCAATGCTTGATGCATACCTATGAGTCGTTGTTATATGCGAGTGATGATTTTAATGCTTTGCCGCTGTCATTTGAAGCAATGATAGAATATATTTACCGCTAAATGTTGAAGCGAGGGTAAATGTCGCATGTCACATTTGAAGCGAGGTTATTCGATGCCGCTGATATGTCGAGCGAGGGGTATTAGTTCCGTGTCATGACAAGCGAGGTGCATTAAAATACACTGCTACAACAAGGCTAGGGATTGGCCATTATATTGGCGATGGTTCATGCCGCCGGGTATATATAGCGATGGTTCATTCTGCTATTCTATTGGCGATGGTTCATGCCGCCAGGTATATATAGTGATGGTTCATTCCGCTATTGTATTGGCGATGGTTCATGCCGCCGGGTATATATAGTGATGGTTCATTCCTCTATTCTATTGGCGATGGTTCATGCCGCCTGGTATATATAACGATGGTTCATTCTGCTATTCTATTGGCGATGGTTCATGCCGCCGGGTATATATAGCGATGGTTCATTCCGCTACATCTATGGCGATGGTTCATGCCGCCGGGTATTATATAGCGATGGTGCATTCCGCTACATCTATGACGATGGTTCATACCGCCGGATATCTATAGCGATGATCTATTCCGCTGATTCTATAGCGAGAGTTTATGTCGCTGATCCTATAGCGATGATTTATGTCGCTGATTCTATAGCGAGGGTTCATGCCGCTGATTATGTAGCGATGCCACTGATTATATAGCGAGGACTCACACCGTTGATGTTATAGCTCGGGATTGTGCCACCTTCAAGTGATGGGTACTGATTTCGTACCGCTATTGAGCAATGGGCACAGATATGTCGTTCTCTTATTAGCAATGAGTTATGGTAGAGTACTATTCTGTTAGTGTTATCTTGGATGTCACGTATTGACATATACCGTCACGTGTTTGACGATGAGATCATGGATGTCATGTATTGACATATACCGTCATGGTTGACGATGATATTGTGGATGTCATGTGTTGACATGTACCGTCACATGATGACGATGACATAGAGGTTGTTCTATGTGGACGGATTATGTCGTTACGATGAAAAATACAGTTAGGTGTATGTATTTAGTCGTATGGTTTGAGTGCCAATGATGGGCACAGGGTAATGTCTGAGTCACTGGTTGACAAGACCATTATGCCGAGCATGTTTGCTCGGTGAATTACTGGATGCGCCGTACAGGAAGTGTACCGCAGCACACATTTGAGGTAAATATTTTATGAGTAGTGGTACCTTTGGGTATACTCGTTAGAATGGCTATGGTCAAGTGACTGGTGGTAAGAGTAGTTATTGAGGAAACCACTTGCATATGCCGATGTGACGTATGGTAGACATGGTCACACCCACCCATGAAAGTGTGGAATAAATCCTAATGGATATGATTGCATTGTGGTTGAATGAGGACACTGGGATGTCCATTGTACTTTGGTGTTTTAGAAAAATAGTGGGTGACGACCCACAACTCTATTGGATGGTACGGTATGATATACTGAATGGAACATATGATACGTTGGTAGGTTTGGTATAAACCTAAGGAGGCTATGGGCTAGCCAAGTAAGATGGTTATTGTGCAGTACTATGATGAGCTTGATGTAGCCATTATACTGCTCGTTGGACCCGAGTTTGGTGAATCGTATGATGATACGATGAGGGTTTATAGTGGACTCTGGTAGTCACTATGTGGCATAAGGATTGAGGCAGAGAATGCCTCACGAGAACGTTTATACGTCAAATATTTTGAGAGACTTGTACATGGACAGCTCAATTTTGTTTGGAATACCAACGTGAGGGTCGGCAAGTCATTGTTAGCTCTGGTTGAGCATCATTGCATGGAATGCAATGGGGGACACAATTGGAATTGTGGGATGTAGTTAGTGGGGTGACACTACTATGTTGATTGTATCTCTTGGAGGGATTTGGATCGTACTGTCATGGAGACAGCTGGTATTGGTCGAAGATTGATTGTGAATCAGCCACGGTAAGCATTACCAGTGTTGTACTAGGTAATTGCTTTATATTTTCCATGAGACGTACGAGGATACGTCTCTGGGGAGATGCTTGAGATATGGAATACTATGGCATTAGTACAGAGCATCGTTAGATGTGTATACGGATTTCGATTTGGTAATAGTGACATAGATGCACTATTTTGAACCAGTGCGTATTTATTGATTCCGGGATATAATTTGGTATAAATATATATCCAGGTTTTCCGAACGGTGGTTCGAGGTTGGAAGTCATGGGTTCATGACATTCTTCCTTGTGAGGAATGCGGTATTGATATGCCTACCTATTGGGAATCCTTGGGAGATTCGTTGAGTCGGTTTGGGTGGTGTTGATGTTGGAATCGCACTATTGGTCATTGGTTCGTCAATCATGATTCTCCACGGTGTGAGAATAACTGAGGATTGACAGTTGTATTTGGGGCTGGTGGGTATGATTAAAGATACCCAAGCCGAGTGCATTGAGTATGCATGTGGTGTCGGCTTGGGCACGTGGTTGCATGCTTGAATTTAATTATGAGTTATTTATGTGTTTAGCACATAATTCATCGAATCGTGGGACTAAGACAAGGTTTGGTTCGGACTACGGAATCATAAGGTACGTATAACGTACGAGTATAGCCTTTATATTATTGCAATTGTTGAATGCATGGTACATTATGTTTGCAATAAATGGATAGGCATTGAGAATTGTATGGTGCCGCTTTTGAGCGAGCAATGATAGGATGTTGTCGATATTGAGCAAACATCGGTTATGACGCCGCTGATGTTAAGCGTGCGTGAGGTTTAAATGCCGCTATTGTGGAGCGAGCGATGAAATAGAACTATGGAATCATTGGTTAGATATACGTGATATCTATGATCCATCATTTAATGATTTAATCATATTTGATTATGGAATTGGTATGGCAGGAATGGTTTTAGTTAATCAATGTGGTGATTAACTGATTTAGGGAATTTGATGGTTTCAGTTATTTTGAGAACATGAACAGCACAGGGGATCCCGGATGAGGATGATACCATCCATGGAGTATCATTTAAAATTCTTGGCATTTACATTCTGTAAATTATGAACTGTAATAGTATGATTATTGGATTGCTGGTATTGGTATACTTACCCCGTGTGGGGGCTGTCTCTGTTGGGGCAGATGAATATGTACATCGATGGCTTTGGAGTTGAGCTCGAGCTGTTGATTTGAAGTATTTTCAGGATCGAAGTACCAGAGTTGGAATTGAGTATGATATTTATACATTAGATACACATATACTTATTTGATGCTCGCATGTGAGCACTATGAACTCAGATTCCATAGTTGATCTAGCAATGCACGTCTGTTTGCATGATTTCCATGAAACAACTTCACCTCCAATTATAAAGATATATCCACTCGTGGACTTTATATTCTTGGAGTCCAATATCCAATTCGCATCTGAGTACCCTTCAGTTACTGCTGGATATCTCGTATAATGTAGTCCGTAGTTAGTAGTGCATTTTAGATATCTAAGAACTCGAACTAATGCCTTCCAGTGCTCATAATTGGGATTACTCGTATATCTGTTCAATCTGTTGACTGGGTTAGCTATATCTGGTCTAGTGCAATCCATGAGGTACATGAGACTACCTATGACTCTAGAGTACTCAACTTGTTGCACACCTTCTCCGTGATTCTTGCAAAGATTCGACACTACCTCCATAGGTGTTCTCGCGATGATATTATTTCCCTTGTCAAACTTGTCAAGTATTTTCTCGACATAATGACTCTGGGAAAGAGAATATCCATCTTCATGTTTGGTGATCTTCATCCCAAGAATCGCATCTGCAAGACCTAGGTCTTTCATCTCAAAATTTCGTGACAACATTTTCTTGGTAATTTTGATGTTATTGTTATCACCAACAATTATCATGTCATCTACGTAGAGACATATTATCACATAGTTTGTATTGTCTCCTTTCACGTAGACACATTTATCGCATTTATTTGTTTTAAACCCATTTGAAAGCATGTCGCTATCTAATTTTTTGTGCCATTGTGTAGGTGCTTGTTTTAATCCATACAAGGATTTCACAAGTCTACACACCTTCGTTTTTTTACATGGAATTACAAACCCTTTAGGTTGGTCCATGTAAACCTCCTCTTCTAACTCTCCATTTAGAAAAGCCGTTTTTTACATCCATTTGTGGATCTCTAAGTTATATAATACATCAAATGCAATTATTAACCTTATAGACGTTTTCCTGGATACTGGAGCGTATGTATAAAATAATCAACACCTTTAGTTTGTCTGTAGCCTTTGACTATAAGTCTAGCCTTGTACTTATCTACATTGGACCATCAGCTTGCATCCTCCTGCAGTTCAAGATCCACTTAGGCCTAAGTGGATCTTACAACCTGCAGGAAGATCCACTAGTTCCAAGGTATGATTATGTAAGATAGATTCTATCTCACTGTTCACCGCTTATTTCCAAAGATCAGAGTCTTGTGAAGACATTGCTTCCTTGAAAGTAGCCGGATCCTTTTCCAACAAATATGTTATGAAATCCGAGCCAAAAGACTTCTCTTTTCTAGCTCTTTTGCTTCGTCTAGATGATTCTATATTCTCTTGAGATTCTCTATCCCCCATACTTCACTCAACATTGGTTTCAGTCAATGTCTGAGTTTTGTGTGGAAAGATTTCCTCAAAGAATGAACCATCCCTAGCCTCAATGATAGTATTTACATGCATTTCTGCATTATCTGAATTGTGTACTAGAGAACGATAGGCACTACTATCTTGCGCATATCCGATAAATACACAATCAATTGTCTTAGGTCCTATCCTAGTCCGTTTAGGAGGAGGAATTGGTACCTTTGTTAAACAGCCACAAACCCTTAAAAACTTTTAGCTAGGTGTGCGACCTTTCCACAATTTATAAGGCGTTTTATCCAACTTTTTATGTGGTACTCTGTTTAGCACATAGTTGGCGGAAAGTAGATCTTCTCCCCACAAATTTCGAGGTAAGTCAAAACTTATAAGCATTGCATTCATCATTTTCTTAAGCATTCTATTCTTCATTTTAGCAATACCATTTTGCCCGGGAGAATAAGGCGCAATGGTTTGATGATAATGCCACTCTCAGCACATATTTGTGCAAATGGTGACTCATATTCACCGCCTCGTTCACTTCGAAGAATTTTAATCTTTTTATCAATTTGATTCTCAACTTCATTCTTATAGTGAATGAACATATCAATTGCTTCGTCTTTACTTCTCATTAAGTAGACATAACAATATCTTATACAATCATCGATAAATGACATGAAATAATTTTTACCGCCTCTAGATTGTACATACTTTAGATCGCATACATCCGTATGGATCAAGTTTAACGGTTCGGTGCTTCGCTCAATTGAGTGGAATGAAGACTTGGTTAATTTTGCCTCTACACAAGTCTCACACTTGTGTTTATGATTGATGTTAAATTTAGGTAATAGATTAAGAGACATTAGTTTTTGTAAGGACTTATAATTCACATGTCCTAATCTACCATGCCACAAATGTAAAGACTCACAAGAATAATCAAACTTTAAAGTTTTATTAGCCACACTGGCAACAGTCATTACATTATTTTTGCTTGTGCTAGCCTCATTTGCTGCATTAACATCAACCTCAACCTCTACACTAGACTTAGCCTTAGGAGCTAAAGTCATTACACTCATCTTGAAGAGGTTATTGGCCAAGTAGCCTTTGCCCACAAACATACCACCCTTGGACAGAATAACTTTGTCGGATTCAAACACGAGCCGAAAGCCTTTCTTGTTCAGCACTGCTCCGGAGATGAGATTCTTTCGGATCTCTGACACGTGGATCACCTCGGTAAGAGTCAACTCTTTGCCGAAAGTCATCTTCAGCACAACCGTCCCTTTGCCTTCAACTTTTGAGACTGCTGAATTTCCCATGTAGCAGTGCTCGTCGTTGACTAGTTGATAGGTCTTAAACATCCATTTGTTGGAGCATATGTGGCGAGCAGCCCCAGTGTCCACACACCATTCCTTGGAAACAAGGTTCACCTCCGGCAGCACTGCAGTCAGATGCATGGCATCCATGTCTGAGCTCAGGTTGTCCTCAGCAATGTTGGCATGAGCAGGCCTCTTGCCTTTGCCTCTGTTTGGGACTGCCTTCCTTTTACCCTCATTGATTCGTGTTAAGTGCAGTCCTTGGCCTTATGGTTAGGTTTACCGCACACATAACAGTCACCGGTGAACCTCATGTTCTGAGTATCTCCCTTGGAATCAAAAGTGTGTTTGCGCTTATTCCCGCGGGAACTGTCCCCAACTTCAACCACGTTGGCCTTGGAAATCATACCGATTGATTTCTTGTCAACTTTTCGGTTGTCTTGCTCGATGCGCAGCCTCCTGATAAGATCCTCAAGACTCATCATCTTTCGCCTGTGCTTCAGGTAGCTCTTGAAGTCCTTCCAAGATGACGGTAATTTTTCAATCATCATCGCCACTTGGAGGGCATCATTTAGCCCCATACCTTCGGCAACAAGTTCATGATATATCAGCTGCAGCTCTTCGCATTGCTCAACACGCTCTTGACATCTACCATTCGATAATCGATCGGCTACAAATTTCTTTGCGGCTGCATCGTCAACTTTATATTTCATTTCTAACGATTCCCAAAGATCATTCGCAGTTTCTTTGGGGGAATACACATTAAAAAGTGCATCGTCAAGAGAATTCAGTACATAGTTACGACAGAGTAGTCAGCACTCAGCCAGGATTCGACTATTACAGCAGATTGAGGATCCTCTTTGTCCTTCACTGATTTCTCATCTTTTAGAAACCTGGTCAAGTTCAAGGTGGTCAAGAAGAACATCATCTTCTGCTGCCAACGCTTAAAGTTGGAAACTTTGAACTTTTTCGGTTTCTCAAATTGAGAGAACGGCATTGGGTCTCTCATGTAATGACCCGACACTTTACATGATCATGCATACGCATCATGGTATATAGTTTGACATTTCATATATGCATTGAAAAGAATAGAGATTGGGCATATAATAAATGTGAAAAAGAATAAGAAAAATATATATATTATTATAAAAAAAAAAATAAGAAGACATAAAGTGAATAAATTGGAAAATATTGAGTAAATTTAATGATTAATATAGATAATGAATAGATTTTAAGAAATATTGAATATAATATTGAATATATTCAAATATATTGAATAAATATGTTGAATATAAGATTAAATATAGTATTGAAATTGAATAGATAGTAAATTTAATGAATAGATTTAAGGGTATTTTGGTAATTTTCGAAATTTGTAAAAAAAAATTAAATATTAAATTAATTTCGGGAACCGCCTAAATTAAATCTTGATATACACACATTTACACCATATAATGTGTGTAAATGCCGTGAGTTTGTGATAGGAGAGAAGAGAAAAAGGAATTCGGAGTTTTGTTGATTTTCGGACTTCGAAACGTCGTCAAAACGAGAAAATAAGTACATATCTGGAATCCTCGCTTCGTTACCTTCCTTTTGAGGTAGTTTTTCTTTACTTTTTCTTATGTTTAGGTTATGGCTTAATTTGAAATAATGCCCAAAAATTATGAAATTCATATATTTGATAGATTAAACAATGATAAACAATATGTAACAAGAAAATTGAGATTATGTTGTAGTTTCGAATTTATACAAATTTTATGGGTATAAAAAGTCATGTGCATATACCGGTTATACAAAAATTGAATTGAGAAAACGTAATTGTAACTTTGCAACATAAATATTGCACTTGGTATGAACATGTTATGCATAACTATAATTAATTCATATTGAATATATGATATTGAGTTTGGTTGTGTATTTGATATGCACTGATAGGTTCTACTTTTGATACCGGCACCACTAAGGCGAATTAAGAACTTCCTACGAGATAGGAGTATCGATTATGAGTATATCCTTATAACTTGGTATTTAACTTTATATAAGTATGTGATTTGTGTTATATAAGTATCCTGAATTGTTGAATGAATTGCAATGAATGCAATATGATGTGCAAGAACTAAATTGAGTTCTGAAATGTACATGTTGAGACGTGATGTTATAACGAGATATATGATTTTATTTTCCTTATTATTTCAATGTTATGCATATGATTATGGCATGTGCATTTATAAGAGATTAAAGAACTCTGTTATGACCACTAATGACCTTGAACCATGTGTTGTTGCATTATGAGTATGGTCAGAATTACAGAATCAAAGAACATCGATCCCGAGTTAATTTGAACTCAAAAGGGGATCTACAGAGTGCCATGGCCATATCGTGATCACGGATTATTCTTGGTATTAGTTGGTGCATAACAGAATAACAATACGGCATTTCATTTTATACGAATCATGTGAATTGATGTAAAGATTATGATGAATCATGTGAGTATATTCACGTGCTTATGTGGATATGAATTATATGCTTATGTGATGTTAAATATTACGTTATTCGAATATGCTCATTGAGAATGCAACTCACCCAAATGCAAATGTTATGTTTCAGTTGCTGTAGATAAAGTTTGAACATACAAGGTGTTTCTGCATATTTTGGAAGTATGGATCCAAGGTCGGCTGGCTGACTCTAGTCCTTCTCCCTCAGCTCATCATTTGCATATAATGTATAGGTTTTTGGTTGGGTTGTGAGGGGTAAAACCTTGATTATTTTGTGGCATACATTTATCTATATGCCTTGTAAAGTAAATTATATTATGATAAATGTCTTGATTGCATGAGATGAAAAATGATAAGTTCCACTGCCATTAAATATTATGATATATGCCTCATGTGTATGTGTTATATGTATAAAGGGTGTCACATCTCAGAACTGGCATAAAGTGCCGCTAGCTTTCACCAACTCAAATTCTTTTATTCAAGTTTTGGATATATTAAGTAAGCAACTATTGCATATATACAAAAATATGCATATTTTCAAAAAATCATAAAATATATTTACATAATAATAAACATTTATATAAACAAAAAAGGAATTATATATAAACATATATAATATATATACATAAAACTTATATATAATTTTAACGAGATTAAATAAAATCTATTTATTTGTAAAATCTATTGAGTTTTGTGCAGAATTTAAGACAACGAAGGGTTTTTTTTGCCTACCCGTTTATTCCAAGATGAGAATAAAAAGCAATACATAAGAGGGGGCCAAACCAAACCAAAAAAAAATATTATCAAATCGAAAATTAGGCAAGCCTAATTGATCCATCCTACTTATACTGCGGAGAAGTGCACCGAACATCAATTCATTGAGAGATTTGAGTGTTTTATAAACACTAATAAATATTTCTTCCTATAATGTAATAAAGATTCGTAACAGCTCCGTTGACATAGCTTATATATTTTGGTGAATCAGGTAAACCGATTGTGTTTCTGTTGATTATTTTATTCTGTATTATTGGTATTTTATTATCGCCATTACTCAATTTCTTTGGTCATGGTGTGGGGGTTGGATGAGGTTCTGGCGGTGGCTTCCGGCCAGGTGGGCAGCTTGGTATCGCTGGTGGTTTGGGCAATGGGTTTGGTTACGACGACTGGTAAAGGGGGGCTCTGCTTGGGGTGGAAATGGCAACTTTGACAGTATTGCCTTGTACTCACCGATGGGCCTAGGTGTCCAGTTTGGGCCATCGTTCTTTCTCGGTTGTGGTTGCGAGGCAACCCCGCCGCCCGAAATGAGGTGGCTATGGTGGAATGCGAGGCTTTGGGGAGTGACCCGTGCATTCCTTTGTGTGCGACTGTCTGGTTGCGTTAGCTCCTCCCTTTTGCTTAATATATACCCTACCTTAATCTCTATTTCTCTTATGTTTGCGTTGTGTGGTAGTTATGTTTTTGTCCGTCGTTGTCTTAGGATGTCGATTTATGCATCATTACTTTGTAGGTACTTATATTGTGTCCTTATTTTGTTTTATGGGTGGTGGTACTTTGGTTATGTGTCATTGCATGTGTCATTGCACGGGACCCGATTGAATTTGACTACTTGGAGTCTGTGTTTCGTGCGCCATCCAGTGGTGTTCTATAATCAACAGTTTTTCGTTAAGGAATTTGAATACGAGGGTTTCTGCGTTTGTTGGACTTTTATCAGTTTGTGTCTCTCGCTTATTCGTTCTTGTTCCCTCACATATTTTGGAAGGCAATTCCCTTCTTCGATCTCACGCTCAACTGCTTGGTTTGAGGGGACCGGTTTCACTTGGCTTGTCGTTGGTTTATCCTGAGCTAGCTATTACACTTGTGTTTAGTTTTTTATTCCAATCCCCCTGTTTAATTTCTCTTTTTATCGTTGTCTGGGTATGCATTTCTCTGTATACTTGTCATTAGTTGGATAATATAATTATTGTACATTTTAATAATTTTAATATTAGATCTGGTTTCATGCTTAAAAAAAAACATCATGATTTTGATTTAAAAAACAAAATATATAGGATCAGGATTTGATGATAAAGTGTCCCAGGAACCTAACTCGTGAAGCAGCTTCTACAGCTATGGTTCCCAGAAGGCCAGCTCGTGAAGCAGCTTCTACAGCTACAGCTATTACCTCCATACCTTCTGAACATGGCAAGTTTTCATCACTATTCGTAAACCCTCCAAATTTCACCTCTAAAACCCTACCCCAAAAACCACCTGAAAGATCTCTAGTAAAAGACCCAGAAATCAATTCAAGTGATACGCTAACACAATTCAATAACATGCTCCATATCCAGCCCCCACCACCAATTTCATCATTCAACGTGCTACTGGGAACTATTGCTAAAGGCAAGATGTATCAAGATTTGATTTGTATGTATAATCGAATGGCCGAAGCTAATTTATTGCCTGATTTTTGTGGGATGAATATTTTGGTTAATTGTTATTGTGAATTGAAAAGGATTAATCTTGGTTTTGCTGTTATGGGTGGACTTTTGAAAAGGGGTTATAATCCAAATATTATTACTTTTACTTCGTTGATTAAAGGGCTGTGTATGGAAGAAAAGATTGGTGATGCAGTCGAGTTGTTGAAGAAAATTGTTCGAATGGGTTTCCATCCTAATGTTAAGACGTGGGGGACTTTAATGAATGGGCTATGTAAGAGTGGAAACACAGAGATTGCTCTAAGGTTGCATGAGGAACTTGGGAATGGAACAATGTTCAAGCCCAGTATGATTTATTATTGTTGTCTTATAGATGGCCTTTGTAAGGAGGGATTAGTGGAAAAAGGTAAAGAGTTATTTCTAGAAATGGAGGGACGAGGAATTTCAGGAGATGTGGTTGTATATTCCATGTTAATTCAAGGTTTCTGTAAGGTAGGTGAGTGGGATCAGGCTACGAGTTTGTTTATTGAGATGATGGATCGAGGCATCCATCCCAATGTTGTTACATTTAATTTGTTGATCAATGCGCTTTGCAAAGATGGGAAATCCGATGAAGCAAATGGGTTTTTGGACCTGATGATTCAGCGAGGTGAAATGCCTGATGCTATAACGTTTAACACATTGATGGATGGGTACTGTTTGGAAGGTAGAATAAGTATTGCGAGAAAGTTGTTTGATTCTATGGCAACGAAGGGCATTGAACGGGTTGTTTGTAGTTACAACGTGTTGATTAATGGTTATTGCAAGTTCCGCAAACTGGAAAAAGCTATGGGACTTTTCGAAGAAATGCTAAGCAAGAATTACAAGCCAACCACAATTACTTTTAACATTCTGTTAACTGGACTTTTTCAGGAAGGTAAAGTTGTGGACGCTCGGGAACTTTGTTCTAAGTTGCAAGTGTTTGATTTGTCATCAGATTCTGCCACCTATTGTATATTATTAGATGGTTTTTGCAAGAATCATTGCCTTGGAGAGGCAGTACAACTGTTCAGGACTCTTGAAAAGTCTGGCTATAATCTTCAAATTCGACATTGTAATTGTCTACTTGATGGATTGTGGAAAGAAAAAAAGCTTGAGTCCGCTCTTGAGTTGTTTGAGAGATTGAGTCAGTTGGGTATAGAGCCAGATGCTTTTACATATTCCATAATGATCCGTGGATTTTGTATTGATGGGCAGCTGGAAAAGGCAAATAATTTGTTTATGGAGATGGAAAAGAATGGTTGTGATCAGGATGTAACCTCCTTCAACACACTTATGCAAGGATTCTGTGAGAATAATGATGCAGCCACCGTGGTGAAGCTTCTTAAAAAAATGGCAAATAAGAATATTTTACCAGATGCAGTCACTACATCTATTGTTGTAGACTTATTATCAAAGGAGAAAAATTATTCGGAATTACTCAATTTGATTCCTCAATTTCCCAAACGCTAGCATGCGGAGTAGAAGATGTAAAGAAGCAAATCTGTTACAACTTTTTTAGGGGTTTTCAGAAGGTAGAAACTGAAGGTTTGTGCATTGAAAACAGAGGACAAGCATCTCAGGCATATTCATTGGTGAATGGATGAAGTTGGGGCAGGACTGTTGTACCTTCTGTCGTTTTGCTGGTATCTGATTTTGAACTTTTGAATCAAGTTTCGCGAATTCAAACTGATTGAATACCAATTTTTTTGTATATGAGAACTCTATCTGCTATAGGATTTGCATTACATATTATATTAATCATGTTATTTCCTTCTATTCCAATTCAGAAAATTATGCAACGATCTGATGAGAAAATATGTCTGGGTGCATGTAATCACATGCCTTCCAGTTGAAACTAATTGTATCGTGTATTATACTGTTACCTCATTTTTTGGTTCGATTTGATAACAAATGAATTTATACAAGAAATGAATAAACATCAAGATTTTTTACGTGGAAACCCCGAAGGGAAAAACCACGGGACCTAGTCCAGTTTGAATCTTCACTATAAACAACCGGATGATCTACAATGTTTTTTACAAGAAAACATGGAGGAAAAAATCAGAAATCGGATGGGGGGAGAGGAGCCGAGCCGCTGCTGCTTGCCATCCAGAAGAGAAAAAAAAGAAAGAGGCCATCCCCCTACATTCTTCCCTCAACCTACTGTTACATTGCCATCCTTTGGTTAATGGGCTTTTTTCCCATTTAAGCACTTTAATTAGGGTCTTTTATTAGTTGATTAATTGGGCCAAAATAAATGATAATGGGCCAAAATAAATGACGAATGAGTTAATAAAATATTGGAATGGGCCCAGGTAGGATGGCTTGGTATCTTGTCAGATTGGGTCGAGCCCATAGAATTCGGGTCCAAACCGCCCCGGGACAATTATCGGGGTATCATCAGTATCCCCCTCTAGTCGAGCTAGAGTAACGCTGTATCGACTCCAACTGGTTAGGTGAGGACCCGGATCGGTAGTCCTTCATATGCCAAACCATGATGTGACCTTGCGCCGCGCCGAGTTCCCGAGTCATGCTGTCGGTAGAGCCATGACAATTCGTACTGAGCTTCTGCCAATAATAGCAGGTCATACTGGGCAGTAGGAATCCGAACTGAAGCTACTATAATCGAGAATTCCTAGCTGACAAAGGTGATCGAGAGATCCGAGATGGTAAAATGCTTCTTCGTTGGGCCGGACCAAGCAAATAAGGCTCGCCCGGCCTGATCTCCTGAGATGATGTATGAGAAGATAATACTCGTCCGACCTGATCTGAGAATATTGATCGCGTGACCTGATATGAGATGATATGTCCGAGCAAGTTACGCTCGCCTGACCCGATCTAAGCTCCAAAGAAATATATATGAGCTAATAATATTGGTCTGAGCTGAGCTGGACTCCACATGATAAATATAAGTGAATGATGCTCGGCCGACCTGATCTGAGCTCCGAAATAAGCAAGAGCAAATAATGCTCGCCTGAACTCCATAATAAATAAAGCCTAGCTCAGTTCCGTAGCAGATAAAACTCGCCGAACTCCAGAGCTAATAAACATCTGGACATCCAGAGCTTGATAAATATGTCGTGCTGAGCAAACAAAGTACAGCTGAACTCCAGAAATGATCCATGGACAGCTAATAAATCCGGGCTTATCTGAGCTCCATAAGTAATACCGAGCCGAGGAGTAGATAAGTTGATGTGAGCACCAGAGACGAGATATATCGAGTTGAACTCATGAAATAATAAAGTCATGCTCTGGGTAAATAGATACAGTCGAGCTCCAGACAATAAACATGGAGCAAATTAGACTCCCTAGTGTTGAAACTGAGCTGGCATGTTATAAGGATGACATGTTATCTGAGCAGGGCTGTTATCTGTGCATGGCTGACCTGCAATAATAACTCGAAATAATTCTAAGTACAGAATTAAATCTTAAACAGGGCTGACCTGTTAATCTGTGCAGGGCTGACCTGCATTAAGAACTCGAAATAATTCTAAGTACATAATTAAATCTTAACAGGGCTGACCTGTTATCTGTGCAGGGCTAGCCTGCAATAATAACTTGAAATAATTCTAAGTACATAATTAAATCTTAAACAGGGCTGACCTGTTAATCTGTGCAGGGCTGACCTGCAATAATAACTCGAAATAATTCTAAGTACAGAATTAAATCTTAACAGGCTGACCTGTTATCTGTGCAGGGCTGACCTGCAATAAGAGCTCGAAATAATTCTAAATACAGAATTAAATCTTAAACAGGGCTGACCTGTTATCTGTGCAGGGCTAGCCTGCAATAATAACTTGAAATAATTCTAAGTACATAATTAAATCTTAAACAGGGCTGACCTGTTAATCTGTGCAGGGCTGACCTGCAATAATAACTCGAAATAATTCTAAGTACAGAATTAAATCTTAACAGGCTGACCTGTTATCTGTGCAGGGCTGACCTGCAATAAGAGCTCGAAATAATTCTAAATACAGAATTAAATCTTAAACAGGGCTGACCTGTACACTGGCAGAGCTGACCTGCATGAACTCCGAAGATAATAAACCGAACTCATGCAGCTCGTACGTCCTGAATTCCAGAGCTAATAGATATGCGAAGATATAGCTCATCTGAATTCACGAAGTGAAAGATGTCCTGAGCTCTTGAGATGATAAAATGCTGAGCAAATAAAGCTCGCCTCATCTGATCCCGGAGAAAAAATATAAGTAGACAAGACATGTCCGGTCTGGACTCCAGATAATAAATATGAGCGGATAAGACCTGTGCTAATATTTGCCAGGGCCTCATACACCTGGGCTTAAGCAATCAGGGCGGACCTGTGCTAAATATTTGCCAAGGCCTCATACACTTGGGCTTAAGCAATCAGGGCGGACCTGTGCTAATGTTTGCCAGGGCCTCATACACCTGGGCTTAAGCAAACAGGGCGGACCTGTGCTAATATTTGCCAGGGCCTCATACACCTGGGCTTAAGCAAACAGGGCGGACCTGTGCTAATGTTTGCCAGGGCCTCATACACCTGAGCTTAAGCAAACAGGGCGGACCTGTGCTAATGTTTGCCAGGGCCTCATACACCTGGGCTTAAGCAAACAGGGCGGACCTGTGCTAATTTTGCCACGGCCTCATACACGTGGGCTTACTCCGACTATCCCATCCGAACTCCCCATCATCACATCATCCGAATAAGTTCATCCAAAATCCAGATCAAATAAAGATCCCGAGCTGATGAATAAGGCCTTACTGCTAGATCGCGTGCCGAGCTGATGTAATAGGGGCTTACTGCGAGATTGCATGCCCTAGCTGTAGTGCACTTAGTCGACCTGAAACAATGAAATAGTGCAACACAACATATATATGAACTTTGAGTAGTAGCTTAAAAAGAATTAACCGTAAGTAATGGCGTGTAAACCGAGCTCCGAAGTCGAGGTTAACTGTTAGGTTGAATATGTCCTGAGCTCGGCAAGCACTAGAGGCTGAGGCTCAATCGAGTCGAGGTCGAGCTAATGGATGACGAGCTGAGGTGACCAAGCAGAGGACGAGCTTAGTCAGAGGAGGCTGAGCTGAGGGGCGGATTTGAATCGATGTTTGAACCGCATGTGCATAGTAGACACGGGTCAAGCATAGGAAAGGTGCATACAGCCAACACATCATGAACTCGGTGTAAAGTAACTAGTTCATTATTATCTGGAATTTTTCAGGCATCAAAGTAAAAAATGGATAAAATCCAACTAGCAATCCAAACAAAAATGGATATTCCAGATTTCCACGGTATTGAGTAAAGAAGATAATGGAAGCAATAACCCCAACAAGCAAGAACATCCAAGTATAGAGCTGCCTGTTCAGGAAGCTTTTAACCAGGATTTCAAGGATGAACACCGACACGATAAAAGAAGCCACAAGTTTTACAAGGTGACCAATTTCCCTTCGATGCACCATCTCCATAGTGCTTTTATAAACTGATATTCACAGCTGATTTGGATCCATAAAAAAAACTTTCATTGCAAATTATGCATGATAGAGAGGAGAAGAATGTTCCATAAAAAGTAGAATACACACTGATCCCATCAGAAAACATCCAGAGAAATAAACCTGCCATGGGAAAACAAAGTAACTTGTTGTACAGAAGCAGAGGCAAGGTTGCTACTAGCTCATTGTGTCTTACTACTTTCCAGGTGTTCTTCCTAAGGTAAACTGATTGCTCCTTTCGGGAAAAACTTTCAGGCATTTATATTTAATTACGTAAATTTAAGCAGCTATTCAGTTCAACGGAACAGTTTGTTTCTCTTGTCTCAACGTGCCATCCTCCAGACAAAATAACAGTGGAGCGGCACTCTCTGAACAAAATACTAAGCCTGGACGACAGTTAGCCTTGATTTTGATTAGACCCGACCGATTCAATCTGCACGGTCAAATCCTTAACCCCAGCATCATGTAAAATGTGCAGTACTTGATTTTTTGCAAAAGCCTTGTTAGAATCTGCCAAAACGTGAAGATGGATAGTTCCCACAACATCTGAGTTGAGGAGAGTCCAGACATGTAGATTTTGAATGCCAACCACGTCCTTGAGCTTCATCACTTTATTTAGAGCTTCCTTGAGTTCATACTCGCAGAATCTTGGAACTCTTTGCATCAAGATTTCAGCAGAATTTCTGAGCAAAGGTATCACAGATAATACGATAAGGGCGGATATAAATATTGAGCATGCAGGATCAGCGATGAGCCATCCCTTGTACTTGATTAATAGGGTTGAAATGACGACTCCAACACTTCCCATTGTATCTGCCAAGACGTGCAAGAAGATGCCTTGCATGTTGTGGTCAATGTGGTTGTGGTGATGGTGATGCCTCTCCTTTTCCTTTCTTTCCAACAGTGGGCCAGTAGGATCATGGCTATGATAACATTGATCAACATGAGAATGATGGTGATCGGATTGGCCATTGTGGTGGTGATTGAGTTTGGGCTCCTCAGCATGGTGGTGATTGAGGTTGGGTTCCTCAGCATGCTGGTGATCATGATGGTGGTGATGGTGATCAGCGTCATGATGGCATTTGTTTTGTTCATGATCAAAAATACACTTTCTAGCATGATTCAAACCCAAATGCTCATTGAAACCATGCACCACATTAATTAACTCGCTACGTTTGTCTTCAAGTTCATCATATTCATGTGAATGATGATCAAGGTTAAGGTGATGGCAATGGGAATGGGCTTTCGACTCAGTATGGGAGTCAAAATAGGCTTCCGAATGGCTATGAGAGTGGGAATGTGAATGAGAACATGTTGCAGATCCGCCATGTGCATGATGATGCTCCTCATGAAAGAAGATCAGGCCGAAAACATTTACAACCAGCCCTCCAATCGAAACTGCCAGCAGACTGCTAGTAAAAATCTCTTGAGGGTCTAAAATCCTCTCCAGAGACTCGAGGGTGATTAATGCTCCAACTAGAACAAGAAAAACAGCATTGGCATAACCTGAGAGAACCTCAAACCTCCCACGACCATAGTTGAATTGACCATTCACTGGCAATCGTGAAATGTAAGATGCATACAAACCAATTGCCAGAGCAGCACAATCAAACAACATGTGACAGGCATCAGATATCAACCCAAGACTGTTACTCATGAAACCCGCCACAAATTCGACAACCATGTAAGCAGTGTTGATCAATAAAAACAGAGCAATCTTACGCGACTTTCGTTCGCTCAAGACATGCTTAATAGGCTTCATCACTATTGCACTAAAGGACTCTGATGATTCAAAACCCAATTCAGGATAGCTAAAATTAACAGGATCCAACTCTCTCACCGAAATCCAAAGCAACAACCCACAAATCAGCAATCCCCACAGTGAAAGCTCAGGAAAATATAACAACTCCAAAACAAGAGTACACACAAAAGTTACAAAGTACTGCCTTCGAAAATCTTTTGAACCGGCTACTTTCTCATCAGTACAATTCTCACTCAACAGCACACCAAAAACCACGGTATTTGCCAGTGGCCAGCTGAGACTCAGCCAGGAAATGCTATCACTCTCCGCTTCAAACACAAACATACTTATAACAGCGGGTATAAAAAGAGCAACAGTTGTGAAAAACAAAGTGATCATACGAACCCTTTTTGGACCAAGCTCTCGAGCATCCCCCCTCCTTTTTTTTTTCTCCTCCCGATAACTCCTTCAAAACCAGTCCATCAAAAAATCGACGTCCTAGCTCCATTTCCCACAGACGGCGCCAATTTGTTACCTCATTTTTTGGTTCGATTTGATAACAAATGAATTTATACAAGAAATGAATAAACATCAAGATTTTTTACGTGGAAACCCCGAAGGGAAAAACCACGGGACCTAGTCCAGTTTGAATCTTCACTATAAACAACCGGATGATCTACAATGTTTTTTACAAGAAAACATGGAGGAAAAAATCAGAAATCGGATGGGGGGAGAGGAGCCGAGCCGCTGCTGCTTGCCATCCAGAAGAGAAAAAAAAAGAAAGAGGCCATCCCCCTACATTCTTCCCTCAACCTACTGTTACATTGCCATCCTTTGGTTAATGGGCTTTTTTCCCATTTAAGCACTTTAATTAGGGTCTTTTATTAGTTGATTAATTGGGCCAAAATAAATGATAACGGGCCAAAATAAATGACGAATGAGTTAATAAAATATTGGAATGGGCCCAGGTAGGATGGCTTGGTATCTTGTCAGATTGGGTCGAGCCCATAGAATTCGGGTCCAAACCGCACCGGGACAATTATCGGGGTATCATATACCATCAATTCTTGTATTTTTTCATGCTCTTTCTGGAATGTTCTTACATGGCATGAATCTTTAAATTCCAGTTAAAAGTACTTAGCCATTCCCTGAAAGATATCCTCAAGATTCTAATTCTGTTAACGTTACATGGCATGAATTTTTAATTTATGTAATAAGGCATCGTGTCCATAATACATGTTTGTGGAAAATGGGCATACTTTGTTTGGAATTATTTTTGTGAAACATCAACCAATTACTTTGATGTTCCTAGGCAAAATGGGCATACTTTGTTTGGTAATTTTTTTGTGAAACATCAACCAATTACTTTGATTTTCCTAGGTGACCACCCCTTTGCTCAGTTTGCGGAAGGAGGTTAGTATTAAATTAACTGCAGCAACAACACAAAGAATTGGAATTCGGTTGGCCTTATTTTCATGCTGAGTTTGGAAGAAAACTCTGTGCTGAAAATGACAATATAGTGTGATTGTTTGTGACTCTAAAAGTTTCTATCTTTCATCGATGAAATCCTTCTAAGGCTACTAAAACTCGTATATATGCCCTAGTTATCATTGGAGGATGACATGTTAGAACTCAAAAGGACACTTGGTCAGCATTTATCTATATCTATCTATACTCCTATAAAAGTGTGGATATGAGGGCAAAGTTTTTCATTGTGAATTAACAAATTTGCCCTCCAATTGTATATAAACCAATATAAATATAAACTAAATAAAGAGTCAAGGGTAAAAAAGTAAACATTGAAATATAGATAGGGGTATAAATGAGAATAAAAATGAGGTTATCATGTTTAACTTCAATCCATTTAATCAATTCTCTATGCCTTGCCGGGATATTGAATATACATTAAATTCATTTATTATATGACATTCATGGTGAGAATCAATGTATTGAAATGCACTACTGATAATTAATTACAAAGATATTTAATGATTTCAATTACATGTATTTGATGTATGCACAAATAACTGATTCCTCATTGAATGTCCAAAATAGAATAGTTTAAAATAAAAAAAAATTAATTGTTTATTTATCTAATCGACCAAAAAAATAAATGTTTATAGCCAATTGTGGGGGAAAGGAAATAATTACAAGTTAATGAGAGGAGAAATGGCTCAATTTTACATTATTTTCTCCCTCCCACTTAGATCATAATAATAAACTAAATTAATTGAGTAATTAATTATATTATTCTCATTTCATAACTTCCCCCTTTAATAAGATAATATAAATAATGACAAACATAAATCAATTATACTTAAACACTCTACTTTCTAAAGCACGTTTCAAATCCGCACAAAAATTAATTCTAATAAACGTTAAATACAAAACTAATGATAGAGTATTCTTATTCCCATTAATGTATAGTTATTTCTTGATTGAAATCATTTAATCACTCAATTTGAGCATGGGAGATGAGAGAACATATTTACTCGACACGGTGAAGATGAATAGGCAAGAGGTAATTCCATTTATATAAATCTAAGTTATCATCTACTCTACAGAAAAGTAATCGTAAGTCACAAGAATTATAAAGGTAAATCTCATATTTTAAATCTAACTTTTTAATTCACCAACAATTATTTAATTCTTATTCTTATATTATATTGTATGTGTTCGACAACCCATGAAAAAATCTTGGAAGAAAGTAGATTGTTTTGAGAAATGATGTCGTAAGTCTCCTTCCTAATTTCTTGTACCAATTTTCTACATTAAAACTATGGTTTATCATTCAAAGTGGAGGATCTGAAGATCAATATGACAAAAGGATGTTTTATCATTCAAAGTGGAGGATTTGAAGACCAATATGACAAAATGATTGATTTTGGTAAATAATATGTAAGATTTGTTTTGAAGTATTGAAATATCACAAAGTGAAGTGAATGAGAATAATTAGAACACAAGTATCTCCAATGAATCATAGAGACAATGTTTGTTTGTCCATAAAAAACCAACTGTTAATTTTGTTGATAATTATCTTAAGTATCAATTATTATTCATTATACCTTTTTAAGTAAAATCACTTAAAAATAATATAAGATAAATATCAATATGATTTTTAACCCTAAACATGAAATCAAATTTGATCTATAAAGTCAAAATCAATCGTAAATTTGCTGTTTAAACATACAGAATATGGGTATGAATTCGACAAAATTTATTTGATGGCATACGATCACATGAGCTTTGGAGGTCCTCCTGTTATCGCCGAAGAACTATAGAGAAATGATAAAAAAAAAGTCAGACAATAGTGATTTAGTTCCTTTTTTTGAATCTCTTATTTGTGGATATGTAAATTTTCACAGTTTGTTAAAACAACTTAATTTCTATTTGTAATATGACTGAAAATGTTTAAACGTCTATTCTATTAGTTTGTTCTTATTTAGAGACTTCATTTCGAACTGAAATATTATAATATTACATAATTCCTTCACCAAATATTTTGTTTATTATTTATTACTTAACAATGTATGTCAATAGATTACAGAATTTTTATATTTTATTACAATTATCATCTTCGATTAAACTAGGTAGCTTAATACCTTAATACCACCATAAACAAACTGCTTTTACGTGCGACGCACGTGTTTCTTCCTAGTCTTTATTAAATATGTTGATATGACGAGGTGACATGTTTTTAAGCATGTTGTAATACCCTTTATACATGGAATTTTAAAGCATTTAAAGAATCAATGTCTCAAATAATTTTTCAATCATGCATTTCCTCCTGTTCAATGTAGCATTCATGATTGATATATCATCTGATGTGCCAAAATAATGCTGATGTATAGAAAGATTGCTTAAAAGAGCCGATGAAATTTTTTTCGTGTTTTGACTGCTTGTGGTAATATCTGTCGTGGTTTGCAGGTTAATGAGTAAAATTAGATCAAAGAAAGCTGTAATTGAAGTAAAGATAGTTGAGATGACCAAGCTTCCAATGAGGCCAATTAGATTTCGTACTTGTTCTCTGCCTTGAAATCCTGATAGAAGCTGAAATAGATTTATTACTCTTAACTCGATATTACTTAATTGCCACAGATCATATTGTTATATACATATTTCATTATTATAATAGCCAGTGAATGTAGTAACTACACGTGAAATTTTTTTGAATTTCAACTCAGTTGTCATAACATTTTATTAACATATTCATGGTATATTCTTGCATAAGTAAGATCTGTCAGTTTTGCTAATTTGTTGAGATATTCTAACGATTAGATGATTTTATTGTGTGCTCAATATAATTGGCTGGCAAAAAACTGCTTAGACTTGGCCTAACTATGATTTTTTTTATGCATGTGGCAGTATGATGTATGACAGCTTATATACTCCTTTAGACAGGATAAGGATACTTGGGTGCCATTTAATTTTTTGGGCTTACTTCCCAAATTCTGCATACTGATGCCACAATCAATGGACTACCGTAGAATTCTCAAAGTTGGGAATACGACTTAAGGTATAATCACTCATGTTCATGGCATCTTTATAGCCTTCTGTTGAATTTTAGCAATTTTTGTGATATTCTCATGTTCATGGCATCTTTTCTATCCTTCTAGTAAAGGTATCCTTCCCAAGGTTGTTTATTTGCTAAGAATTTCGCACTCACGACCCATTAGTTATGAGTTCGAGTCATATTATATGGTTGGAGCATCAATTTTTATGACCTTCTAAAATGTTGAAAACAAACAATAAAACTTGATTCAAATGAAAAGTCTGTAATAGTTAGCATATATTGGTCAAAAAACTATTCCTTGGTATCTAATTCGGATTATAAAGGGAGAAATCATCTTCCTTGTAAAAGTAACTTGTGATTCTTTTGTAAGTTTTAACTGTTGGATTGGGCCTTTGTTTTAGTCTCACATTGAAAAATGAAATAAAATGGCCAACCATTTAGCTATAAAAGTGGGATTGAGGCTCTGATTTTAAGTGCACCAGTCAATAGTTTGTCTAGCAACTTTTGGCTTTAGATAAATTCCTCTCTTGTTGTAGAATCTAGTAAAATTTTTAGTATGCTTTGTGGCTGCAGTTGTGACTGAGCTTCCACATCAGAAAAGATTTTATTAGTTGTGACTGAGCTTCCACATCAGAAAAGATTTTATTAGGTGTCTTTCTTGTAAGGGGTGTGAGTTATAAAGTGTGGCTAGTGGGAAAGCTTTGTGGCTGTGGGTGTGTTTGGGGTGAGAAGAAAAATTATGTGGTTGTAATAATTTTTCATATAGTGTATTTTCTTCTCTCATCCTGGTGGTTTTTCTCCTGATTTTGGAGTTTTTCACGTTAAATTCTTGTGTTATTATTTCTCATTTTGCTTGCTTTTCCCATAAAATGTGCATATCCTGGGGGTGAATTAGGAGGGTCAAATTCCCAAAAAGTGGTATTAGAGTCTGGGTCCTTTTACTGCGGTAGCTTTGATGTGGTAGGCGAACACGTATTGACCAAGGAGGTAATGTCTAGGAAAATCGGTATTTAAGTGGGACTAGTATGACCCCACCAATTTTCCCGTGAATCTTGAAGTTCTGTGAATCTTGAAGTTCTGTCTATGAAAGATTGAGATTCTCTCTTTCCTGGGAGCTTACTTAGTGTGTACTATTCAGGTCTACAGTAAAATTCTCAAAGTATCACAAGGCAATGCCGGGAAGCAGAATTTCAAATACAATCAGATTTGATCTGGAGAAATTTGATGAAAAATCAACTTTGGCTTGTGGCAAGTGCAAGTCAAAGATGTGTCGATTCAATCTGGTTTACACAAGGCGTTGAAGGCTGAGTAATCCCTGAAAGTAGCAGTGATACTAGTTCGACTAGTGGAAAGACTAGTGCAACAGGCAAAACTGAAATGAGCAATGAAGATTGTGAGGATCTGGATTTGAGAGCAACAAGTACAATCCGTATGTGCCTGACAAAAAATGTTCTTGCAAATGTGTATGGAATGTCTACGGCTAAGGAACTCTGGGAAAACTGGTATCGGATAAAGGGCGTCTCAAATCGAGTGTATCTGAAAGAGCAGTTTCATATTTTGCGAATGAACGAGGGTAATAATATTTCAGATCATTTAACTGTTCTCAATGACATTGTTTCAGAGCTTGAATCTACTGGAGTTAGAATTGATGATGATGACCAGGCCTTGAGACTCATTTGGTCTTTTCCACGTTCATATGAGCACATGAAGCCGATCATGATTCATAAGAAGGCAAAAATCATTTTCTCAGAGGTTACTAGTAAGCTTCTTTCTGAATAGAAGAGATTTGGCAAGAGTAGCAGTTCACATGAAAGCTTTGCAGTGGTAGCTCGTGATTGGAAGAAGAAAAACTATGTACAGAAAGCATGTTGGGATGTGGACAACCTGGCCAAATCAAGAGAAATTGTCCAAGAGCTGGGGTGGGTTCGACAAATTGCTCCGTATCAACAAGTGAAGATGTTGATAATGAAGCTAACATTGTCTCCTCTTTTGATGTTCTATGAAAAGGACATGTACATCCTAATGACATGCCGCTGCCCCCAAGTTGTCATGATAAATGATGTAAAATGTTAGCGGGTCTACAGTTTGCACACGGGCATTGATTTGACATTGATGCAGGGTATGTGGTGAAAATTCATGTCGATGACTGATTAACTTCCTTGAGAGGCGAAACGTGGGAGTTGCACCATAATTTTTCAGCAAGGTTATTTTTCATGATTGACCTAATTGAAATGCTTGGAATGGTTTATTCTAAGTTTGTATGTTTTTTTATGGTGGAGCATGGTAATTCTCTACATTGAGAATTATAACTGTCTTGCAATGTAGTAGCAGAAGCTATGGAGATCTTCATCGAGGAGGAGTATTGTGGGACAACAAAGTCGCAAGGTGGAGATTGTTGGATTGGGCCTTTGTTTTAGTCCCGCATTGAAAAAATGAAATAAAAGGGCCAACCATTTAGCTATAAAAGTGGGGTTGAGGCTCATGTTTTTAGTGCACCAGTCAATAGCTTGTCTATCAACTTTTGGCTTTAGATAAATTCCTCTCTTGTTGCAGAATATAGTAAATATTTTAGTATGCTTTGTGGTTGCAGTTGTGACTGAGCTTCCATATTAGAAAAGATTTTATTAGGTGTATTTCTTGTAAGGGGTGTGAGTCATAAAGTGTGACTAGTGGGAAAGCTTTGTGGGTGTGTTTGCTGTGAGAAGAAAAATTATGTGGATGTAATAATTTTTCATATATTGTATTTTCTTCTCTGATCCTAGTGGTTTTTCTCCTGATTTGAGAGTTTTCACGTTAAATCCTTGTGTTGATATTATTTCTCATTTTGCTTGCTTTTCCCATAAAATAGGCAGATCCCGACGGTGAATTTGGAGGGTCAAATTCCCAACAAGTGGTATCAGAGCCTGTGTCCTTTTGATGCGGTGAAGCTTTGGTGTGGTAGACGAATATGTATTGACTAAGGAGGTTCTGTCTAGGAAAATCGGTATTTAAATGGACCAGTATGACCCCACCAATTTTCCTGGGAATCTTGAAGTTCTGTATCGAAAAGATCGAGATTCTCTCTTTCCTGGGAGCTTAGTGTGTACTATTCAGGTCTTCAATAAAATTCATCAAAGTATCACAAGGCAATGTCGGAAGCAGAGTTTCAAATACAGTCAGATTTAATCTGGAGAAATTTGATGAAAAATCAACTTTGGCTTGTGGCAAGTGCAAGTCAAAGGATGCGTTGATTCAATCTGGTTTACACAAGGCGTTGAAGAGCAGAGTAATACCTGAAAGTAGCAGTGATACTAGTTCAACTGGTAGAACGACTAGTGCAACAGGCAAAGCTGGAACGAGCAATGAAGATTGGGAAGATATGGATTTGAGAGCAGCAAGTGCAATCCGTCTGTGCCTGGCAAAAAAGGTTCTTGCAAATGTGCATGGAATGCGGCTAAGGAACTCTGGGAAAAACTGGAAGAGTTGTATCAGATAAATGGCGTCTCAAATCGAGTGTATCTGAAAGAGCAGTTTCATGAATGAATGAGGTACCACTATTTCAGATCTTAACTGTTCTCAATGACATTGTTTCAGAGCTTGAATCTATTGGAGTTAGAATTGATGATGAAGATCAGGCCTTGAGACTCATCTGGTCTCTTCCACTTTCATATGAGCACATGAAGCCGATCTTGATTAATGAGAAGGAGAAAATCATTTTCTCAGAGGTTACTAGTAAGCTTCTTTCTGAAGATACGAGACTTGGCAAGAGTAGCAATCCACATGAAAGCTTTGCAATGGTAGCTCGTGAACTGTACAGAAAGGACAACCTGGCCACATCAAGAGAAATTGTCCAAGAGCTGGAGCGGGTTCGGCAAATTGCTCCATATCAGCAAGTGGAGATGCTGATAAGGAAGCTAACATTGTCTCCTCTTTTGGTGTTCTATGAAAAAGGACATGTACATCCTTATGACATGCCGTTGTCCCCAAGTTGTCATGATAAATGATGTAAAATGTTAGCGGGTCTACAGTTTGCACAGGGCATTGATTTGACATTGATGCAGGGTGTGTGGTGGAAATTTATGTCGATGACTGATTAACATTCAAGGAGAGCCAAAACGTGGGAGTTGCACCATAATTGTTCAGCAAAGTTATTTTTCGTCATGGCCTAATTGAAATGCTTGGAATGGTTTATTCTGAGTGTGTATGTTATTTATGGTGTAGCGTGGTAATTCTCTACATTGAGAATTATGACTGTCTTGCAGTGTTAGTAGCAAAGTTATGAAGATCTTCATCGAGGTGGAGTGTTGTGGGACAACAAAGTCGCAAGGTGGAGATTGTTGGATTGGGCCTTTGTTTTAGTCCCACACTGAAAAAAATGAAATAAAATGGCCAACCATTTAGCTATAAAAGTGGGGTTGAGGCTCCTGTTTTAAGTGCACCAGTCAATAGCTTTTCTAGCAACTTTGACTTTAGATAAATTCCTCTCTTGTTGTAGAATCTAGTAAAAATTTTAGTATGCTTTGTGGCTGCAGTTGTGACTGCAGTTGTGACTGAGCTTCCACATCAAAAAAGATTTATTATGTGTCTTTTGTAACGGGTGTGAGCTATAAAGTGTGGCTACTGTGGCTTTGGGTGTGTTTGGGGTGAGAAGAAAAATTATGTGGTTGTAATAATTTTCCTCTGATCCTTGTGCTTTTCTCATAAAATGTGCAGATCCTGAGGGTGAATTTTGAGATCAATTCCCAATGAAGTACTAGGATAATTGGACTATGTCCTGCTTCGGACAATGTGTCAGTTGAGGACCAGCAAAACAGAGCGCCATTTTATCCAGTCGATGGTTGATGGTTGATGTGCCATTTTGTCCCATGCTTTCGTTTAGTTCTAGTCCTGCAAATTTAATTGATTATCTGGTCGAGGGGAATGAAGCGTGTTCCGAAATCATCCAAGTATACTCGAATCATTGAGTGTTAAATGACGAGATGACATGATATATGGACGGGGAAGATTTCGCAGCAGATGACATTCCCCTCAACTAGTCATATTTATGAATACAATATCTATCTTAATCAGGGATGGAGAATTTGCTATTGGTCTGTATGAGTGATGTTTCGAAACCCGTGGTTTTTCATGGGGTCTGTGTTTTTAATTTATATAGATTGGTGTATATGTAAGTAGCACATTCATAATTTAAAGGTTGACTTTGATTATAAAGTTGTTGATATTGCTATTATTCTCAAGTAAAGGGGTTTTTTTAACAAAATAATTCAAAAAAAAAATAAATTTTAAAAATACATCGAAATTGTGTGGGTTTCAAATATACCTCAAATCGTGTTTGAGGGGGCGTCTTAAATATTGAGAGGAGCCGCTTGACTGTCAAGCGGCCCCTCAGTCACGTAGCAGCCGCCCTCTATGAGGGCGGCCGCTCATAGAGTTAGGAGCCGCATGTTGGACAGGCGGCTCCTAACTTGAGGGCGACTAGTTCATGGTCTGTGCTTTTTGGTTATACCTCAAACCGTTGTTTGAGGGGGCAGCTTAAATATTCGAGAGGGGCCGCTTGACCCTCAAGCGGCCCCTCTATGACGTAAGGCGGCCGCTCATAGAATTAGGAGCCGCCTGTTGGACAGGCGGCTCCTAACTTGATGATGGCCGCCCTCACGGAGGGCTGCTCTTTATTGTGTAGCGGCCGCTTCAGTAAGCGGCCGCTACGTGATTAGGGGCCTCCCACGTAGTGAGCGGCTATTTTTTGTGTAGCGGCCGCTTACTCTCGGCTATTTTTTGTGTAGCGGCCGCTACGTGAATTAGGGGCTGCCTACATAGTAGGTGACTATTTATTGTGTAGCGGCCGCTTACTTAAAACCAACAAGCTACTTAATTAAATGTCACCGTCTCTACCCAGAATTCGAAAACCCTCTATTAAATATGTGATAAAATTTTATCAGATACATTCATCTATATTTTTCCTCCACTTCACAGCTTTCGTTTCTCCACTTCACAGCTTTCGTTCCTTGTCTTCAAAATTCCTTCGTGTGCACCTTCATTATTAAAGGTTAGTAAATTATTTAAAATATTATAAATTATTCATGTGTTGTTTTTGTTACATAAATTTATTAAAATAAATCAAAAAAATCATTATTTTTTTAAATATGTACGTATAGTATATTTTTATAATATATTATTTTTTAAAATATGTTCGTATAGTCTATTTTTACTAGTATTATAAATGGTTGATATGAGTGTTGATTTTTTTTTATTAATTTTAGGATGACATTAAATCGAGGTCCCGAAGATTCAACTGTGTTATATCTACAATCTACGCATATCTTCAGTGCTATTTGTTCCGAGAATATTGATAATATTCTAAAAGTGAAACGTACAGATAATCTTATCTGGGGGTTGTATAATGAGAACGTGATACACGGTCGTGTTTGGAGGCATATCACTTATGAGGGTTCGGTCCTAATCAGAGGTTTAATTAACACACGTTGTTATATTACCGTAAACAACAGAAGATTTAGTTAATAACTTTCAAAAGTGGCCCTCATTTTTCGCATTTTGTTTCTAAAACATTTCAGAGTATTGAAAATATATAATTCCAGTTTTTCATCTAACATGATATTCATCGCATAAGCATCACGTATAAACTTCTCAATAAAGTAATACTTAAAATACAGATACTCGGGGCATACCCCGTTAAATTTAATCGTATTTAGAGATCAAAACATAAAACATATACCTCAAGGAGCTTTGGTATTCATCATACTTCATCTTGAACATCCACAGTACGTCCACATGTACCACCTACAACAAAGACATGACAGCCCTCTTCGAAGGGGGTCAGAACCCAGTATGAGAAACAGGTAAATATGACAAAGTAACATGCGATGCATGCCGTGCATGAATGCAAATGTATACGAGGGGTATCAAATCTCCAATATCAAGATCTCAGGAGTCCAAAGGAAAGATCATCAATCAATCAACAAGCTCGAGCAGCGCGTCGACACACTCGTCGCTACGACATCTCTCTCAGTCGAGCCATCGGCGGTCCATCATCCCTTGTGTCTGGGCGACGTCGGCACACTCGTCGCTACGGCATCCCCCAGCTCACTCTCTCCGCCAAGCCATCGGCGTGCCCATCATCACCAGACACGCATCACGGATATCAACGAAATGATATAGGTAGCAACAAAAGAATCTATAGGATCAACATGACATGCTCAATGTCCATGCATGCCAATGCATCATGCAATATCATAATCTCATGTGATGCATCTTAATATCATGTCATCATATATCGTGCAACCAATGTATCATGTAATTCACATACTACAGTTCAACATGTCATATAGACACATGTAGCAAGTAATGACAAGTAATCATGCCCTGGGAACATCACATGTCTTTGCCAGACATCGTGATAGAACCGATTTTCTACGTACCTCGGACCAATGCTATATCTACCTAGTACTCCTCGAATAAACCTCGAGATCTGTTACTCCTCGAATTACCGAGTACTCCTCAAATTAACCTGGTCATTTACACCTCAATTATATCATCGCAGTGTTCAATTATTTCCAATAACAAGTTTATAATCCAAACATTGACCCTTAGGAAATGTTTTAAAATTTCAGCTTACATGCTCATAGTAATTGGCTCATAAATTTTCCAATACTTAGCAAAATTACATGGGTCCAATTTATCTTGAAAGGTAACTCAAAATATGACATTTCATATGTTTGACACTTCCCCAAATTAGATCATTTACCTAAGACAAATTGGGTCTAAACATCACTTAAGCAAAAGAGGGGAATTTCTAATTCTTAAGTGAGCACTTTTCGTAAAAACTTCGTAACTAATTCATACGACATCCAAATGACTTGATTCCAGTGGGAGAATTTAGATAACTCAAAATTCGTCAGTACATCTTTTATGAGCTTTAAGCTAATTAGTTCATCTTGAGGTACATTATTTGAAAACGTTACAACCTAAAAACTCGTAAATATCCTGTTTCCAGATTGCATAATTGTTGGTAAACTTAGCATAACTTTTGCATATGAACTCCAAATTGAGTGAGGCCAATTCTAAATGCAATCTAACACCAAATAATACAACTCTTATTAGAAGGTAAAACTTCAAATTTGTAGCCATTTATTCCCAGAAATTCGAAGAACACACTGCATGAAACTCGAATGAACTTTCAGATTGTACACAGTTTGGTAAAATGACCATAACTTTTTCATCTTAACTCTAAATTAACTGGTTTTGGTGGCCCATTAAAGCTAACGCAAAATACTACAACTCTTATTAGGGACACAACCTCAAATTCGAAGCCTATCATTTTCGAAATATTTACCAAACCTACTGCATGTACCAAAGTCATAACAGATACAACATACAACAACCAAATCTCAACTCATACACCAAATTTTGACCCTTTAACCTAAATCAAAGTTGATGAAACTCAAGAATGGTGTTTTACCTTCAATTATCTTCAAGATTTGAGCACCAAACCATCACTATAGCTCCTTCCTAGCTTTCACCTCCACAAATACCTCCCATTCCAAAATTGCTTGAGGGTTCTTGCTCCTCTCCTCAATACCTATGCAAATCTATATTTGCATGCAACATGCATCCACAAATTCACAAGAATTTTGGAGCTAAAAAGGTCTAAATTTTCGAATTTAGAGAGAAGGTGGAGGAAAGTTTTTGTTTGAGTGGGAAGAGAGAGAAAGAGTTGGTGAAGAATGAGTGATGGCTGAATGTTAATTCTTGGTGGGTGATTTTTTAATCAATTGATGTATTGTGGAATCCATGTGTCAATACATCACTATCTTACAAGATTAATGGTCCAAAATCATGTATTACACATGAGATAATTAATTAGTGGTATGTGTTCTCCAAGTGCCATGTGATCATGCACTGAAAACATGTTCCACTAGTTGCTTGATTCATCGAAGTGGAACACCTTAATTCAAGTTCTGTGCTTTTAATTATCCGGGTTTGATTAATCATCGTTAATCCGGATTAATTAGCATCCGGGCCTTACATCACTGATATGAGATTTTACGGTGTTTTACAACCTGGCTATTGTATGTACGCTAATCATTTGATTACCGCTCTTGTTGAGCGATGGCGGCCTGAGACCCATACATTTCATTTTAGATTTGGTGATGCTACCATCACCTTACAAGATATTTCAATAATTTGGGGTTTGAAAGTTGATGGTCAACCAGTAACTGGGTAGATGATTCATAACGTGTGGAAGAATGGCAAGACACATGTCTTGAGTTACTAGGATTTGAGCCGCCAGAAGCAAAATTTAAGGGCGGTCAACTAAGAATGACCGCTTTAGACAATCACTGCCGAGCTAATCATATCTCTGATGTGAGCTCAGAGATGGATGTAATAAAGTACACTCGGAGTATAGCTTTGATGATTATAGTGGAATTTTGCTTCCATATTATAATAGTGGCTCAGTAAAGCTCATGTCTTTGCAGCTACTTGAAAATTTGGAAGAGGTGAACACATATAGTTGGGGCCGTGCAGTGATGGCTTATGTATACCGTGAAATGTGCAATGATTCAACGATAGAAAAATGCACTATCACTGGACCTTTATATATTTTGCAGGTATATAAAATATTTTTCTCTTACTAATACCTTACATGTTTAATATTTTAAAATATTTTTATGTTTATTGGCAGATTTGTGCATGGAATAGGATAAAATGTCTGAACCCTGACCGACAATTAAAAACTCTGGTTGTCCCTGAGAATGCTCCTGTTGCTCCCTACGGTGCACGGTAATAATTTTTTTTATTGAATACTAATATTAAAATGATAAAACATTGTAATATTTAACATTTTTTGTAATAGGTGGAACACTATGTTTCGTCACACCCATATAGCAACACATTCGCTCCGAATTATACGACATTCTCTCGACCAAATGTAATGACGAGGTAAACCTAAATTATGTAATTGAATTTTGAAAATTTATAATGATTTCAATATATTGGTTGACCATTTTTTTTTTATTTTAATAAAGTGCATTTTAACTGGATCGTGTATGACATAGAGGCCGTTGATGTTAATTCCATTATTCTACATATAATAATGATATTTGGAGAAGCGTTTGCCCTCTTATCTGCTTCCAAATTGTGGAGATTCATCGTCCTAATCGGGTGATGCGACAGTTCAATATATGTCAGCCAATTCCATCACCTGCACTTGACGATAATGACCTACATGACGTAACCCAAATTGGTCATCGTAATATAGATTGGGCCAAATTTCACAAAATACATCTTAGGACGTGGCGTAGGATTCTAAGAAATGTCGCCACTGGTGAACCATGTGGTAGGTCAAAGTCAACAGACGATGACTATATGCAGTGGTACGAGAGAATCATTGTAATGGTTATATCGCCTCGCGTATATGGGATTGGTTTCCACCCATCTGTTGGATTTGACACTGCTGGCCTATCTGGTGGTTTTGACACTGCTGGCCCATCCGGTGGTTTTGACACTGTTGTCTCATCCGGTGGTTTTACACTACTGTCCCATCAGTGGTGGTAACACTGCTGGCCCATCTGGTGGTTATGATGTTATTAGGCCTTTCGGTAGATTTGATACTGCTGCTGGTCAATCTAGTGGATTAGCTTCAGTTGCTGGGCCAGCTGGTGGTTTTGCATCATTTGTTGGGCCTTCCGGTGATTTGCATCATTTGCTGGGCCTTCTGGTGGTTTTGCATCATTTGTTGGGCCTTCCAGTGGATTTGATATTGATGCTGGTCCATCTACTGTTTTTGATAGTGCATGTTATTATACTCCACAATCCCACCACATGCTCAAAATTATACATGTCTAATGGGTTTGAACATCAAAGAAATTTTGAGGAGACGCAACCATCGAGAAACATTCCAATACCTATCCAGTTTCCGAGTTATTCTGATGAAAATATATCTCAAGTAAATAGGATTTGCAACACAGCAAAATGATCCAAGCAATACTGGTCCGCGTAGAGGGTCACGAAATCGCAGGCAACGTCATTGTGTAACCAATGGCCAATTGTAGTTGTATGATTTTGTATACTGATATTATGCTTGACTTGAATTATTTACTTAAACATTTGTAATTGTTTATATCATATATTAAATGTAAACTATTTTTTAATTGTCAAAGTTGGATATATATATATATATATATTTATATATATATATATATATATAATTTACACAATACATTTTTTGCATAACATAAAAATATAATTACTGTTACCTCTCCGCATTTTGTAATTGTCTCTCCCTAATAACAGGTCTATCCATCTCGTTTCTCAAACGACTCGTTCTATTTCTACCGGCCTTTTTTCTTTCACATCTTACATGGTTGTGGTTCAATTCAAATGTGGGTGGATCCTAGTATCGAATGTCTGCAAGAGGACTAAATTTTCCCATGTAGGTTGATGAGTATTGAGACATGCTATACCATGGTTGAATAAGTGTGGTAGGATCCAACGAATAATATTTGGTAGTACAAATAGCATGGGAACATGGAATTCCAAAAATCGTCCATGTACCACATGAACACTCATTTGTTGATATTCTGACAACTTGAACATGTTACCTCCGACCTAGTCTTCCACCGGTCTCAACCGAAGCAGTTTGATCACGTACATCATATCGGGTAAAACGATGCTCAATGAATTTTCTTGACCATTGTTCATATTTTTTATATGCATAATCGGGTCAGGGCTGATTGTTGTGAATCATACGTTGAGTGGATCCTAGTATCGAATGATCAAGAAAATCCATTGAGCATCCTGTTACCCGATATGATGTACGTGATCAAACTGCTTTGGTTGCGACCGGTGGAAGACCAGGTCGGGGGCAACATGTTCAAGTTGTCAGAATATCAACAAATGAGTGTTCATGTGGTAAATTGACGATTTTTGGAATTCCATGTTCCCATCTTATTTGTACTGCTAAATATCATTCGATCCTACCACACTTATTCAACCATGCTATAGCATGTCTCAATACTCAGCAACCTACATGGGAAAATTTAGTCCTCTTGCAGACATTCGATACTGGGATCCACCCACATATGAATTGAACCACAATCATGTAAGACGTGAAAGAAAAAGGGCCGGTAGAAATAGAACGAGTCGTTTGAGAAACGAGATGGATAGACCTGTTATTATAGAGATACAATTACAAAATGAGGAGAGGTAAAAGTAATTATATTTTTATGTTATGCGAAAAATGTATTTGTGTAAATTATATATATATATCCAACTTTGACAATTAAAAAATAATTTACATTTAATATATGATATAAACCATTACAAATGTTTAAGTAAATAACTCAAGACAAACATAATATCAGTATACAAAATCATACAACTACAATTGGCCATCGGTTCCACAATGACGTTGCTTGCGATTTCGTGGCCCTCTACACGGACCAGTATTACTAGGATAATTTTGCTGTGTTGCAATCCTAGTTACTTGGGATATATTTTCATCAGAATAACTCGAAAACTGGATAGGTGTTGGATTGTTTCTCGATGGTTGCATCTCCTCAAAATTTCTTTGGGGTTCAAAACCCATTAGAGATATATAATTTTGAGCCTGTGGGGATTGTGGAGTATAATAACCTGAACTATCAAAAACAGTAGATGGACCAGCAGCAATATCAAATCCACCAGAAGGCCCAGCAAATGATGCAAATCCATCGGAAGGCCCAGCAAATGATGCAAAACCACCAGTTGGCCCAGCAATTGAAGCTAATCCACTAGATTGACCAGCAGCAGAGTATCAAATCCACCGGAAGGCCAATAACATAAAAAAACCACCAGATTAGCCAATAGTGTCAAAACCACCGGATGGGCCAGTAGTGTCAAAACCACCGGATGGGCCAGCAGTGTCAAAACCACCGGATGGGCCAGCAGTGTCAAATCCAACAGATGGGTGGAAACCAATCTCATATACGCGAGGCGATATAACCATTACAGTGATTCTCTCATAACACTGCATGTAGTCATCGTCTGTGGACTTTGACCTACCACATGGTTCACCAGTGGCGACATTCTTAGAATCCTACGCCACGTCCTAAGATGTATTTTGTGAAATTTGGCCCAATCCATATTACGATGACCAATTCGGGTTACGTCATGTAGGTCATTATCGTCAAGTACAGGTGATGGAATTGACTGGCATATATTGAACTGTCGCATCACCCGGTTAGGACGATGAATCTCCACAATTTGGAAGCAGATAAGAGGGCAAATGCTTCTCCAAATATCATTATTATATGTAATAATAATGGAATTAACATCAGCGGCCTCTGTGTCATACACGATCCAGTTAAACTGCACATCGTTAAAATAAAAAAAATGGTCGACCAATATATTGAAATCATCATAAATTTTCAAAATTCAATTACATAATTTAGGTTTACCTCGTCATTACTCATTTGGTCGAGAGAATGTCGTATAAGTCTGACCGAATGTTTTGCTATATGGGTGTGACGAAACATAGTGTTCCACCTATTATAAAAAAAATGTTAAATATTGCAATGTTTTATCATTTTAATATTAGTATTCAATAAAAAGAAATTTGTTACCGTGCACCGTAGGGAGCAACGGGAACATTCTCAGGGGCAACCAGAGTTTTTAATTGTCGGTCAGGTTCGGACATTGTATCCTACTCCATGCCCAAATCTGCCAATAAACTTAAAAATATTTTAAAATATTAAACGTGTAAGGTATTTGTAAGAGAAAAATATTTCATATATCTGCAAAATATACAAAAGCCCAGTGATAGTGCATTTTCCTATCGCTGATGCACTGCACATTTCATGGTATAATAAGCCAACACTGCATTGCCCCAACTATATGTGTTCACATCTTCCAAATCTTCAAGTAGCTGCACATACATGAGCTTTACAGAGCTAATATTATAATATGGAAGCAAAATTCCACATATAATCATCAAAGCTATCCACCAAGTGTACTTTATTACATCGATCTTTGAGCTCATATCAGAGATACGATTAGCTCGACAGTGATTGTCTAGAGCGGTCATTCTTAGGTGACCGCCTTTAAATTTTGCTTCTGGCGGCTCAATCCCAGTAACTCAAGACATGTTTCTTGCCATTCTTCTACACGTTGTGAATCATCTACCCAGTTACTGGTTGATCATCAACTTTCAGAGCCCAAATTATTGAAAGTTCTTGTAAAGTAATGGTAGCCTCACCAAATCTAAAATGAAATGTATGGGTCTCAGGCCGCCATCGCTCGACAATAGCGGTAATCAAATGATTATCGTACATACAATAGCTAGATTGTAAAACACCGTAAAATCTCATATCAGAGATATGCCTCCAAACATGATCGTGCATCACATTCTCATTATTCAACCCCCGGATAAGGTTATCTCTACGTTTCACTTTTAGAATATTATCAATATTCTCGGATAAACAACACTGAAGATATGCATAGATTGTAGATATAATACAGTTGAATCTTCGGGACCTCGATTTAATGTCATCCTAAAATTAATAAAAAAAATTAACACTCATATCAACCGTTTATAATATCAGAAAAAATATGCTATACGTACATATTTAAAAAATAATAATTTTATAATATTACTAAAAATATACTATACGTACATATTTAAAAAATAATGAATTTTTTGATTTCTTTTAAAAAAATTATGTAACAAAAACAACACATGAACAATCTATAATATTTTAAATAATTTACTAACCTTTAATAATAAAGGTGCACGAAGGAATTTTTGAAGACAAGGAAGAAGGAAAGCTCCTGATAAAAAAAAACAAGGAAGGAAAGCTGTGAAGTGGAGGAAAAATATATGTATTTGATACAATTTTATCACATATTTTATAGAGGGTTTTCGAGTTCTGGGTTTAATTAAGTAGTTTTTTGGTTTTGGTTGGTTTTAAGTAAGCGGCCGCTAGACAATAAATAGACGCCAACTATGTAGGAGGCCCCTAATTCACGTAGTGGCCGCTTACCGCTACACAAAAAATAGCCGCACACTACGTGGGCGGCCCCTAATCACGTACACAATAAAGAGCCGCCCTCCGTGAGGGCGGCCAGTATCAAGTTCGGAGCCGCCTGTCCAACAGGCGGCTCCTAACTCTATTAATTAACCAATGTGGCTCCTAACTCTATTAATTAACCAATGTGGTGGACATCACAAGCTAAAAAATCACCCGATCAAAGAAAAAATAATCAATTGTCAAATCTCCCTATAAGCTCGGTTTTTTAGATGATACAACAATTCAATATGGTATCAAAGTCTATGGCAACGCTGAGGTCCTGGTTCAAACTGACAAAGAACTACACTAACATAAAATATCTATTTGATGAACCTCCTAAAGAAGATGAACAAATCGGGCTCACAAGTAAAATGAGAGTGTTACAGAGAATAAATAATAAGTTATCAAATCTCTCTATAAACTCATAAAGACGAAAATTCGACAATCAGTACCTACACTCCTACTCCGCTCTCTCTTCGTTCCTCAGTGGGAAACTACCCTTCATCCAGTTTGACGTGTATCCTGGCTTCTGCCCCTTCCTCCACCACTGGATCCACCTTAAACTGATGTAGAACGCCTGCCCCAATGCTTTCTTCATTTGCAAGAACGCCATGTCCTTCCCAAGGCCGATGCGTCGTCCATCCACTGCATATATGTAGGAATCCCAGCTCACAAAACGCTAGTTGCATTTATCTGGATAAACATGAATAGGCTAATTAATCAAAGTTATCTATTGTTTACATTAAAAAAAAAACTCAAATAATCATTGCATAAATTACTAGTTTCATATGATAAGTAATCTAATGAAACTGGTGGGATAATTAATATTTGGGTGTTTTCGTGGGAAGATAAAAACATTCCTCTACCCTTGTTTATTTTCTATTTATGTTATTATTTTGAAAATTAAATAAAAATGATTAAAAAATATTTAATAATTAAAATTAAAAAATTATATTATTATACATATTAAGTTGGAAATAGTAAAATATATTTAAGTAAAAATAATCCAATGAGTAAAATATTGAGTAATAAATATTTAAAAAATGTGCAAATTATTATAAATATGTTTCATAAATGCATGTGTTAATGCATGTATTAATGAAATTATTTTAAAACGTAATATTTGTTATGAAACGTATATTGGATGTCCATTTACCTTCCGCCTTCCGTCTTCCGCCCATGTAACTCATAATCTTAAGCCTATAAATAGTGGCTTAAAGTGAAATGAAACATATATGAAAAGCTCTCTAAATTTCTATCTATAAATTGTTCTCTTTATAATACAATACTATTATTTTATAAGACGTTATCAGCACGAATCTCTAGCTAACTTTGTGTAAGTGTGGTAAGTTTTATTTGTTTTCTTGATTTTAATTACATTATGTCAATCTTGCAAAACTCGAGTTTGTTGCTCTTGATATCCCTGGAAAGAATTATCTATCATGGGTACTAGATGCTGAAATTCATCTAGAGGCAAATGGTCTTGGAGAAACCATCAAAGAAGAAAGTATAGCCACAAATCAAGAAAAGGCTAAATCAATGATCTTCCTCCGTCACCACCTTGACGAATGGTTAAAAACAGAATATTTGACAGTAAAGGATCCCTTTGCCTTGTGGACTAGCTTGAAGGGAAGATATGAACACCAAAAAACGGTTATTATTCCAAAAGCTCGTTATGAGTGGATGCACTTACGCTTGCAAGATTTTAAAACTGTAAGTGAGTATAATTCAGCAATTTTCCGAATCAGTTCAAAGTTGAAATTATGTAGGGAAAATGTAATTGATGAGGATTTATTGGAGAAAACATTCTCCACTTTTCACGCATCGAATGTGCTCCTGCAACAGCAATATCGTGAAAAGGGTTTCAAAAAATATTCTGAATTGATTTCTTGTCATACGTATGAAAGGCCACTGGACTCGTACTTGTCGTACGCCAAAGCATCTTGCTGATCTCTATCAAGAATCATTGACGAAAAAAGAGAAAATGGTAGAGACAAATTTCAATAGCAAAGATGTTAATCTTGACCATAATTTTGTTGACAATGGTTTTAATGATTTTACTTCTTTTGATGTTGCTGATTTCTTTGTCAATTCACCCTGAAGGTGTACTAGTCATGGAAATGCTTAAGAATTTTCATTTTATGTTTGTAAATAAATATTTCATTTTATGTTTGCAAATAAATATTTATAATAAATGTTTATTGTCAATATTTCTTTTATTATAAAAATATTTTATTTATCATAAACAGAAGTAGGAAAAAAGCTCATTTTGAAAATTAATTTTTTTGAAGAAAATGGACGATCCAATGATCATTGACAAAGAATTATTTTTGGCAGACAGTGCAACAACACACTCTATACTTAAGGATAAGAAGTATTTTTCATATCTAATAATGAAAGAAGCTCATGTTAGTACCATATCTGGTAATGCAAAATTAATTGCAGGCTCCGGAAGAGCAACTATAATTTTACCTGGAGGAACCAAATTTTACTTTGATAATGCTTTATTTTGCTCAAAGCCTCAAAGAAACTTATTGAGCTTTAAAGATATTCGTAAAAATGGATATCATATTGAGACAAAAAGTGAAGATAATAATGAATACTTGTATATTACAAGTATTAACTTTGGAAAGAAAGTTGTTTTGGAAAAATTACCTTCTTATTCCTCTGGATTATACTACACATATATAACTATAATTGAAATATATGCAACGATAAACCAGCAGTTTACTGATCATAATGATTTTATCATTTGGCATGATCGGTTGGGTCATCCCGGTTTTATAATGATAAGAAGAATTTTAGAGAATTCAAGTGGTCATTCTTTGAAGAGCCAGAAGATTCTTCAATCCAATGAATTTTCATGTGCAGCTTGTTCTCAAGGCAAGTTAATCATAAGGCCGTCACCGATGAAAATTAAAAATGAATCTCCTGCATTTTTAGAACGCATACATGGAGATATTTGTGGGCCTACCCACCTTGTGGACCATTTTGATATTTTATGATTTTAATTGATGCATCAACGAGATGGTCACATGTATGCCTATTGTCAACTCGCAACTTGGCATTTGCAAAATTACTTGCCGAGTTAATTCGGTTACGAGCACATTTTCCAGATTATACTATCAAGAAAATTCGTCTTGATAATGCTGGTGAATTTACATCACAATCTTTTAATGATTATTGTATGTCTGTTGGAATAATTGTTGAACATCCTGTAGCTTATGTTCATACACAAAACGGTCTTGAAGAATCGTTTAATAAGCGTCTTAAATTGATTGCACGGCCATTGCTCATGAGAGCTAAACTCCCAATATCTGCGTGGGGACATGCTATTTTGCATGCAGTTGCATTAATTCGCATAAGGCCAACGAATTATCATGATTATTCTCCCCATTAATTTGGTTTTGGTCAGGAACCAAACATTTCCCATCTTAGAATTTTTGGATGTGCAGTTTATGTTCCAATTGCTCCACCACAACGCACAAAGATGGGACCTCAAAGGAGATTGGGCATATATGTTGGGTATGAATCACCTTCTATAATAAAATATCTTGAGCCAAAAACTGGAGATTTATTTACGTCTCGTTTTGCTGATTGTCATTTTGATGAATCATTTGTCCCAACATTAAGGGGAGAAAATAAACAGTCGTTTGATAAAATTATGTGGAATGAATTGTCAGTATCTCATTTTGATCCTCGCACAAGACAATGTGAACTTGAAGTTCAAAAGATAATTCATTTGCAAAAGTTAGCGAATCAATTGCCAAATGCTTTTTCTGACCTAAAGCGTTTGACCAAGTCACATGTACCGGCTGTTAATACTCCGATTCGAATTAATGTCCCTGAAGGACTTTTTACCATTATTAATAAATTAAAGGCGCCTATGAAACGTGGTAGACCAGTCGGTTCTAAGGATAAAAATCCTCGAAAATGAAAAGAAGTTAATAATGAAGATGGTAAAATCGAGGAAATTGAAAATCCAGAAGAATTCTCAAAATAAAAAACTCTTTAAGAGTTTCCAGACATGACAAATAATAAACTTCCAGAAGAAGTTCAGGTACCTGAAAATTTTCATAATAATGAGATCTCAATAAATTATGCCATGAGTGGGAAAAGATGGACGATATACAACCAATGTTGATGATAAATTTGCATATACTACAACGCTTACTATTATGAATGAGAGCGAGGATCATGAACCAAAATCTGTGGATGAATGCAGACTTAGAAATGATTGGCAAAGATGGAAAGATGCAATTCAAACAGAGTGGGATTCGATGACACAGCGTAAAGTTTTCGGACCAGTAATACGCACACCTGAAGATGTGCAACCAGTTGGTTATAAATGGGTCTTTGTGCGAAAATGAAATTGTGCGGTATAAGGCAAGACTTGTTGCACAAGGTTTTTCCCAAAGACCTGGTATTGATTATGAGGAGACATCTTCTCCTGTGGTGGATGCAACAACTTTTCGTTATTTGCTTAATCTGGCAGATGAACAACTAGAAATGCGTCTTATGGATGTTATTACTGCCTATTCGTATGGTTCACTTGATAATGACATTTATATAAAAATCCCTGAAGGTTTAAAATTACCTAAGGGACATGACCACGGTTCTAGAGAACTTTACTCGATCAAATTGTATCAATCGCTATATGGCCAAGCTGGGCGCATATGGTATAATCGCCTTGGTGAATAATTGATGAAACAAGTCTATATGAAATGATCCCATTTGTCCAAGCGTTTTTATTAAAAGGTCTGGAACTGAGTTTGCAATCATTGTAATATATGTTGATGATTTAAATATTATTGGGACTCCTGAGGAGCTCAAGAAAGCTATGGATTATTTGAAGCAAGAATTTGAAATGAAGGATGTTGGAAAAACAACATTTTGCCTAGGCTTGCAAATTGAGCACTTAGAAAATGGCATCTTGTTACATCAGTCTGCGTATACAGCAAAAATGCTTAAACGATTCTATATGGATAAAGCACATCCACTAAGCACATCTATGGTTGTAAGATCACTTGATGTGCACAAAGATCCTTTTCGACCTCATGAAAATAATGAAGAACTACTAGGCCCAGAAGTACCATATCTTAGTGCTATTTGAGCAATGTATCTTGCTAATCATACACGCCATGATATATCGTTTGCTGTGAATCTGCTAGCAAGATATAGTTCTTCACCTACATGATTACATTGGAATGGTGTTAAACATATATTTCGCTATCTTCAAGGAACGATGGATATGTGCCTTTATTGTCTTAAGGCACCCAAATTTGATCTCATAGGTTATGTAGATGCTGGATATTATCTGATCCTCATAATGCTCGGTCACAAACGGGTTATGTGTTCACATGTGGTGGTACAACTATTTCTTGGCGTTCTATGAAACAAACTATAACTGCCACTTCTTCTAATCATGCTGAATATTGGCGATCCATGAAGCAAGTCCGGAATGTGTTTGGTTAAGATCTGTAAATCCATCATATTCGAGGAACATGTGGTTTGCATTTGGACAAAAATGTTTCTACAACTTTGTTCGAAGATAATGCTTCATGCATCGCTCAATTGAAGGAAGGATACATCAAAGGCGATATAACGAAACACATTTCACCAAAATTCTTTTTCACTCGTGATCTTCAAAAGAATGGTGAGATCAATGTTCAACAAATTCGTTTAAATGACAATCTGACTTATTTATTCACAAAGTCTATACCAACTTCAACATTTGAAAAGTTAGTTCACAAGATTGGAATGCGACGACTAAAAGATATCAAATGATGAGCTCAAGAAGTGGAATTATTTCACACTGTACTCTTTTTTCCTTAACCATGTTTTTTTTCCCAACGAGTTTTTCCTGGTAAGGTTTTTAATGAGGCAGTGTATGGACATCCAAGGGGGAGTGTTATAAATATGTTTCATAATGCATGTGTTAATGCATGTATGAATGAAAGTATTTTAAAACGTAATATTTGTTATGAAACGTATATTGGATGTCCATTTACCTTCCGCCTTCCGCCCCATGTAACTCATAATCTTAAGCCTATAAATAGCGGCTTAAAGTGAAATGAAATATATATGAAAAGCTCTCTAAATTTCTCTCTCTAAATTGTTCTCTTTATAATACAATACTATTATTTTATAACACAAATTTATAATTTATTAACTAAATTAATATTATTTTTTGATAAATGTAGATACCTAAAATAATAAAATTATGTAATTGTTGGAAGATTTCTATGTTTTTGTGATAAAAATGTCTACCGCATTGACCAAAGTCTACTGCCTTAAAGCGGCTACCACTATCATTTAAGAAAGTCTACTGATCTAAAGGTCTACTGGAAGTAACCATTTTAAAATGTCTACTGCTTCAGCTATTCTACCGCAAAGCCACACGAAGGATGCCTACTGGTAGAAGTCTAATGGAATAGACTAACAAGAAGGATCTTGGAAGACAGTAGATGATCGCCGAACAAGACAAGCTTTATCTGACAAATAGTACAAGAAGAGGCACTACACTGATAGCGTCACCATTTGCGTCAGATTTGCTAGTCGTTCACGAATATGGAAAGTGTTGGGATATGCCCTAAGACAAGTCATTGGATGATTGTTTGGACGTACAATGTTTATGATTTTATGAATGGCAATTCATTATTATATATTATTCGTGTAACTGTGCAATGTGAATTAATATATATGTTAATGTCCTTAGAATAATATTGTATTATTCTTAAACATTGTCCCTAGTCAAGTATTATCATGAATAAGGATAATGATAATACGTAGAGACTAGTATGTGTTGATTGATGAATTGTTCATTGATATGAGATATCAAATCAACACATGGGTACATGTTAGAGAACGATGTACTGGACAGACCCACCATGAGAATGCTACATGGATAGTTATATGAGTGTCATAAGTAATTCTCATAGTGATAATAATGTATGTAATCCTTACGACTTGTGATCATCAGAGATCCCAACATAAGGAGTTATGTATCTTGATATTGTCAAACGTTACCCGTAACAGGGTAAACTATAAAGGCGACTATTGGATACACTACGAATTATGTAGAGGGGTGTTGACTGATCGAGATAGGATTTGTCCCTCCTATATAACAGGAGATGTGTTTGGCCCTTGATCAAGTGAGAACTAAAATGCATGGCCATGCTCGAATGAGTCGATATGAGATATCGAGCTTATTCGTTTATTCTAGTTCTACTTGGGGATCAAGAAATAAAGATTGAATATACGAGTATGACTATTCCATGACTCGTGTTCAATCTAAACACAAAGGACAAAGGGATTAAGTTACATGGTTAATATTATCACAAGTTCCTAGGCCTATTATGTCGAGTCATTGACATTCTTGTAATTTGGGTAGCATTGATGTGTTGCTAGATACCGCTCATTGCTTGCGACATAAAATGAGATTTTATGTCACTACCAACATTACAAGATCCTATCGGGTCGCACAAAAGATTAAATCGAGAAGCGAAATTAAATTCATTGAATGAATTAATTAATTAAGAAGAGTCTTAATTAAGTAATTAAAAGGTTTTAATTAAATCATGGGTTTGGGCCCATAAGACTTTGAGAAAGTCTTGAACTTAATTAAGCCCTTTTAATTACATGGTATAATCAATTGTAGGAGACAATTTTAATATCATTCCAACCTACACAAAACAAGCACACGGCCGCCTCCTTCACGTTACAAGGTTGCTCTCGGCTTCTTCATAATCGTGGGGTATTCTTGTGTGATTTCCGGCAATTATTCGATTGTGAATCGAGTGTGCTTCTTGTTCTGGTCTAAGAACGAGTCTAGCAACTTGTTCTTAGACTATCCCTTCACCCGATTTGATCGTGTGGATACCGTTGAGGCAAAACTTGATAAGTTTTGCTTGTGACTCGTAGAAGACGTTGGACGTGGTGCTGCTCCGTGGAATCTGCTCAAACACGCTACAAGGGTGAGACCTTTGATCCTTTATCCGATATGAACACCTATGTATAGATCCGGTGTTTAGTAATCCATAAAATTTTATTCCGCTGCGTTGCTATGCATGATGGATTACTTACAGAAAGAAGACAAGGATTTTTGGATGCTAATCAAAGGAAGATTTTAAGCAACTCTTTCCATATATAGAAAAGTTGCCGTTGGACTTTAGAGTCTATAAATACGACAACATGGAGCTTGAAAAACTCTCGCTTACATCCTGAATCAAAAGCTCCAATATCCTGACACTCATAATCTAGCACTCAAAAAGCTACAGAGCAGTAACCCTTCAAAGTGATCTTGAAGATCAAAAGTCTTAAGTCTACTGCTCAAAGATCTACCAAGCTTAAATAGTTTTATTCATTGAGTGAGTGTTTGAGAAATCATTGTAAACTCAGACATTAGTTCTGAAGTCTTTGTGACATTCTTTGTGAGCTGTGTGAACTAGGAGTTTAGGCTATCTGTGTGATATTAGCCTAAGTGGGGTTGTACAAAAAGTTTTTTAAACTCAAAGTCTTCTAGTGAATCCTTCCTGCAAAGGAATAATGGGAGATGTAGAAGCGGTTCGTGCTTCGAACTTCCAGAAACAATCACTGTCTCTTTACTTCACTGCACTTACTTTACTGTCTCTTTTATAATTGCCTATCAGTTCATGTTCACAAGTTCGGTAGACATCTTCCGCATATATTTTTAGTTATCTACTGCCTTGGAAATCAATTGAGACCTTATTGCAGCACTTAACAATCTGCTGTATTTAAAAGAAACGAGAATTCCAGCCTAGTATTTATTCAACCTCGGTATCAGAGCAGGTCTTCTCAATTGTGAGAATACCAGAACTGATAGCCTAATTCAGCAAGGTTCCCATGTTCAAGAAAGATGAATATGATGATTGGAGACTGCGGATGCAAACTCCTCTATGTGCTCAGGACGATATGTGTTATGTTATCACCGACGGACCAATGAAGATTCTAAAAGTTAACACATCCACCGAAACTGCAAGTGGTGCACCTCACATGCTTGAAAAGGAAAGATCAAGTTGGACAAATGAGGAGAAGAAAAAGGCAAATCTGGACAATGTGACCAAGGGTATTCTATTCAAAACTTTGGACAAGAAGAAGTTCAATAAAATCAAGATGTGTCCTACGGCAAAAGACATCTGGAAAAGATCTCACAATTATGCGATAGAAATGACCAGACAAAGGAGAACAAGTTGATTGTAGCTCTACAAAAATCTGATAACATCAAGATGATGCCCGGTGAAACTCTAAATGAATATGATAAAAGTGTTACTATCATCATCAGTGAACTCAACAGTCTCGGGAAGGAGCATTCTAACAGAGATAGTGATGAGAGATCTCCCAAAAGAATGGGATGTGAAGACCATAACAATGAGATAATCTAAGGACTTAAACGAGATAGATCTACATGATCTATTTTCCAATTTAAAAGCTTCTGAGTTTGAACTGGGATTTCGAGTCGAGGATGAACCCAGTACTAGTCAGCCAACCAAGGCTTTTGCTGCTGCAGAAACTCAGTCTGCTGCAGTAGACAAGACACCGGAACAATTTTGCACTAATGCAATGGCTATGTTCGTAAAGAAGTTTGGCAAATTCATGAAGAAGAGCTACAAGAAGTATCAACCATCACCCAGAAATTTCAAAGCCAAAGAAAAGTCAGATGAAGATGAACGTGTATGCTTTAACTGTCAGAAGCCAGGACATTTCATCGCTGATTACACCTAAGGGATGACCAGAGAAAGGGTTCTAAGGGCTATAAGAAGTCTAAGGAGAAGAGAAGATCATCCAGAAGTGATAAAGATTAAAAAGTCCTTGTTGCTGAAGAAAACAAGAGTAAATGGGCTGTTAGACTCAGAGTCAGCAGAATCTCCTAGCTCTTCAAGCGAAAGTGAAGATGAAGGAGTTCACTGTCTGATGACCAATGATGATAGTGAGGTAAATGATTCTAACTTCTCTGAATTCAATCATACTGAACTCACCACTGCACTACATGACATGATAAATGAGTATCAACAGCTGTATGAGTCCTTCAAGAATTACAAGACAGAACATACAAGCCCAGCAGAACATCAAACTTGATTGTGAACAATCGAGGGAGATGGAATGCTTAAGGACAAAAGTAAGTCTACTCGAGAATGAAAGGGACGAAGCGAAATGTGCACAACAAAAACTTACCAACTTGGCTCGCGCATGAAACACATCGGCAGCTAAGAAAGACAAAATACTAGAGTTGATTAAGCTTGCTAGCGATCTTGCTGGTATAGGCTATAACAACTATGATAGTAACGCTGCTAGCACAAGATCTCAACTGTGTCTGGTGAAAAACAAGTCTCAAACACTTTGTTAAATCCATAGTATATGAACCAAATGAGTTGGAGCTGGAACCTGCCAAGCCTATACTCGTTAAGGAACGTGAATCACACAAATGTATTGGTTACTTTAAGCTAGTAGAGAAGCTCAGACCAGTACAGAAGTCAACTAATGGACATAAGCCTACTGGTAAGGTAACTCGAGAGGCAAAACCTAACTTGTATGATAATTGTATGCATGTCCAGAAGAGATACATTTTTCCAAGTAGGAATCAAAGACAAAAACAACATGCATAAACTCAATATCACACACAACTCCCTAGAACACCGTCACCATCTTTTGCACGCACGTTTCATGACACACACAGACCCAAAAAGTTCTGGGTTGTCCAAGTGTGGGTCCCGAAAGGGCTAATCCCGTCTGGACCCAAGTAGGATTGGGTATCGATGATTTCATCGCTTTAGTTGCAGAGATCTAGGATCCAGCTAGTTCAGAGCTCATAATGGTTTTCTGGACAGTGGATGCTCTAGACATACGACAGGAAGTGCATGTCTACTATCTGAGTTAGTAGACTCTACCGGACCAAGAATAACGTTCGGTGATTACTCGAAAGGTAGAACAATGGGTAATGGTAAGATTATCCATAGTGACATTATTATTAAAGATGTGTTATTAGTTGAAAATCTATGCTATAACTTAATTAGCATTAATCAACTAATCGGTGACAACTCGAAAGGTAGAATCGTGGGTAAGGGTAAGATTATCCATGGTAACATTATTATTAAAGATGTGTTATTAGTTGAAAATCTATGCTATAACTTAATTAGCATTAGTCAACTATGCGATAATGGACACTCAGTAGAGTTCAACCAGCACCCCTGCACAATAAGATCTATTGATGGTAATATTTTGCTTGTAGGTAAAAGACATGAAAACACTTATAAGATTGATTGAAACTTTTGATCAACCAGCCTCACCTACTTGCTTTGCTGCCTTGAATAATTCTAAAAATTGACTTTGGCACAAACGTTTGAGTCACTTAAATTTTAAAACTATTGATATTCTGTATAAACAAGATCTTGTTGACGGTATGCCCAAGATTGAATTTTCAAAGGATAAGGTCTGCTCAACATGTCAAATGGGAAAGCAGATCAGATCGACTTTTAAAAATAAGGGGTGTAAATCTTCTTCTCGGTGCCTACAGTTGCTGCATATGTATCTTTTTCGTCCTATACCAGAAACAAGTCTAGGGGAAATAAAGTATACACTAGTCACTTGGGTTTTCTTTCTAAGTACCAAAGATCAGGCAACTCCTAAGCTGATCAAACTACTAAAGAGACTTAAAAATGAACAGTTGTGCGTGATAGATAGGATTCGTAGTGACAAGGGTACTGATTTTACCAACACTCACTTGGATCATATCTAGATGATTTTGGTGTGAAACACGAGTACTCTGCTGCAAGAACTCTACGGCAAAATGGGATTCTTGAGCGTAGGAACCGCACCTTGAAAGAGGCCGCGGGAACTATGCTTGCAGAGTCAGGGATTTCACAACGCTTTTGGGCAGAAGCAACACAAAACAGATCAATGGTTAACAAACGAGTTAACAAAACACCTTATGAGATCTGGAATGGCAGTAAGTCAAATATTTCATATTTTATGTGTTTGGTTGCAAATATTTTATTCACGACAATGGAAAGACTCATCTAACCGCCTTTGATGATAAATCTGATGCAATAAATTTTTCATGGCTACTCTGTTGTTAGTAAGACATTTAGTAATAGATCACTTGCAGTAGATGAATTTATCCATGTTATATTTGATGAATCTCTTGATAATTCCTTAACTGAATTATAAGCTAATAATTTGAGTGATCGGTTAGAAAATACGCATATTGATGATGAGTTGGATACAGTATAAGGGTTGACTGCATCTTAGAACCAGAAGTTTCGGAAGCACAAGCAGAAGAGCCTACTACTCCACAAGAGTTAGACTCTGCTACCGATGACACTACTGAATCTACCCCTACTGCAGTGGATATCACAAATGACAATGATGAATTAATCTAGTCCACTGATCTACCGACTCGAATACCTACCGACGAAGGAACAAATCCCCTTAGACCTCCGCTTCGGTGGAAGAAGAACCACCCATCTAAGCTGATCATAGGTAACCCTATTGCTCCTTTACGAACCAGAGGACAGAATATTAATGAATATCTTCATGATGCATTCATCTCTCAGTAGAACCTAAAATGATAGATGATGCTATTATAGATCCAAACTGGGTAGATGCTATGCAAGAAGAACTGAATCAATTTGAGAGAAGTAAATTTTGGCACTTAGTACCACGTTCACTGCATCACACGTTATAGGTACCAAATGGGTATTCAGTAATAAATTGGATGAAAATGGTACTGTAATCATAAATAAGGCATGATTAGTTGCACAGGGATATATGCAGGAAAAGGCATTGATTTCGATGAAACATTTTCCCATCTAGCTCGACTAGAAGCCATTCGAATATTTCTTGTATTTGCTGCATTTAAAGACTTTAAAATCTACCAGATGGACGTTAAGAGTGCTTTTTCTTAACGGTAAGCTTCAGGAGGAAGTCTGTAGAGCAACCTCCTGGCTTTGCAAACCATCAGCAGCCATCCCATTTTTACAAATTGGACAAGCTTTGTATGGTTTAAAGCAAGCTCCGCGTGCATGGTATGAAACTGTCAAAATATTTAATCGAGCATGAATTTACCATTGTCACGGTGGACAAGACGTTTTTAAGTTTACTAAGGTGACCATACGTTACTGGTCCAAGTTTATGTTGATGATATTATTTTTGATAGTACTAACCCAAAACATTGCGAGAAATTTTCTAAGTTAATGCTGGACCAGTACGAGATGAGCATGATGGGAGAATTATCATTCTACCTAAGCTTACAGGTGAAGCAGTCAACTGAAAGAATCTTCATAAATCAAGAAAAATACACAAAGGAACTTTTGAAGAAGTATGGTATAGAAACCAGCTCTGCTGTTTCCACCCCATGAGTTCATCTGCCAAGTTAGATTTAGATGAAGGGGGATACCGGTTGAGGTAACCTTGTATCGCGGTATAATTGGTTCCTTACTGTATTTGATTGCCAGTAGACCTGATATAATGTTTGTTGTTTGCATATGTGCTCGCTTTCAAGCCAATCCTAAACAATCACACTACATTGCTGCCAAGAGGATTTTAAAATATTTAAAAGGAAATGAAAAATGTTAGCCTCTGGTATCCCAAGGATTCCACTTTTAATTTAATTGGATATTCAGATGCTGACTATGCAGGATGTAATATTGATAGGATGCGCACCAGTGAATATTGTCAATTCCTAGGAGATATGTTGATTTCATGGGGTTCCACGAAGCAAACATCCATCGCAATATCTACTGCAGAAGCAGAATACCTTGCTGCTGGAAGCTGCCGTGCTTAACTGTTATGGTTTCAACATCAATTAAGAGATTATGGAATTGAGTCTACTGAGGCACCTATTTCTGTGACAATACGTCAGCTAGTACCATCACTTACAATCCAGTTTTTCATTCTCAGACCAACATATTGATATTTTCTATCATTTTATCCTAGATCATGTAATGAAGAAGGAGATATGATTGGAGTATATATCTATTGAACAACAAGCAGCATATATCTTCACGAAACCCCTACCGGGACGCTAAGTTTTCCTATTTTTGCAATATACTTGGTTTAGTAGATATAACTAAGTAATCATCTTTTGTTTAATTTCCTACTTGCTTGTTTGATGGGGAATTAAATTTAGGATATTGTATGAATGTAGGGGAAATAAGAATTAATGGGGTTTGCTTATTTAGAAAAGGTTTACTGATGCTATGCTAGTAATACAATGGTCTACTATAGTAAGGTATTCCAACTACCCGGAAGTCCTTACATACCAGTAGACGTTACCACGTACGCTAGCTAAGGGAAACTTTTTCTTTCCTTATTTAATGACCAATTGGAACGTCGAATTTCATTTTTTTTATTCATTATGACTTAATTAATTTCAATTTCCAAAATCGTCATCGGTTATTAGATTTCAAATCTTTCAAATTCTTAGCTTAGATGATTAACACGTGTCCATGTGTCTAGTCATCCACAAAACGGCGTTACATCCCCACTCCATTCTCAACCGTCATTTCTTTATATATCTTTATATATAACTATTCACTTTCACCATTTACAGTTTACCGTGATAATATGTCCTCGAGTTTTTCTCTTCAATTTTTACAGACTCGGAGTTTTTGAAGTCTCACTGCTCATTCAACAATGACGTCCAGAGCCGATCAATCTAACTTCATCACCAACGCACTACACGTGGATTTTGAGTCAGTGCTTGCTTTGCCTGATATGGATGTTGTAAGGGAACGGTTGGAAAATTCAAGGCTGGGGACAATGTTGAATCTGGCTCCCACTTTCTACAAGGAGCAGTTATTTGAATTTTACAGCTCTGGGGAGGTTATCGGAGACTCCATCGTCGCTACCGTGTCTGAAATCCAGGTCACCATTACTACTGCTTTCTTCGCATCCATCTTGGCCCTACCAACTGATAACAGAGCCATCTGACATCTCGGGTGACATCAGAAACAAGATGAGTCCGGAAGCATTCTGAAATCATTGTTTAAGAAATCACTGCTGAAACTTCCCTGTCGGATCTTTACGGATATAGTTGCCAAAGGTCTGCTATACAGGGAAGGTTCTTTTGACACAGTTATGTCAGAGAAATTTGACGTAATGTGTGTCATTATAGAAAGAATCCTAGTAAACTAGTCAAAATTTGTCTTCCGTGTATAAGCAACATGATTGACTCAGCAAAGGGCCACTCGGGATATGCCCTTCCACTCAGTCATCTACTGGTCAATTTATATGTGCCAGTCGGGGAGGCCACTACCATGCACTCCACCAGGATGATAAATGATAAATAAATTGCTCAACAATGGAAGCTATTCTCCTCCAGGAGTAAAGGAGTTGTTCCCAAGAAGACCACTACTAAAAGGAAGAAGCCTCAAGTGGTGAGTGATTCTGAGCCTGCTCTTTTAGAATCAACTGACTCTGCTCCTCCTCTTCCACCAAAAAAGATCAGATCAACCAGGAAAAGAGCTGCTGCATCAATTACTGAAATGTCTACTGCAACAAAAGTTGAGTCTGCTGTGCTGCCTACTAATGGGCAGTTGCAAAGATTACTGAATGCCTCTCCAGCAATTCAGAGTTCACTATTGCTGCTGTTGAGAATATTCATGTTGCCTCGGTTGATTCAGACATCAAGCCTACTGGGTACCTCAGAGCATTTTTTTCTTTTACTGATATGTTGCCTACTGCTGAGAGGATAGTCACGTCTACTGCAGCCATTACTCATGAACCAGCAACCTCTATCGAGGCAAAGTTCCCACCTCTACCATGGCGATTGAAATAACTCGGTCTGGACATGGTTGAAGAGTATGTCCAAAATAAGTTGGAAAATTTTGACTTTTGGGTCAAGGCTAGGATTAAGTTACGCCTAAATAACTTCTCAAAGATCTTAAAGAAGGCAAAGAAAACAGAGAATAAAATTCTCAAGAGATTACAGACCGACGATGTGGAACAAGGTCTGAAGCTGAGAGAAGTTTACCGTCTTATCCATCACATCAAGAAATTAGACGAGTTGGTGAGAACGAGGCATGAGCATTTTGATCAAATTTCAGGGACAGCTACCGATGATGTTGCTATCATACGATTTTTGGAAGCTCGCCTGAACTTGGCGAAAAATACTTTGCATGATCTACAGGATGTTCTGGGTATTCAACTACCTCTTAACACTGTTTAAGCAGACCCTTTGGACTTTTAAATTGTTGAAAGTTAACCGCCGGAGTCTCCCTCAGTCCAAATGACGACTACCTCACCAATAGAGGCCACAATGCCGTAGAGGCCACAATGCCTACTGGTTAACTTGCTACTGCTGTATCTCCACTACCATCCTCACCTTTGCAACAACCACAACCCCCTGCTGTTGACATTCTCAACCTAGATGATGTCATCAAGTCAATAGTGAATAATGTTAACCTTGCTGTTGAGCAAGACTTATCCACCAAAGACATGATGATTGAATCAACCAATGCCCTGGACATAATCCCTCCAACCCTTATTCAAACACTGAACCATCTCAACTTTTGTTGACCGGACCTTTGCCTCTCTTCTTTCTCAACCCATATTGGAACAAAATCCCCTATTGTATCTGAACCAAACCACTTTTTTTCTCAATCAATTGCACACCCACCAACCTTACCGTCTCAAATCCCCCCTGCTCAACTTCTGGAGATCCATGCTGAGGAATCCCTTACTGCGGAGGTTGCTAATATCCCACTTGAGTCCCCGCCTGATGCTGAAATGAACTTAACATCTTCTAATGATGTGTTATTTGCCTCTACTGCTCCTGCGGCTATTGCTGTAAAAGATATCGTTGGTTCCCATAAATCTCCTGTCTTAGAAGAAGAAGAAGAATCACCACTGAGTGTTGCTGAACAGATGGCTACTATGACAAGTACTATTTTTTCATTGGACAGCGAAGTAATGAAGCTCGGACACGAAGAAAGAGATGCTTACTCTGTAATTAGCAATTATCAGACACATGCTGATAGCCAATTTGTTCAAGTAAATCGAGATACCAGGCATCTCTCCGAAGAAGTGAATAAACTTAAGCAGCTCATTACAAACATTTCTTCTGATTACTTCTCGAAGTTAAACTGACTAGGCAGGAGCTGGGACAACAGATTGAAACAATGCATGTGGCTTTCTCTGATCAACTTACTAACATGCAAGCCGCACATGCATCTCAATTACATGATCTGCATGAGATTTTTCAAAGTGCTACAAGACCCTCTTCAGGAGAGCAGAGCAGACAACCAGCGGGTACTCGTAGAGATCCAACCCCTACCGGGAGAACATCTGCTGCAGGAGCTCACTCTTCAAATAGAGGACCTTCATCCAGTAGAGTTCCATCAACCAGTAAAGGTCAAACCATCCAGCAGATCTCACCCACATCAAAGACATATAATCCAAGGCCCCTGACAACTTCTGCAGAGCGAGAACCTTTTGACCGGAAAAGACCTTTGTTTGGGAGAGAACAATAAAGTTTATGTACTTATTTCTTCTGTATTTTTGTGCTTTTCATTTAAATAATATAATTCGTGTTCAAGTCTTATCTTCTGTACATTTCAGGATTGATTATTAACACATATCATGTGTTACATCACTCCACAGTAGATAACCATGCCTTTACTCGGCTATATATACCCATGTTATGCACTTACACTCTTCAAACTTTCTGAATTGTTCAAAATGATACTTCACATAATGCATATCCTCTTAAAAAATTCAGATATATGCCAATTAATATACCTTTAACATTCCCTTACTACTTTCTGAAGTCATTCCATAGGATTATTACTTATCTAGTTAAACCGAGATGTGCTGATTACTTATCTAACAAGCCTTTGCCTAGTTTTTGCACCTATCTCCAGGATTTGATGTTATTCGTCTCACCAGCCTGGAATCTAAAAGTCAGATATATAGAGTGTGATGACAAAAAGGGGAAAGACAAGCAATATTGGCATATGATTACTTTGAAGATAACTTAGGTTTTAAGTTAGGTTTCTTTGTAGAAAATTTCTGCATTGTAAATTTCCTCCCCCCTTAGTTACTCTTGAAACTAGCCAGATTCTGACATTGGGAATATGATTTAATAGTTTAATTTCCTCTTTGTCCGGATTCTTCTCTACTGGCTATATTTCTCAAGTTGTCTTACTTTTTAAGGATTGTAACTGAATTCATTTTGTATGAAGTTCTTTTTAATAACGTCTACCTTGATTACTTCTCGTAATCTACTTATCAACTAATGCTTATATATTGCTATCTACTGTTGTTTAAAGCTCTTAACATGTAACTTCAAATTGGCTGCCGCTCAAAGATAAAGTATCTCCAGCCAAGTTTTGTCATCACCAAAAAGGGGGAATTGTTGGAAGATCTCTAAGTTTTGGTAATAACAAGGTCTACCGCATTGACCAAAGTATGCTGCCTTAAAGCGGCTACCGCTATCGTTGAAGAAAGTCTACTGGAAGTAACCAAGTTAAAACGTCTACTGCTTCAACTAGTCTACTGCAAAGGCAAAAGAAGGATGCCTACTGGTAGAAGTCTACTGGAAAATACTAACAAGAAGAATCTTGGAAGACAGTAGATGATTGCCGAACAAGACAAGCTTTATCTGACAAATAGTACAAGAAGAGGTACTACACTGATAGCGCCACCATTTGCGTCAAATTTGCTAGCTGTTCGCGAATATGGAAAGAAGACAAATGATTTTTGGACGCTAATCAAATGAAGATTTTAAGCAACTCTTTCCATATAGAGAAAAGTTGTCATTGGACTTTAGAGTCTATAAATACGACAACATGGAGCTTGAAGAAACTTTCGATTACATCTTGAATCAAAAAAGCTCCAATCTAGCACTCAAAAAGCTACAGAGCAGTAAACCTCAAAACGATCTTGAAGATCAAAAGTCTTAAGTCTACTGCTCGAAGATCTACCAAGCTTAAATAGTTTTATTAATTGAGTGAGTGTTTGAGAAATCATTGTAAACTCAAACATTAGTTCTGAAGTCGTTGTGACATTCTTTGTGAGCTGTGTTAACTAGGAGTTTAGGCTCTCTGTGTGATATTAGCCTAAGTGTGGTTGTACAAAAGTTTGTAAACTCAGTCTTCTAGTGAATCCTTACTGCAAAGGAAGAATGAGAGACGTAAAAGCGGCTTGTGTTTCGAACTTCCAGAAACAATCAGTGTCTCTTTACTTTACCGCACTTACTTTACTGCCCCTTTTACAATTGTCTATCAGTTCATATTCACAAGTCCGGTAGACATCTTCCGCATATTTTTTTAGTTGTCTACTGCATTGGAAATCAATTGAGACCTTACTGCAGCTCTTAACAGTCTGTTGTATTTAAAAGAAACGATTTGAGCATAGTGTTTATTCAACCCTCCTTTTAAACACTACCCCGATCCTAACATTAATATTTATTTTGATAGTAAAAAAAGAAGAATAGATGTGAAATAAATAAAAAAATTCAAAATTTTGAAAGATAAATAAACAATTATTTAAACAAGTAAAAATAATAAATAAATAAATAAGATATTCTATCTTTTATGATTCTTACAATCTCGATTTTATTACAACAAACCAAATCAAAACAAACCAAACATAATAGTATTAATAAAAAGAACATAAGGGTAAAAAATTAATTTATCATATAATCATAATATAATCTGAATCATTTAAATAAACATATTATTATTTATTCAACTCTATATCATATCATATCAATTATAGTAATAATCACAATATAAATTATCAATAGAATCATATCATTCTAAGTAATAAAATCTAATAATCCCACAGATAAACAATTAAAATTAATTTATAATAACAAATATATATTATCTTGTTTGTAATAAAATTGATTTGACTAACTAATACTATTATCTCTTGGCACGTGCCGCATACATATATACTAAATTTTTTATCTTCAGTATTTTTCTCTAAAATATTTAGAGATTATATTAAAATTAAAAATTACAAAGACTATTTTTGTAAAAGTTTAGGTGTGTTTAATAAAATTTGGATGAGCAGTGCTATGATCATTTAAGGTTGGATAAATTTAGATAAAACTGAGATAATTTTGTATGCTAAGAATTTACGACAATATCGATTTTTCACTATCTAAATATTAAATAAAATAAGAATATATTTGGTATTAAATAAAAAAAATATAGAAATGCACAAAAGATAGTTATTATAGAGTTTTATACTTGATAATATAGTAACTCTTGTACAATATGGATAGTATAGATTACTAACAATCTGAAATAGGGTTACTTTTTGGTTACCACATAAGACATTATTCCATATGGTCCAGATTTATCAATGTATTGAGTCCTACATAAAAAAACTGGGACATTGATAAATCTCGACAATTGATCCAATATTTGGAGTAGTGCCCATAGAGTAGCCAAGAATAATTATTGAAATAAACAACATGATCTATAATGAAATGACTGATTTAATTTGGTAATTGTTTTGATTTATTTGATAATTTGATACTGATTAATTTTTTAAAAGTATTAGTTAAAAAATTGTATTCATTCATACCGGCTACATTTACATAGCCATGGAGAAAAAACATTTGCCAGAAAACACACGGGATACAAAGTTTATGCGATGGTTCTTCCAAATATAATTGAATTTAAATATAAAATTGGTCCCCGACATTTCAGACACCAGTCCCGAACTTAGTATTAAAAAAACTATCTCACGACTTTGTGTAATTTCAACTATCGTTTGGAGTGAGCAATATGACAAGTGATAGAATGATTAAAATTATGATATTAATTATAAATAATATAGTATGATAAGCTATATGTTGTTTGATATGATTTTAAAATAGTGGATAATATTATTTGGTATAAAAACTAAAATACTTTCGAATATTTGAAATTCAAATTTTGATAGGAATTTCAAAATTTAAATTATTCGAAATTCAAATTTTGATAGGAATTTCAAAATTTAAATTATTGGGATTAAGTTATCTGAACTAAGCTGAAATTTTTGACGAGAATTTCAAAATTTGAAATAGTAAATTTTTTTTGGAAATTGTATATTATTCATTTTGTTACAAAGTAACATTAAAATGATATAAATATGAGGTGCTAATTTTTTTTTTAAATCAAAACAAATATTATAAAAAAATTAACCCAAAAATTATGATATGTTTGTCCTCAAACCAAACGTTAGCCCAGTATATCGTTTAAAATATAAAAGCTAAAGTCTGCAGACAACATAAAAAACCCTTCTTATTCTTGGGTATCCGTATTACTTCATATCCTTATGCCATGATTTCAACAATCTCTCACTTGAAGACTGATTTCAATCTGTCTTCATACATTGATCAGTGGTGTGCTCAACCATTTCTTTCCTTGAAGACCAACTAAAGATGTACATAGCTTCAGCTTATCAATGGTGACAACCTCTGACGACTTGTCCGCTGACATCCAACTACATCTGCTATCAGCTCCCACTTCATGACCAATATTTGGCCTTGTACAAACCTTGCCATACAAAAGACTTCACTTGAGTCATGAAGTTTCTCTCCTCATCCATTCTAGGAGACTGATTCTTGGATAACCTGAAGTGACTACCCAATGACGTACATACTGCCTTGGCATCTCTCATGTTGAACCTGTTCAACACACGATTGATGCACTCCGCCTGAGATAACTGCAAAATACCTTTTTGCTTATCTCTGGATATCCGCATCCCAAAACTCTATTTAGCTGGAGCTAGATCTTTCATTTCAAACTCCTTTGACAGTTGCTTCCCCAACTTCTTGATCTCGTCTAATTCTAGGAGTAGGCCTTGAGCAACCTTTTCTCAACACTGACCGAATAATAGCTTATAATAAAACTTTTAGGTTTTTATATCTTAATTTAAAATCGATTCTTAAAGAAAAAACCCAGATAGAAAAAAATTAATCAAATGAGCAAAAAGATATTAAAAACAACGAGGGAAAGGAACTTTGGTATGATTCTGATTACTTTAGAATTTAGATAAGTATTATAACCTTCTCTTTTAAATTCATTTATTTTTACTATTTTACCATTTCAACATAATTTTTCTTTCACCACACATCCTTAAATTCATCTAAAACACTACAGTTCAGAAAAAAAGTTAACTTTCTTTGCCGATCTCTTCTTCAACCGCGGGGCAAATAATTCTCTGATTCACACACTACAGAAAAACCCTTTGTATTTATTTTATTATAATTAAGGGTTTACTGTCAAGAAAAGAATAATAATATAAAATAAAACCCAACACAACTACCCCAAGAATTTTTTTACAATATAACCCACATTTTTTGGCCAAATGTATTAATAATTTTATTATTTAGTGGTGTGTTGACGTACTCAATTGTTTGTGGCTGGTTCACACGATTGGAATAATTTGTACTCATCAATACTGATGAAATTGGAAGAGTGGCTGCCTGGAAATTGTGTAAACATCTGGTATTTTGTTGAAGTTTGTCTTCTTTTTTTTTGTGTCAAGATCAAATTCTGTTTCTTGAGTATGCATTTTAGTTGATTTCAGTTAATGTGTTTTGTGATGTGTATAAAAGGTTCTGATTTTGCCTTGATATCTGTTCTTGACATTTTGGCGTGTGCCAGCCTAGTTCTTATGAATTTCTTGAAATTTTTGCAGTTTGATCTCGTGTTATTTCCAGTTATTTTTTAAACTTACCATATTTTTTTTTTTTGTTGAATTTGACACAATTTCTCCAATTAGAAAAAAAGATGGAAAAATATTTTAGAAAAAGGATAATAACAAAGAATATGGAAAAATTATTAGAAGATAGAGGACAATAAAAACAGAGAAGACGCTAAAGAATGCTGAGAGGAGAATTAGGATTTTGGGAAAATAGTATAATTGGGATTGGGTACAGTTTTGATATAAATTAAATTAGAATCAAGGTTAGTTGACAAAATAAAATGTTTAGAAGGTCAAAAATCCAAACAGTGGAGGCAGGGTTATTTTTCAAATTGTCCCGTATATTTACCTCTTTATACGAATCCCGCCATTGTTATTGTCTATCTTGCGTTTCCTAGTAATGAGAAAATCTTTTCAATTTATATCTTGTGCATGGATGAGTGTCAGTTCAGATATCATCGAATCAATTTACATAATTTATGTATCAAAAAAAATTTATATAATTTAAATTTAAAATTATTATAATAAAAATATAAATTTGACATGTATTTATGTAAAAAAAAAATTGTTAAAGATTATCTCACTTTACTACAATAAAAATTTTATTGGTTCAAATAAATTGCTTAAAAAATAAGAAGAAATTATAAAGCCAGAATTTTCGTTGCTCAAACTTCAACCCATTTTTCCCAACACTATTTATTTTATTGAAGTCATCATTCCACGACACAAAGGGCACATGATTTTTATATTGTACAGTTTAGAAATTTTTAATTCTTTATTATTATTATTATTATTATTTGAGTGAGAAATGGGCTAAATCAATTTTTTTGCACCAAACGCGACTCTGACTCGAGTCTGTCCAAAGTGGACATGAGCTCTTATACATCCCTCTTTTATTATGTTTTAACTCATGATGATTTAGGGTTCATCAAATACCTCATTTTAGAACTTTAAGTTAGGGTCTGAAACCTTTTGAGGTTTAATTCTTGATGTTTTCCACAAACTTTATCAAAAGATTTAAGTGTCTGCAAAAGATTTAGGGTTCATCAAAAGATTTGATTATTAGAATATCTGCAAGTTTTAACAATTCATGAAAATGTAAAGTGTCGAGTGTCTTCTTCTACGACACAGCAGGTTATTAAACAATTTTGGCACCAGCTTCTGTTTTCACATCACATGTACAACGAGATTATGCTACATGAAATTGGTGTGCCAGTGGTAACTTATATCTATCTATGTATCCTGTATGTAAATCTTGCCTAAAGAAACAACTTTATTAAGCAAATATTTTCAATTATTTTTTGGAATTTGAGGAGTGATTTCCAAGATTTGAACATGGTATTACAAGGAAAATGTTGTCACTCAAGAACAGGGTTGATTTCACATCTTTCAAATGAAAGACGTCGAATCAATGGTAAGATGCAACCCTAAGGGCAATGACCTTAGAGGTAGCATCAAATAAACCTTATATACCTTTTTGTCACCCCGTACGTAAATCGATCAATCAAGCATTTATGTCTCTAAGTGGGATGAGCGATATTAATTCTCGAACATGTAGTATTGTTTGGATATAATATTGTCTCAATATAGTTTGAGAGCTTCGTAGGCCTTCCAAGAAGCGATATAATATTGTCTCAATAAAGTAATGGGAATCGAGTGAAAGGGCCTTTGTAGGTCACTTATTTTCTTCCACTGGCTCTCATATTTGTCGCCATTGTGGGATCCATTGCTCGTGATGAGAAGCTGTCACTAGGTAGGTTATTAGCCTGATCTGGTATCTTGCTGTTTCTTTTTCCTGTGTGTGTTTATGCAGAAAAATTATGATTTTGCGTGTTCTTCAGCGGGTTGAACAATAAGCATATAACATTGTTGTACATCAAAAATAACACAAGAACACACTAGAATAGAGCACAGACTACAAAAAGACCAAGTCAGGAAACAACATTTGTCGCACGTTAAATTCTCCAACACTCGGGTTCTCACTTGTTATCCTCGATTTTCTTTGCCTCTGGTTTTTTATAAGTTGCATATTCCTCATTTCCCACAAATTCTAGAGCCTTTACCGGCTCTGCGACAGGTTTATCTTCGACTTTTTCGAATGTTTCCAGCTTTGGAATCTGCATTGGTTTCTCTTCTGTTTTCTCAGTTTCCTCTGCAGCTTCAAGAGATTTTAAGGTTTCATTTTCTTGGGGCTCTGCATCTTCTTGTTTTAATTCCTCTGATTCAATCTTAACCAAGCCTTTGTCCCCTTCATTCTACATATTTGTTTGTTCAAACATTTTTAGATATGTTTCAGAAAAGAATGTAAGAATTACCAAATCATGATTTTAAGGTTTTAGATTGACATTGTTAAAGTTAAAAGATGAACTTAATGATCCAAAGAAATATTAAATTCACAAAAATAGTCATGATCAGTTAAAAAATAGAAGCTTGAACTATTTTTTTTATGAGAATGATGAACTCGTCAAAAATCCCAAAATTCTTCCAAGATTTTTGGCTTTTTGTAGTAGAATATTAAAATATTTTATAACAACTTTGAATTTAAATTGACCTGAAATTTCAATCGTGATATAGTTGCAATAATAATAAGTATTTTACCTCTTCGATTAACATTCGACCAAGTGATTGGTGCTTGGCTTCATCATCAACCGCCGCCGCCCCTTCATCCTTCTTCTTCTTCATCTCCTCTTCCTCTATAACAGGCGGCGGCAGAGCATCGCCGGAGTCCTTCAAAACCTTAAACCTGCTCGCACATGCTCCCATTATTTTTCTCTCTGCAACTACTACAATGTTAGATATAAATTTATTATCAATAAATTAAACGGAGAAAGGAGTGAAGTTTGCATATAAAAGACAGTATGGCAATCGACATTGGAGGTCCATCGTGGGATCTGTTCAGACATTTATATAATAATAATAATAATAGTTGTCTCAAAAAATTACCGGGTAACATAAATTAAATGAGATATAAGATTTTTACGTGGAAACCACTCAAATCGAAGGGAAAAACCACGAAACCTAGTCCAGTATAAATTCCACTATAATATCAAGAAGTTACAATATTTTTGTACAATAAAATAGTAAATAAGTGAAGAGAAAATGGTGTAAAAATGGTGTTTGGTGTAGTATTGATGAAACCCCCCTTGAAACCATCAGACATTCTCTTTATATTATTGAAGGAATTGAAAGTCAATGTAATAATTTCATTTGACATGCATTTACCATGCTTTTGTCCATCATTACACTTTATTGAAACTTGAAATATGAGGTGTCATCCTGCATGCGTGTACATGTGTCAATCCTATATCAAATTTCGTGCTCTGTCTCTTTTCTTCCCGGGTGGGGTCTATTCTCTTCCCTGGTGATGTCTCTTCTCTTCCTGGGTGGTGTCTCTTCTCATCCCGGGTGGTGTCTCTTCTCTTCTCGGGTGGTGTCTCTTCTCTTCCCGGGTGGGGTCTCTTCTCTTCGAGGGTGGGGTCTCATCTCTTATCGGGTGGTGTCTCTTCTCTTCTCTTATCGGGTGCTGTCTCTTATCTTCCCGGTGATGTCTCTTCTCTTCCTGGGTGGGGTCTCTTCTCTTACCGGGTGGGTATCTTCTCTTATCGGGTGGCTCTCTTCTGTTCCCGGGTGGTGTCTCTTCTCTTCTCGGGTGATGTCTCTTCTTTTACCGGGTGATGTCCGTGATGTCTCTTCTCTTCCCGGGTGGGTCTCTTCTCTTCCCAGGTAGGGTCTATTCTCTTATCGGGTGATGTCTCTTCTCTTCCCTGGTGGGGTCTCTTCTCTTCCCGGGTAGTGTTTTATATTAGGTATTTTATTTATATATCCCGATGTTTTACAATTGTATTTCAGTCCAATTGTTATGCCTTAATTTATTCAAGGTATAACATTATGCCTTAATTTATTCAAGGTATAGCAATAATAATAATGATAATAATAATAATATATTTCTACGAATCTTAAATATTTTTAGATGTTTTCAGCGTTTCCCTTTCCATTTAGGTTTTGAGGTATCTGAAAATAGGTCATTTGATGTCTTAAAATGTCGTCGTTAAGGATGGTGTCATTCAGAGAGCATCCATTAGATATATGATGTAAATGCACTCTTAATGGCGTCAGTTAAAAATATGCTAAAATATTTTGATAAAGGTAAATAGATATAATTTTCTCGTGGGATTTTAAAAATATAACCAAAAAAATATATTTTGAATGATTCTCTATATCGGCAATCGCGCGGGTGTTCATAATGCACCCATGTTTATTTATAGACTTAATTAATGAATATTTTTTTTCTTATTTAATTTTTTATTATTCATTAAAAAAACAAGGTACTGGTAGTTGTATAAATAAATATTATAATAATTTTTATGTGTCCAACAAAAAAAGATACATGTATGAGTTGGCCATGTTATGTATGGTATAATTGTTGGACCCATGATCCAACAATGCACTTCTTTTTCAAAGCATCGATATCATGTATCTAAATCTCACTTCATAATACTAATATACTAATCTGATGTCATAGGTAACACTCTTTTTTTAGGTATTGAGTAAATAAAATTAGATTATTAATTTTTAAGGTAATGGGCTCCTATCAAAATACACGAGTTTTTAGCTCAATTAAAATTTAAAAACCCAACCCAAATCATAATAAACTAAAAAATCACTTTATTTCGGTTTTTAATAAGGGGCACTTACAGGCCGGTACTATTTGTTGGACAACAATTTAATATAGTCCACCAAAAAAAAAAAGCAATTCATTTTAATCAGTTTTCTGTTTAAATGATATTAACAACCCTCGCGCGGTCACTGTATCACAAAATCACTGTAGCACGTGCACAAAAAGTATTATAGTACGTGCACAAAAATTTTGCTCAGACTAAGTTGAATTAATGTTTTGTAATCAGTACTTGTTTGTAATTTTCTCTTTTAATAATCCACAAAAGAAGAACGATCAGTACACCAATATGCAAAAAATTACAAAATCAAAATTCACAATTTCCACTCTCCACCAATTTATTCAACGCTTGCACACCTCAACCATCTGCTACATTAACAGGTGTGAATATTAGAGTTGTCATTTTGGTGTGAATTTTTTACTCCATTATTACTTAATTTTTGTTTTTATTGTGAAAAATAGGTTATTTAATATAAATATTTAATGAAATTCTTGAAAGAAGACCAAAACATGATGTGTATTTATTGAGATAAATTGGTTAGTTTTTTTAGGTTTCAAGATAAATTAAGTTATAAAATTATTAGGGTACATTTTATATGAGTTCAATGTTAGTTATGTATCATTCTCCTTAAAATATTCATGAATTGAAAAATCATTTTGCATACAGTTGATTACAATGAAAAATCTAAATATTTTTTGATTTTTTCAATAAGAAAGATGATGCGTCGACAAGTAATGCAAATGGTCCACAAGATTCATCTATTTCGACTTCGAAATCATCATCAAAGACTAGAAGACACAGACTTGAAAATGAAGTTGATGTTAGTAATGCTAGAAATGAAAGATTTGGAGAATACGATAGAACTTCTTACTCTTAGTAATGCTCTGAGTCCTGTCGATGGATTTATATCATTTTCACCACACACTATTTGTTATCTAGTTGATAAGTTTTATTTTCAAGACTTTACTAAGGAAGAAATGGAAGATTGGAGAGACAATTGGATCATTATAAGTTTGATGTGCTTCGTCACACGCAATTTCAGAAACTTGAATCCTTAATTACTTGTGTCAAATATTGGCTACAACGAAAATAATCAGACATTTATCATTGATTGATAGATTGATTCAGTTGGTGTTGACTCTTCCAGTTCTACAGTAACCACAAAGCGAGCTTTTTTCTGGAATGAAACTTATCGAGACATCACTTCGCAATAAAATGGAAAACGAATTTCTAACAAATACCATGGTTATTTTATCGAGGGAAAAATTGCTCTTACAGTTGATACATAGTTCAATATTGATAAGTTTGATATTTTAAAAAATCGTAGACTGCAACTTAAATAATATTTTTATTGTAAAATTTTAATACTTTCTATTTTTGTTTCTCAAATTAATATAATATATTGCATATTATTTTCTATGTTTATTCTAGTACTGCACAAAAAACATTCACCCACCATATTAAAAATTCATCGTTACGCATCTATAGTACTCAAGAAATTGGATCTGACAAGTAATGTATAATTGGCATCTCAACTCAATAGCACTAAGGAATTGCACATAATCATTGTGCTTTATTATCAAAGCATTTACAGTAAAACAGCAATTCAATCCAGATTTGAAACCCACGCATAGTGAACCAATAACGATGCAAGATTAGAAAATAGTAGGGAAGAAATAATTACACCGGATATACGTGTAAAATAGTAGGGAAGAAATAACCACGTCGGATATACGTGATTCGGCCTTCAACCTCGCCTACATCCACATGAAAGCGGGAATCCAATAAGCACCAATTCAAGATCGTTATTATACAGATTTCAGCACACTCAAAAACTCTCCCACTCTCTTCCTATCAATCGACTTTTCAAGGGAATACCACAAGAATTTTTCTGTGTATGTGTGTGCCCTCACAATCTGAATAATCTACCTTGACCTCACCTTGGTGCTCCCAACTTTCATCCCAGAACGCCCTATCTCTCTGCTCTCTGCTCTCTGCAGATGGAGAGAAGAAACCGCTAGCCCTCTCAATCTTTTTCTGTTCGAGCATTCAGCCATTAAAAGAGGAGTCAACTAACAGAAGAATTAATGTGGACTAGACCTGACCAACGGTTCAGAACCGTCGATTAGACGGTTCAAAAAACATTGACCCTTAACTTTAACCTTCCTTGACGGTTCCAGTTACGGTTCATGAACCGTCGATTACGGTTCCGGTTTCGATTTTGGTTAGGGTTACCAATGGTTACGGTTCGGTTACGGTTTGACCATTATTTTTTAAAAAAAAATTAAAAAAATTATTAAAATTTAAAATAAAGTGTAAAAATTGTTTTAATGTTTTTTCATCCATGGATTAAACATAAAATAATGTGAAATAAATTCAAGCTCATATAATCAAAATGTGTAAGATATATTTGTTTGGTTAATATATATAAATTATAACACTATATTCAGATCAACAAAGTTCTTATAGCTTAGTTGTTGAAGCTAATTATTCCAGTTGGAGGGCATAAGTTCAAATCTAAACCGTAACATATATTTACAATTTAAAAATGTAAAAAAAACATTAAAATTAACCCTTGAACCGCCGGTTAACCGACGATTCACGGATTAGCAAAATTATGACCCTTAACCGGCCCTTCTATAGACATATCGGTTACGGATCTGGCACTTCGAATCGTTAACCCGGTTAACCGGCCCGTTGACCACGGACAGATTTCAGGCCGGTCAAGGTCGATGATGACCCTTGGTCGGGTCTAACGTGGACCATTTAAGTTTCCTTACTCATCAACGGTTGAGATCCATCCTTGAAAGGGAAAAACAACCAAGGCAAAAAACCAGATAGGGGTAAAAGTGTAAAAAACAATTTGTTAATTATTCCAAGTCAAAATATAACAAATCTCCACATTGACTTATAATTAAATATCATCTAAGACCACCCCCTCCTTTCCAAGCAACCCCTAAGGGCTTCAGTTAGTTTGGATATTCACTAAGTTCAGACAATGTCTGAACTTAATTGTGGGCAATGCTTTAGCAAGCATATCTACCGGATTGTCATCTTAGGAATTTTTATCATAGACACCAGTCCCTCCTCGATAGCATCTTGATGCAAATCCAACTCTTCAATCATCTTAAGTAGCCATATAGCTTCGTTTATTGTTTCGGTGACAACAATATACATAGCCTCGATTTTGGAAAACGCTACCACAGATTGAAGATTGGCCTTCCAGCTTATAGCTCCTATTAGGGACTTCCCGGTGTCTATTCTCACTGCAAAGTCTGAATCCACGTATCCTACTATGTGGTCACTTCCGTTTTCTTTCCTCTTGGGCATTAACCCAAGTCTAACGGAATCTCTCACAGATCTCAGAACCCATTTCAGTGACTCGCAGGATTCTCCCTGGATTTGACATAAACCTGCTGACGGAACTCACAACATAAGCCAAATAAGGTCTATTACACACCATGCCATACATTGTACTTTCTGTGGTACTCGTATATGACACGGTCTCCTCCAACTCTCCATGTAAAAACCCTGTTTTTACATCCAGTTGATCCGGCTCCAAGTCAAAATGAGCGACCAATGCAAATAACAACCTTATCGGGCAATGCTTGACCATAGGCGATAAGATTTCATTGAAACATATCCCTTCAATTCGAGCAGATCCTTTGGCCACCAACCTGACCATGTATCTCTCCTTCTCTATCCCTCGAAGCCCTTCATTTTCCTTGTAAATCTATTTGCACCCCCCACAACTCTCTAGTTCTTGGTCGATTCACAAGATTGCAAGTTTGTCATTCTCTAGAGAATCCATCGCATCCCACATTGCTTCAGTCCATTGGTCTCTGTCCTTGCCACTCATGATTATTTGTATGTTTTGACTCCACATAAGCTATATCATTGGCCACATGAAACGCATAAGAAATAAGATCGGTGTATCTTTTAGGATCAGAGTAGTGTTTAGAGTAGGGGTTGAATAAACACTAGACTCAAATTCGATTCTTCTTTGTTACTACAGACTGTTAAGTACTGCAGTAGCTTCTCAATTAATTGCAAGTCAATAGACACTGAGAATAGTGCGGAAGACGTCTGTTGGACTTGTGAGTAATGACAACTGAAAGGTAAATTGTAGAAAGAAAGTGACACAAGAATTGTTTCTGGAAGTTCGAAGCACAACACTTCTACGTCTCCCCTTCTTCCTTTGCAGGAAGGATTCAATAGAAGACTTTGAGTAATACAATCCTGTTGTACAACCCCGATCCAGCTGGATTTACCCCACTACCAGACTGAAACTTCTAGTCTCTCAATCTGTTCAGACACAATCCGTCTGACAATTACAAAGAGCTCACTCTTCTATCTTAGAGCAAATACAATTGATAAAGTGAATTAATCTAAGCACAAATGATCCTTAAGCGATCAAATAAAACAATAAGTTGTGCTTCTAACTTTGAGCATATCGATAAGATGAAGTCTTTCGATGATAGTGTTCTGCTCAAATGAATGCTCAAATAAAGCGATTGATTTTTGATCTCGTATGCGTGTTGAATCTCTTTTATCCGACACTTTGAGCATTTTAAGTTGCACCTATATATAAGCATTTCTGCCAACGACAATATTTCTTTTTGTGTGCAACTCTATAATTTGGTCAGTCTCTGAACAAGCTGCAGTCTTCTATATTAGACAATTTCCCTTCTGGTCTGTTCTTTCGGCGCTTGTCAGATAAGATCTCATTTGTCTATTAACCATTTAAGGTAACTTTAGTCCTTGGTCTTTTTCAGCATTAAATGCACAATTAAATGCTTCAATAAATAGCCGGTGATTATTCAGACTGATGAACGAAGTTTGCTAACTTAGTAAGTTCTGATTTGTTCTGCATTGATCTGGTCTGTTCTGATCTGGTTGACATCGATCTGGTCTGTTTGTCACTGACTTTATCCGTCTGGTCTGTTTTGTCATTGACTTTATCGGTCTGGTCTGTTTTGTCATCTTTAAAATCCGTAACCAACAAATTCCCCATTTTTGATGATGACAAAACCTAGCTTCTTTATCCTTTTATTAAGTCCTTTTTCTTGTAGGAATTTCGTTTAGACCGATTAAGTCTTTTTGTTCAAAATAAATGAACTATTCAAAATAAATGAATAAGACTGAGAATTCCGACCGATTCAGATCGATTAAGTCTTTTGTTCAAAATAAATGAACTATTCAAAATAAATGAATAAGACTGAGAATTCCGACTAAAAGACTTTTTATAAATTCGTCCGATGAATACATTTACATATGTTATTCATTACAGGCAGTTATATATGTCTTCTTTATGGGCTGTTGTTTTGTATGATGTTTTGGCTTCATTTATTTCTTCTTTTCCCCCTTTTTGTCAGCAGCAATCTCCTGAAGGAAATCTACGATCTGCGTAAGCTGAGCGTAGATAGCATCCAGGCGATGATCTTGGGTAAGGAGGGATTTTGCAACTGCAGTTTTGACTTCGGAAACCAGCTCGATCTGTTCTTTTCTCAGGTTGGACTTATAGGATGCTTGCTGAGAGAACAAATCGTTCAGACCACGCTGAATATTGTTGATGCTCTTCATCATCTTGTCCTTGAATGAATCAAAATCCAGAGAGGTAGTCCGCTGGCTTTGATAAACTTCTCTTACTCGTTGGGAGAGAAAGAGAAAGTTATCAGATAACTCGCGAAGGGACTTGACCACTGATGGAACATCATCAAGGGAGTCTGGAATTCTTCAGCATGTGACATAGTCAGCTCTTTCCCTTTTTCAGCCGGCACAACAAACGAGTCAGCTGATTGGAGAGTGTCGGACCGGACTAGTTCCACCAGATTCGTAGAAAATTGATTCAAAAATGCCAAATCTGCAACAGACTGATCTGGAGGAGAGTTTGTTTGAAAAGCTACTCAATTTGTATAGCTGCAATGATGCTGGGCACAACTAGATCAACATCGACAAAGTCTTGTGGGACATTAGTCTGTGGTGCGACTAGTGTGCTGGTCTGAGCTTCTGAGACTGAGGACGCAAAATGAATGGAAGTAGTAGGAGATTCCAGTAGTACATCCATTGCCTCAGCCTCTGCAATAGACGAGGCATTAGGCAGTGGCTGCTCCGCTGGCTTAATAATGGTTTGCTCAGAACTCTGCCCTGCCACAGTCTGGCTTGCGGTTGGGTGATCCGGACTGGGAGGAGGGGTAGAGATGTTCAGCCGCTGGCAATGCATACAGACAGCCATATGAAGAGTTAGAATGTCCATCTCCAGCTGAGCTATGACCACGCTGTCATCCTTGACAGTCGGGCTGGTGACATCAAAATTGGCTTTCTTGGCTTGGATAAGGAGGTTTGCAAGCCTCAGCCTGTGATTTGCACAAAACATATCTTTGTGATGCACAGCAATGCGAACATCATCAGTTTGGATGGGACTGGGGGCACCATTTTGGCTATTTTGGGTGGAGCCTTGGATGTTTGAAGTGGATCTTGGGATTTTGGGAGTGGAGCTTGGAGTACAGGGCTGCTTGGGTCGGAGGAAATGTAGATATGGGTTTGGGGTTTAAGGTTGCCAGAGGTTTGGTGAGTTGGGTTCGTGGCTTCTTTGGTAGGGGTTTGGTTAGGGATGAAGTAGTAGAGGTAGACTGGGTTTCATCCGAGTCAGTCTGGACCACTACCAATTTTTGCTTGGCCCTTGTTGTCTTCTTCTCTGCAGCATGTTCTGCAAAACAACCTCCATTTTGACAGTCAATAAATCAGTGGGAGTTGGGGGAGTACTCTTGGATCTTAACAGAGCCAGTCCTTTAGGATTGATGACCTTGAACGGACTGAGTGCTGAAGATTTCCTTAGCTCAATATTCATGGACTCCAGCAGCTTGCTCAGGGGAACGGCAAAATAGACAGCCTGCTTTGCGGACGTGATGGTCTCCAGCAAAACACCAAATAAAATGGAAGACCAGTTCACTTTCTGTCCAAAATGAATAGCTGCCATGGCCCCGAACTTCTCAGACGTCAGCGCGTCAAAACTCCCAGCCTTGCCTGTGGCTTTCCGACGATGTCACAGAGTACTTGGAAGTGGAAAGACGTCTCTTTTTTCTTGAATGAAGGCCTAAGTGTAAGTCCGAAGATTGAGACTCTTCCTTGAAATTCTTCCAGAGTAGCTTTGGACAGATTAGCGAAGTCGGACATGCCAGAGGTGGGAAGTCCAAACATCTCCGTAAACAGCTCCTGGGAGATTTCAACAATCTGGCCATTCACTGAAGAAGAGATTGAATTCTTGCGAGATACGGCGTTGGAAAATAGTTCTTTGATCGCCGATTCATAGACCACCGTGCCGCATTCCAAGAATTGCCACAGTCCTAAAGATTCCAGATTCTTGAATGTAGACACCATTTCTGTATCTTCCATCCTGTATGTAGCATCGAACTCAACAGATAATGAATTGTGAGTAATGGTTGCCATTTAGAAAGATTAGGATTCGAATATGGAATAGAGAGGAATTTAGGAAGATATAAGCAGACGACGGTAAATAGATAAAGTAAAATGGTGAGTGAGATGTACAACCTGATAAATAAAGAGATATTAGACACGTGTCTGTATCTCGATGACTGATATTTTAAAATTCAAATTTTAACGGACTGGATGAGAGTATAGTAAGGCGGTTAAAGTTAGATCAGTTCGGGCTGTAAAATTTTACTGTGTTAAAGATTGATAGTGTTTTGAGTCAGATCATAGGATAACATCAGATCGTGGAGATCGATCTGATAATCAGGACTGCTCTGTATCTTACTGATCATTGTATTATCAATCAGTACTAACACTAAATCTTTAAAAGAGAAGTTGAGCATGCGTCAAATAAATATTAAGATAGAACTATTAAACCAAGAATTTGACGAAATTAATTAAACTTAGCCTCGGGGAGTGGTTTAGTGATGCATGATACTTTGTCATTCTTGACGTGATTTTATTTATTTCTCATACTGGGGTACTGACCCCCTTTGTGGAGGATGCCATGTCTTTTGTTGTTCGGGCATGACAGGGTTTGCAGGAGGACGGTGTTCTGATGCTTACGGTGACGCATCAAGAGATAACTGAGCCCTCGTGATGAGCAAGCTCATGTTTATTTATGGTGTTCTTTTCCCAGTAGTATCATCTAACTTTTTAAGAAAATAAATTTACCGGGGGTATGCCTCGTGTATGTTGTATTTGGGATATGACATTTTCAAGACTTTACAAGTTATGCTGAATAAAGATTGATGTATTGTCTGCGAACGGAATGCATAACTATATATATATATATAAGCAAAATTTTAGGGTCATTTGACAAGAAATTTGAAACTATTCTTCCGTTGTTTACGCAAAATTAATCATCGTGTGATAATTAAACACTGATTAGGATCGGACCCTCACAGATTACCCCAGATAGAGTTCTTAAAAGACGAGATTTGTTCAGCATGCCAACTTGGTAAGCAGATCAGAAATACCTTTAAGAACAGAGGTAATAAGTCTTCTTCCCGGTGCCTAGAGTTGCTGCACATGGATCATTTTGGTCCTATACCAGTAACAAGTCTAGGGGAAATGAAGTATACCCTAGTGTTAATAGACGATTTCTCTCTTTTTACGTGGGTCTTGTTTCTAAGTGGCAAAGATCAGGCTACTCCAAAGCTGATCAAACTACTGAAATGACTACCAAACGAGAAGTCGTGTGTGATAGATAGAATTCGCAGTGATAAAGGTACTGAGTTTACCAATCAGACACTTGAATCATATCTAGATGATCTTTGTATTAAACACGAATACTCTGCCGCTAGAACCCTATAACAAAATGGAGTTGCTGAGCGTAGGAAATCGTACTTTGAAAGAAGCTGTGCGAACTATGTTTGCAGAGTCATAAATTTCTCAGAGATTTTGGGCAAAAGCAGTTAATATGACTTGCTATACACAGAACAAATCGATGATTAATAAACAAGCTAACAAAACACCGTATGAGATCTGGAATGACGGTAAGCCAAATATTTCTTATTTCCATGTGTTTGGTTGTAAATATTTTATTCACAACAATGGAAAGACTCATCTCACCGCTTTTGATGCTAAATCTGACGCAGGAATATTTCTTGGCTATTTTGTTGTTTGTAACGCTTTTAGAGTGTTTAATAATAGAATACTTACAGTAGATGAATCTGTTCATGTGGTATGCGATGAATCTCTTGATAATTCTTTATCTGATTTACAAGTTAATAATCTGAGTAATAGATTGGAAAATGCTCATATTGATGATAACTATGATGAGCTGGATTATAGAAGAAGGATTGATTGTGTTTTAGAACCAGAAGTCCCTGAAGCATCAACAGACACTCTCACCGAGCAACAAATCTTAGACCCTGCTGTTGTAAACTCCACTGGACTCAATCCTACTGCATTAGACACTCCAAATGTCAATGATGAACCAATCCAATCTACTGAGATTCCGACTCAGAACATTCAAGAAGAATAGATTGATCCCCTTGGACCTCCGCTTTGGTGGAAGAAGAATCACCCATCTGAGCTGGTCATAGGTAAACATACTGCTCCTCTAAGCATGCTTAGAGGACAGATGATTAATGAATGCCTTCATGGTGCATCAATCTCATATAGAACCTAAGAAGATAGATGATGCTATTATAGATCCAAATTGGGTAGAAACTATGCAAGAAGAACTTAATCAATTTGAGAGAAATAAAGTTTGGCACTTAGTACCACGTCCACCGCATCACACTGTTATAGGTACCAAATGGGTATTTAGAAATAAATTGGATGAAAATGGTACAGTAATCAGGAATAAATCAAGATTAGTTGCACATGGATACAGACATGAAGAAGGCATCGATTTCGATGAAAGCTATTCACATATTTCTTGCATTTGTTGCATTCAAGGACTTTAAAGTCTATCAGATGGACGATAAGAGTGTTTTTTTCTTAATGGCAAACTCCAAGAAGAGGTTTATGTTGAACAACCTCCTGGATTTGAAAATCATCAGGAGCCTTCCTTTGTTTATAAACTAGACAAAGCTCTGTATGGTCTGAAACAAGCTCCTCGAATATGGTATGAAACACTATCAAAATATTTGACTGAGCACAACTTTACCATTGGCACAGTGGACAATACTCTTTTTAAATTCACAAAGCACACTTTACTAGTTCAGATATATGTTGATTATATTATTTTTGATAGTACTAACCCAAAACTTTGCGAGAGATTTTCTAAAATCATGCAGGATCATTTTGAGATGAGCATGATGGGGGAATTATCATTTTTCCTAGGATTGCAAGTCAAGCAATCTACTGAGGGAATACTTATCAACCAGTTGAAGCACTCAAAAGAGCTATTAAAGAAGTACGGTATGGCACTAGTTCAGCAGCAGCCACTCCCATGAGCTCGTCTGCTAAACTAGATTTGGACAAAGCAGGCATACCAGTAGAGGTAACCATTTATCGCGGTGTTATCAGTTCTTTACTGTACTTGACATCCATCAGATTTGACATCTTGCTTGATTATGTATGTGTGCTCGCTTCCAAGCTAATTCTAAGCAATCTCATTAAACTGTTGCCAAGAGAACTCTTATATATTTAAAAGGAACTGAAAATATTGGCCTCTAGTATCCCAAGGATTCTACATTTAATTCAATTGGATATTCAGATGCTGACTATGCAGGATGTAAGATTCATAGGAAGATCATCAATGGATACTGTCAATTCCTAGGAGACAGATTGATTTCATGGGGTTGCAAGAAGCATACATCCATCGCAACGTCTACTGCCAAAGTAGAATACCTTGTTATTGGAAGCTGATGTGCTCAACTACTATGGATTCAACCGCAACTAAGAGATTATGGAATTGAGTCCATTGAGGCACCAATTTTTTAATGACAATACGTCTGTAATGGCTGTCACATATGATCCAGTTCTTCATTCTCGGACCAAACATATTGATATTAATCATCACTTCATATGAGATCATGTAATGAAGAAGGATATTCGATTGGAATACATATCTACCGGGCAACAAGCAGCAGGCATCTTCACAAAACCCCTACCGGATGCTAAGTTTTCCTATTTTCGCAATATACTTGGCTTAGTTGATATAACTACGTGATCTTAATTGTTTAAATTCTCATAAATGCTCAATTAAGGGGGAATTACATTTTAGATATTGCATGAATTTAAGGGGAATATCAGTTGAAGGGGAATTTTTTTTAAAGGTCTACTGATGCTCAGCTGGTAAGACAATTGTCTGCTGTAGTAGAATTTGCTACTTAACCAGTAGACTCTACATATCATAGGGCATTACCATATATGTTAAGCTATCAATAAATTTTCCTTAAATATTAACCAATTGGAACGCCAGATTTCAAATTTCTCTTATTAATGCTTAATTATTTCGGTCCCGCTTTAATCGTGTCGGTTTCATTTTATTTCAAAAATTAATTTTGTCTAGTTGAGCGACACGTGTCCATGTGTCCTTTCATCGACAGTACGACATTAGATCTCCTTTCTTCTTCAACCGCCATTACAATTTTCAATTTTACTCTCACCGTTTACAATTTATTGTGCTAACATATCTTCAAGAAATTTTTCTTTTCAAACATCGTGTATTCTCTTATCTTTTTGGAATCATCATGTCGAAGACCAACCAACCAACGCTCTTCATATTGATTTTGAATCGGTTTACACAATCTCTGATGGCGAAATGATACAAGTCTTCAAATGTCAGGAAAATCCAGGGTTGTTGCTTCTGTTGAACCTGAATCCTTTATTTTACAAGGAAGTCCTACTGGATTTTTACGCTTCAGCGATAATGGTCAACAACTCTGTGGTCGCATCTGTTTCTAATCAATCAGTGAATGTTACACAAGAGGATTTCACCACTCAACTGTGCATTCCCACTGTCGGGCTCACTGATTTATCTACCATCTCCATTTCCATTCGAGATGAGATGAGTACTATGTTTTCAGAGTCTGGCCACCGGTAGCGAACCCCTCCCTTCAAGAAAATTTTGATGAAGAATCACTTCAGGGTGCTGGCAGACATTGTTGCTAAGGGTCTGCTGTGTAAAGCGGGTTCATTTACGTCATCACTCCTGAAAAGATTGAAGTGATGTGTGTGATACCCCCGAAATGATTATATGCATTTGGGCATTAATTATGTTTATGTGGTGATTTTGGTGTTAATTAATTATTGTGGGAATTAATTAATATGAGAGATGCTTAGTCACATGTGGATGTGACCAGGTAATGTATTTCCGGGAGCATGTGATCATATTGAGAATCTGGGTGTTGGCATGGTTTAATTGAGATGGCTAATAATTATTTGGTAAAGCATGTATTTAATTGAGGTTTTGGTGCATTTTTGAAAAATGCTTTTAAAATATGTTGGGATATTTTATACATCGTGCTAATTTTGGGGTACCATTTTATCTTTAAACCCACTATACCCCTCTCACACTTTACTCGTTTACCACTTTTTATCAAAATCCCCAACCCTTATTCCCCAAATAACCCAAAACGTTTCTTGGCAAAGGGAGAAGAAGAAAACCTTGGAAATCTTGCTATTGCTTGATTCTTGCAAGGAGTTTGAAGCTTAAAGTGGTATAAACTCCTAGTATTGTTTTATGTATTTTGAGAGGAAATGGGTTTGTGTCTTGGGATTTATAAATGGTTAGATTTTGGGAACATGGTGTTTTTGGTTGGGTTTTGGAGTATGTTGTTGTTGAGGGTTGTTTTGGAGTAATATTAGTGTTTTTGATGTATTGGATTGAGGTGTTATGGATTTAATGTGGTTTGGTAAGGTTCTGTACACATTAATGGTGATTTCTCATATTTACAGAGCTACTCGATCGATCGAGCATGACCTTCGATCGATCGAGCACGGCAGAGCTACTGGCAGGATCATTGTAGTCTTCCCGATCGATCGAGAAGAACTTCCGATCGATCAAGGCGACTTCTCGATCGATCGATGAGGGCATCTCGATCGATCGAGACAGACAGCAAATGTTGGGCGCTGAGTTGAGCAGCTCGCGATCGATCGAGCGTAAGGGCCGATCGATTGCGAGCCTTAAAAAATGTGGTGTTTTGGATTTTTGGCTATTTTAATGGGATTCTTGGTATTGGTTCATAAATTGGCTTCTAATATTGGTTTGTATGATTGTGTAGAACCATCCCAGGTAGCCACACAACAAAGGAGATAAAGTCACATGACATCTCCACTTTTGGAAGAAAGGTATGTAGTGAGACGTACGAGCATTTGGTGATGAGATTATGCTATTTGGGTTTATGCATTGTGCATTGTTATGTGTTTGGGAATGATTGATATTCCGATGGTTGTTATATTCGAGCGATGGATGTAGTACTTGCCTCTGTCATATGAAGCGATGAAATTATAATGTTTGCTGATGTCATGTCGAAGCGATGATTATGCCGCTGTCATGTCGAAGCAAGGGACATCATATGATGCAGCTATATGTCAAAGCGAGGGGGTGCTAAAATACCGCTGTTAAAACAAGACCGGAATAATCATATTGGATAAGTGATTATCAATGGGTATCGTTGCATATGAATGAAATACGGAGTCGATCACTTATATTATGCACTAGTGACTATGTACATGAGTTATAAAACAGGAACGACCGACGATAGTATGTAAATGCGGCAACTCAGGGAGTATACATGATATATGTTTCATGCAATTATTTATATTATTGTCCTTGAGTTTTGTTGAGGAATGTTGTATATGCTCATGGTGGGGTTGTCCCTGTAGGTACATATTAGGCAAAAAGGACTATGGACCGGGGTTGACGTGGTGAGCTTGAGGAGTGCTATTGGATAGGATATTGAAGTTCTTTTGTATATTCCCTACTCTAGGAGTAGTGTGAAACTATAGGATTAACATTCATTCAGTTGGGAATGTAATTAATCCATTTTGGAAGTTATTATTTTTGGCATGTAATCCTTAAAGCTCAAGGCCTCAACACAGATTTTATACTCTGATTTATATATACTTAGTCCTAACTGCACTTAAATCCTTACTTAAGGTAACAGGGTCCTTACATTAGTGGTATCAGAGCAGTGGTTAGAGAACCCGGGAATGAGTGAAGGGTAGCCTTAGCAACTTGTCAGCTAGGTGTTCACTTATGAGCATGTTTATGCATGTAGTGCATATTGATGTATATAATTGTCATACTAACATGTTTATTGCTATTCATGTTATCTAACGGTGCAACATATATATTGTTTCTGGTATGGTAGTTAACCTCTGTATTACAGCATGACAGCAAACATTGAGATAGGTGATGCTGTGAGTGTTAATGCAAGTGTTGGGCATACCAATCCTCTACCACCGCCTGCCTTGGGTCAAGAGCTGACGGAACAGCAGTTGTTGCCAGGAGAATTGAGTTTGACCCAATTTCTTGCGTTCCGACCACCGATGTTTGAGGGGACTGAGACTGGGGAACAGGCCGAAGAATGGTTGGAAAGATTGGAACAGATCTTTGTAGCGGCCCCTTGTGCAAAGTCGGCTTGGATCAGATTAGCGGAATTCCAACTCGCCAAGAAGGCGTTGATGTGGTGGAAGACAACAGTAATGGAACAAGAGGCTCAAGGGCACGAAATCAACTGGGGATTATTTAGGACTCGGTTCCTAACCCGATACTTTTTGGCTGCTGCACGACAGATTAAAGAGGACGAATTCACCAATTTGAAACAGGGCAACATGGCAGTATCAGATTATACTCTTCACTACTCTTCATTACTAAGATATGTGCCTCATATCGCCACAAACACTCAAGCAAAGATGAGGCACTTCTTGAAAGGTTTGAGGCCCGAACTATATGACAGGGTGATTACTAATGGCCCTACTTCCTTTGACGACGCTCTTACACGAGCTGAACTGGCAGAGTTGGGAGTAGGTGCATATCCAGACGCAATACCACCGCCAGTGCCCCCACAGAAGTCAAGCTCTGATAGTCTGAAACCAAGAGGTGACCAATTTAAGTCAAGAGGAGTTTCATCATCTTCTAGATTCAGTGGTCGACGACCGGATTTTCATCGCATGGGGGACCGTAGGAGCAATACACAATCAAATAGGGGACAGACACAAGGGAGTAGATTTATGGGAATCAGATGTTATCATTGTGGAGGGCCTCATCTGATAAGGGAATGTCCTGTTTGTTATGAATGTGGAAAGAGGGGCCACTTTGCTCGGGAATGTCCTAACCGGGGAGGACAACAAGACACCATGGGGAGACCTTCAGACAGAGCGGTACAACAAAGACAGCAGTATGCGCCGAGGCAAATCGGGGGTCAGACGATGGGACAGCCTCAGGGGCAGGTTTATGCACTGACTAGGGAGCAGGCCCAGGCAGCTCCAGAGGAGGTGATTGCTGGTACGTGTCACTTATTTACGTACCTCGCTTTTATTTTGATAGATACAGATGCCTCCAATTCTTTTGTATCGGTTGGTTTTGTTGAGAAGCATCACATGTGCACGTCTCCGTTACCCACGCCTCTCATGGTCTCGACACCCACTGGGAAGAGTGTTGTTGCTGATCAGTTTCTTACGGACTGCCTCATTTATTTTGAGGGCAATGAAATGAAGAAGGATTTGATTGTGTTGGGTATGGCAGACTTCGATTGCATTGTGGGTATCGACATATTGAACAGATATCAGGCAGTAGTGGATTGTCGGCAGAGGATAGTTCGGTTCAGATCTGATAAGGGGATTCAGTGGACTTTCTATGGGAACGGTTCTCGTGCGAAGATTCCGTTGATATCGGCAATCAAAATGTCATGGTTATTGGAACGTGGGCACACGGGCTATCTTATTTATGCTGTGGACATGGCGGAAAAGAATAAAGAGTTGAGGGTTGAGGATGTACCGATGTAGCAGAGTTTGCCGATGTATTCCCGGAGGAAATCCCAGGATTCCCACCGACTAGAGAAGTCGAGTTTGGGATTGAGTTATTACCGGGGACGTCCGCTATTTCTCGTGCCCCTTATAGGATGGCACCTACGGAGCTAAGGGAATTGAAGGAACAGTTGCAGGAACTCCTGGACAAAGGATACATACGCCCTAGTGTGTCGCCTTGGGGTGCACCGGTTCTTTTTTGTGAAAAAGAAGGACGGTTCGATGCGTTTGTGCATCGATTACCGGCAACTGAATAAGGCCACGGTGAAGAACAAGTATCCTCTCCCAAGGATTGACGATTTATTTGATCAGTTGCAGGGTACTAAGCTGTACAGCAAGATTGACTTGAGATCAGGTTACCATCAAATACGGGTCAGGGAGGAGGATGTGCAGAAGACTGCATTTTGGACTCGGTATGGGCACTACGAGTTCCTAGTTATGCCGTTCGGTGTGACGAACGCCCCAGCTGTCTTTATGAGCTTGATGAACAGGGTGTTCCAACCGTATCTTGACCAGTTCGTCATAGTGTTTATTGACGACATACTCATCTACTCTCGGAGTGAGGAAGAGCACGTGAAACACTTGAGGACAGTGCTCCAGATCCTCAGAGATCATCAATTGTTTGCCAAGCTCAGCAAGTGTGAGTTCTGGTTGAGCAGTGTAGTGTTTCTGGGGCATGTTATATCTAGCAGTGGGATATCGGTTGATCCCAGGAAGATTGAGGCTGTGATGGAGTGGGCTGCACCCACTTCTGTGCCCAAAATACGGAGTTTTCTTGGTTTGGCAGGTTATTATCGACGTTTCGTCGAGGGATTTTCTAAAATTGCTAAGCCATTGACTCAGTTAACTCAAAAGTACCATTCTATTGGTCGGAAGCTTGTGAGCAAAGCTTCCAAGAGTTGACGCGTCAGTTGACGACGGCGCCTGTATTAGTGATTCCCATGGAGAATAAGAGATTTGTCCTATACACTGACGCATCACTACAGGGCTTGGGATGTGTACTGATGCAAGATAAGCATGTGGTAGCTTATGCATCAAGGCAGTTAAAGCCGCATGAGTCTAGATATCCAATCCATGACTTGGAGTTGGCAGCTATTATATTTGCCCTGAAGATTTGGAGGCATTATTTGTATGGTACGTCATTTATCATTTATACAGATCATATGAGCCTGAAATTCTTGTTTACTCAGGCGGAGTTGAATATGCAACAGAGGAGATGGATGGATTTACTCAAGGATTATGATTGTGAAATAGAGTACCATCCTGGAAAAGCAAACTTGACGGCAGACGCCTTGAGTCAAAGGTAAAGGGTACTACTGAGGATGCCATGTATTTATCGGCTATGATGACTTCTTACTGCCATCTGAGCTATGATTTTGATGTGGATGCATCGCCGGTAGGGTATCGACTTTGTTGGCTGAACCGGACATTTATGAAAATATCAGGAGAGCCCAGAAAATGGATGATGAGGTTCAGAGATGGTCATCATTGGTACTTCAAGGACAGCCATCAAAATTCAGAGTGGCTGAGGATGGTTCTTTAAGGCTCGGTAACCGTTGGGTAGTCTCGAGTACGCCGGAATTGCATAGAGGGATCTTAGAGCGAGCTCATAGTAGCAGGCTTAGTATCCACCCAGGCTGGAAGATGTATAAGGATCTATGTGATCCGTTTTGGTGAAAAAGAATGAAGCGTGATGTCATCCCTTTCGTTAAGAGGTGCTTGATCTGCCATCACGTTAAGGCAGAGAGGCAGAGACCTGGTGGTGAGTTGAAGAGCTTAGAGATACCGAAATGGAAGTGGGAACACATATCCATGGACTTTGTGACCCACTTGCCGAGGACTGCTTCGGGTTTTGATGCCATTTGGGTGATTGTAGACAGACTGACCAAAGTGGCTCACTTCATTCCCTATAGTATGACTTCACCTATTTGAGAATGGCTCAGTTATATGTTCGAGATGTGGTAAGATTGCATGGGATCCCTATTTCTATAGTGCCGGATCGAGATCCACGATTCACATCTCATTTTTGGGAGGGTCTTCAATCAGTCTTGGGAACTGAGTTAAGGTTGAGCACTGCATATCATCCCGTAACGGATGGCCATACCGAGCGTACTATCCAAACGCTCGAGGACATGTTGAGGGCATGTGTATTGGAGTTTGATACTTCATGGCAGGATTCCATGGCCTTGGTAGAGTTCTCATATAACAATAGCTACCAGGCAAGCATTCAGATGGCTCCTTTTGAGACCCTTTATGGCAAACGATGTAGGTCACCCATATGTTGGGACAACTTGGACCGTAAATCGGTCGGAGGACCAGAATTAGTTCGGGAAATGGAAGAGAAGGTAAAGGTGATAAGACGGAAAATGAAAGCAGCCCAGGACAGACATGCGGCTTATGCTAATAAACGGCGGCGACCGTTAGAATTTCAGTTGGGAGATAAGGTCTTTTTGAAGATCTCACCTTTCAGAGGTGCCGTGCGATTTGGAATGCGCGAGAAACTGTCTCCGAGATATGTTGGGCCATACGAGATCTTGCAGCGCATTGGCACATTAGCTTACTGACTGGCCTTGCCACCTTCTTTGTCGTGTATACATGATGTGTTCCATGTGTCTATGTTTCGGAAGTATGAGCCGGATCCGTCACATGTGTTGCAGCCTTCTGAGGTTCAGTTTGAATCCGATGCGTCTTATGTGGAACGGCCTGTTAGAATTCTGGATCGGGCAGATCGCAGACTCCGGAACAAGGTGATACCTATGATTAAAGTCCAGTGGATCGCAGGGGTGTCGAGGAGGCCACGTAGGAGACGGAGCAACATATGATGCAGCACTACCCGGAACTATTCTCTGGTATGTGATTTATGTTTAGTATCGATTTGGTAAGTGCATGTGATTTCGATGATGAAATCTTATAAGTAAGGGAGTATTGTGATACCCCCGAAATGATTATATGCATTTGGGCATTAATTATGTTTATGTGGTGATTTTGGTGTTAATTAATTATTGTGGGAATTAATTAATATGAGAGATGCTTAGTCACATGCGGATGTGACCTAATAATGCATTTCAGGGTGCATGTGATCATGTTGGGAATCTGGGTGTTGGCATGGTTTAATTGCGATGGCTAATAATTATTTGGTAAATCATGTATTTAATTGATGTTTTGATGCATTTTTGGAAAATGCTTTTAAAATATCATGTTGGGATATTTTATACATCATGCTAATTTTGGGGTACCATTTTATCTTTAAACCCACTATACCCCTCTCACACTTTACTCTTTTACCACTTTTTATCAAAATCCCCAACCCTTATTCCCCAAATAACCCAAAACGTTTCTTGGCAAAGGGAGAAGAAGAAAACCTTGGAAATCTTGCTATTGCTTGATTCTTGCAAGGAGTTTGAAGCTTAAAGTGGTATAAACTCCTACTAGTATTGTTTTATGTATTTTGAGAGGAAATGAGTTTGTGTCTTGGGATTTATAAATGGTTTGATTTTGGGAACATGGTGTTTTTAGTTGGGTTTTGGAGTATGTTGTTGTTGAGGGTTGTTTTGGAGTAATATTAGTGTTTTTGATGTATTGGATTGAGGTGTTATGGATTTAATGTGGTTTGGTAAGGTTCTGTACACATTAATGGCGATTTCTCGCATTTACAGAGCTACTCGATAGATCGAGCATGACCTTCGATCGATCGAGCACGGCAGAGCTACTGGCAGGATCATTGTAGTCTTCCCGATCGATCGAGAAGAACTCCTGATTGATCAAGGCGACTTCTCGATCAATCGGTTAGGGCATCTCGATCGATCGAGACAGACAACAAATGTTGGGCGCTGAGTTGAGCAGCTCGCGATCGATCGAGCGTAAGGGCCGATCGATCGCGAGCCTTAAAAATGTGGTGTTATGGATTTTTGGCTATTTTAATGGGATTCTTGGTATTGGTTCATAAATTGGCTTCTAATAATGGTTTGTATGATTGTGTAGAACCATCCCAGGTAGCCACACAACAAAGGAGATAAAGTCCCACGACATCTCCACTTTTGGAAGAAAGGTACGTAGTGAGACGTACAAGCATTTGGTGATGAGATTATGTTATTTGGGTTTATGCATTGTGCATTGTTATGTGTTTGGGAATGATTGATATTCCGGTGGTTGTTATATTCGAGCGATGGATGTAGTACTTGCCTCTGCCATATGAAGCGATGGAATTATGACGTTTGCCGCTGTCATGTCGAAACGATGATTATGTCGCTGTCATGTCGAAGCGAGGGACATCATATGATGCCGCTATATGTCGAAACGAGGGGTGCTAAAATACCGTTGTTATAACAAGACCGGAATAATCATATTAGATAAGTGATTATCGATGGGTATCGTTGCATATGAATGAAATACGGAGTCGATCACTTATATTATGCACTAATGACTATGTACATGAGTTATGAAACAGGAACGACCGATGAAAGTATGTAAATGCGGCAACTCAGGGAGTATACATGATATATGTTTCATGCAATTATTTATATTATTGTCCTTGAGTTTTGTTGAGGAATGTTGTATATGCTCATGGTGGGGTTGTTCCTGTAGGTACATTTTGGGCAAAAATGAATATGGATCGGGGTTGATGTGGTGAGCTTGAGGAGTGCTATTGGATAGGATATTGAAGTTCTTTTGTATAGTCTCTACTCTAGGAGTGGTGTGAAACTATAGGATTAACATTCATTCAGTTGGGAATGTAATTAATCCATTTTGGAAGTTATTATTTTTGGCATGTAATCCTTAAAGCTCAAGGCCTCAACACGGATTTTATACTCTGATTTATATATACTTAGTCCTAATTGCACTTAAATCCTTACTTAAGGTAACAAGGTCCTTACAATGTGTGCCATCGTCAAAGGTTTGAAGGTCAACTGGACTGTAATCCTGTTTCAATTGCTTACTGGCATCATTGAATCAGTCAAGGATCACTAGGGTATTGCTATTCCTCTAAGTCATATTTTTGGAAGCCTGGATATCCCGGTGGGTACTATTTATAATCTCCACCCAACATGGCTCATCAATGCCAAGTACCTTACGACGCATAGGAAACCAACCAGTGTGGAAGGAGGTGCATTCAAGACAGCTCCTATCAAGAGGAATAATCATCAAGTGGTGACTGACTCTGAACAAACCATTTCAGAGTCTAATGAGTCCACTCCTCCTCCTCCACCGAAGAAACCTAGAACGAAGAAGAGTAACCATGTTGCCATGAAGGAAAAAACTTTAGCTACTGAGGTTGCACTCACAGCAGAGGCAATTTCTGTTGTCCCCATTTCTTGCTCAGAAATTATTCCCACTGCAGAAGTGGTTGAGATTACTGCACCAGAGAAACTTGATGATGAGTCTACTGGTCCTCTGAGTTCCATCTTTGCTATCTCTACTGCACCTACAGATATCATGGATGGTTGCACCAGTATCTACTGTATCATCACCTGCCGAGCTGCCACTCAGTTCTCGAAGAGGGCAAGGATCTTTTGCTTTAAGTCTAAGGACTCCAAAGATGGCTGCACTTTCTGACTCCCACCTCACACTCACGAAGGAAGAGGAAAAGATCATATGGAAGCACTATCCACTCCATTAGCGAAAAAAATTACTTTGGTTCTTGACGAAATAGAAAGGTGGGTTCAAGATCAACTGGCCCTGTTAGATCAATGGGTTAATACCCAAATGAAGATCCGACTAAATGATTTCACCAAGATCTTGAAGCAAGCCAGAAGAGATGAGAATCATGTTCTTGAATTCTTATAGACCCAGGATGTTGAAGAGGGTCTACGCCAACGAGAGGCCTACACATTACATCAGCAGACTACACTCTGGTGAAATCACGGCATGGGGAGTTCGATCCAGCCTCAGGCACTGCTACTCTTGATATAGCAGTTCTCCACTCCTTGGAAGCTTGCCTTACGTTGGCTGAGAAGACTCTTCATGATCTCAAGGTCACCTTGGGGTTACACTCTTGCTCTCGCCAGTTGGGTGTTGCTCAATGGATGTTAATGACCAGCGTATGGTTGCACTAGAGGTCTCCATGGTCCAACTGCCTACCGCAATCCCAGCAGACAAATTTTCCTCTGCTGGATAACTACCCCTTGCCTCTCCTCAACCCTTACTTGTTTCCAATCAACATCCAACTCTACCAGATGCTGACTCCTTGAACATAGACATTGTCATTGAGTCTGTAGTGAATTAAGTCAACCTCACATCCGTGGATGATGATGCTACTGACTGCACTACTTCCACAAATGCATTAGCGCTCACTCCCTCTCCTCTTTCACAACCTGAACTATCCTAGTACACTATTGCACCTACTATTGCCCCCATTTTTTGCCTTCCCACTGTTAGAACCTTTAAACCAATGTCCCTTTGACTTAGCCAATTTCCCACTACCAACTCCTCACCAATCCCCACTGATTACCAACCTGGAGATCCCTGCTGACGCGTTGCTTACTAACTTCGTTCCTGCTGAGACTGTTGTATCTGTTGTTGTGTCTGCTACTACTACTGCTATACAAGACTCTGCTCCTGCTGAGCGTGAAAGAGATGTTTCTTCGATTGATGCTCAAACCATATACAGTGATCGGCCTGAGCAATTCCTTGATTTTCCTAACCTTGAAGTAGAAGTTATTCCTCCCTCTGTGACTGATCAGCTGACTCATCTGAGCAAAATCATCTCAAATCTTGCTGGTGAAGTTCAAAAGCTGAAGAACGAAGAAAGAGACACAAGCTATGTTGTTGGGAATTTATGGAGATACGCTGATTCTCAGTTTCAGGAAATCACAAGCGATGTCCGACATGTTTCTGAGAAGGTTACCATATTTCAACAGTTTGTAAGATACCTTCTTGGACTCCTTCTCCAAACTAGGCCAAACCAGGCTATAACTCATCTAGTAGAATGAAACCCTACATGCCGCTACATCACTAGAGATTGGAGGAAAGATTGAAGACATGCATAAGGCCTTCTCTGAACAAATGACCAATATGCAAGCAGACCTTGCGTCTCAACTACAAGATTTGAGTGGAAGTATCAAAATGTCAGATGTTCAAGACCAGGGCAACAGCCATCCAGTAGACAACAAGAGCATACCAGAAGAGATCCAGCTCCAAAAAAACAATCGTCTGCTGGACGAGGACAACCTAGCCAACAAAGGTCTCCTTCACAGCATGGAACACAATCTTCTAGGCAACCACCCTCTGACACTTCCAAAGACTTTGACCGTAACAGACCTTGGTTTGGACGCCCCTAGTAATGTATCTTTATCTTGAATTATCCTTCATTTACATTTTCTTCAATAAAATATTATGTTACATCCTTATCTACTTATTTCAGGATTGAATGGCACTTCAATATGTCATATCAATCCACATTAGTTACCATTGCCACATTTTGGCTGTAAATAGAACTGAAACTGCTTCATACTTACTCACTCTAAACATGCCTAAATATCGATTTAAATTTAAAGTATTGGAACCTTCTGCAATCCTTCTTCGTGGGTTCATTACTTATCTAACTCAACCCGACATGGATTGATTACTTATTTAGCACCCCTCTACCTAGTTCTTACACGATATTCATGTTTTGGTGTCCTGTGTCTCACCAGCCTGGAATATCATAAGCAGATGAATGTGGTGTGTTGACAAAAAGGGGGAAGACAGGCTACTGAGCAGAGGATTACTTTGAAGACAACTTATGTTTTTACTTATTTTCTCTTTGTAAAAATTTTCTGTATTGTACTTATTCTCCCCCCTTGTAATTACCTCTGAAACTAGCGAGTTTCGGATTATTCTCCACTGGCCATATTTCTCAAGTTGGTTTTTCTTATTAAGGATTGTTGTACGAATTGTAAGCACATATCATTTTATATAAAAATGATTTTCTTTTTTTAAATAATGCTAAGTTTGATTACTACTCGTAATATGCTTATTTATCTAACATATAAATTGCAGCTCTCCACTGCTATATTTTTAAGTCTTAACAGATATATTTACTGATCAATGTTCAAGCTAAAGTCTCCACTTCCAAGTTTTGTCATCACCAAAAGGGTTGAAAAAATATTTCTAAAGTTTTGGTGATAACAAACATCTACTGCTTGGAGCATCTACTATATCAAAGAATCTACTCAACAAAGAACGGAAGATATCATCTACCAGGTACAAAGAGTAGAAGATATCAACTACCGGGTACAAATACTAGAATATATCATCTACCGGGTACAAAGAATATAAAATATCATCTACCTGGTACACAGAGTAGAATATATCGTTCACACAGTACAAAGAGCTGAAGACATCATCTACCGGGAACAAAGAATAGAATATATCATCTACCGGGAACAAATAGTAGAAGTCATCATCTACCGGATGCAGAGAATAGAAGTTTACTGGAACATAGTATCTTAGTCAACTGTGTAAATCTCTAGGAGATACTACCAGACAATCTAAGGCATTAGTTGACCTTAGTCCAACAGACTAAGTAACTAATGTGTAACCAACAGATGATGTAAAAGCATCAGTTGTCTTTAGTCCATCAGACTAAAATCTTCAAGGAGAAGTCAGCAGACGTATAGGGCAACAGGACAAAACTTCTACAGATTCATTCTGACAAAAGTACAACAGAGCGTCGCACTGCCATATCAGCGCCACCAATCTCGTCAGAATGAACCAGCCGTTGATTAACGAAATTGGAAAGAAGACAAGGAATTTGGATGAAAATCAGGAAGCTGATTTGCAAAGTTCTTTCCATTTGAAGAATAGTTGTCGTTAAACTTTCAAGTCTATAAATACATCGAAGAGTATAATGAAGAAAGCTCTCAACACTACAAATCTTGAGTCCACTTCATTCGAAAATAAACAAAACATTCAAAACACTTTGTGCATGTCGTTAGTTATTGTTTATATGAATTACTGGCACATGCATCTGAAGGTTATCTAATTGACTCCCATCGGTCGGACGTAGGTAGCTTTCACATGACAATAACTATCTTGAAAAATGCATATATTACAAGCATGGTTTGTCGGCACGGTTCCGGATGGTATCACGGAGGCTGATGTACCATTTAATTGATATTTCGCGGATTGGTCAAGGTTATTGTTACGGATTTTTGTTACATTAAAAATAAAAAAGTTAGATAATTTAGAGAAATTATTAATTTAAAAAATTTGAAAAAAAAAATTTAAAAAAATTGTTCCGCAAAAGCCGTTCTGAGCCGCGAAATCGATGTTCCAGGCAGCGAAATCGTTGTTCCCTTATGTGACGACCGTGAAATTGTCATTCTAGCTGCACATCTGTTTTAGCATGGCGGTTGCTGCCGTCCCGTTCCGAAACGACAGTTGCGCAACTGTTTTTGCGGCCGTTCGTTGAAAGAAAGCCCGGATCAGTGGATATCTTATCTGTGACTTTAGTGTGCTACATCCCACCGAAATACTTCAATGGCCGGTGCTGTAACTATTTAGTTTGAAAAGTTTCTGCCCGAATTCTTTTAAAAGTTTTAATTAGAGAATGATAAGTTATTGAATTTATTCGCAAGAGTTATACCGGTGTTGGGATAAAATTTTAAGGACTGTGAATCTACAGAATTCAACGTACGAAATTTGGAATCCTATTGCAAAAAGATCACCACTATTATGATTGATACCCAGACGGGTCAAACCCGTAAAAACATCTCATAGATCGACTTTATTTCATCCGTACATACCTGAAAAGTGGCCGGATCAACACATTGGGCAAGTTTCATGAGCTCGCCCACGTGGCCTTGGGCGAGGTGGGCGAGCTAGGAGCTCGCCCATGCGGGGAGGGCGAGCTCATAGAGCTCACCCGGCACACCTTGGGCGAGCTCCAGCTCGTCCAAGGAGGGCGAGCTCCAAGCTCGCCCATGCGGGGAGGGCGAGCTCATGGAGCTCACCCGGCACACCTTGGGCGAGCTCCAGCTCGTCCAAGGAGGGCGAGCTCCAAGCTCGCCCATGCGGGGAGCTCGCGAGGGCGAGCTCGTGGAGCTCGCCCGGCACACCTTGGGCGAACTCCAAGCTCGTCCAAGGAGGGCGAGCTCCAAGAGCTCACCCAAGGTGGTCTTGCCGACGAGCTCGTCTCGCTTGTTCGGCCTTGTTGGTCCTTCCGAGCTAAGTCACCATAATTCCCAAGCAACCTCACTAGTCAAGCATGCCTAGCTCCCAGCATGCATAGCTCCCAACATGTCTAGCGCCTAGCTCCCAGTATGCCTAGCTCCCAGCATGCGTAGCTCCCAGCGTGCCTAACTCCCAAACGCGCCTAGCTCCCAGTATGCCTAGCTCCCAACATGCATAGCTTGCCTAGCTCCCAGCATGCATAGCTCCCAACATGCCTAGCTCCTAGCTCCGAGCATGTCAAGCTCCAAGCATGTCTAGCTTGAGCTTTCCTAACTCCTAGCTCCTAGCTCCGAGCATACCTAGCTCCTAGCAAGCCAACAACTTGGTTTAGGCAAACTAGTGGGCGAGCTCAGAGCTCGCCCGTGCCACCTAAGGCGGGCTCAGAGCTTGCCCGACGGCCTTTATGGTCCATATTAGCCTTCCCAGACAACCCCACTAATCAAGCATGCAAAGCTACCAAGTGTTAATGCGTCTCCTCTAGGAAATAAGCCTTAAAGGTCTGACAAAGATCTTGAGTGACCTCAGTAGTGATATGAAATCACGACGCGTAATGGTCCATCACCTATTTTCATATGATGGTTCCGTAAGGCATCTAGTGTGGTCCCCTTGTGTTCCCCTCGGGTAGTATCACTCACGGTGAGAAACCTAATTTCCTGGTGGGCATGGTGGCGAGCTAAGATCCTAGTTGGTATGGACGAGCTAAACTTCATAGCATGGCCTCACAAATCAGATCCAATATACAACTCATATCTCCAAGTACATCGGATCACAAAAAGCTGCAAGCATATCGTACGGGGAAAGTGACATCCTACTGGTCCCCAGCATAAATCAGATCCTAAAGGCTGCAAGCATATCGTACGGGGAGAGTGACACATACTGGTCCCTGGCTCTGAGACCCTGGTCCCCACCCTTAGCTTCAGAAGATGTCCCCTACGCTCCTGACATGCGGTTAAAGGTTGTCTCCCTTCCATCTCCCTATAAATACAAGGTTTGTTGACGAGAAAAAGGTATTCACTCTACTCACAACTTAAAGTTCATCTCGTTACTCTTCCTTTCTTTTCCGATTTCTGACTTGAGCGTCGGAGGGGCTCCGCCGGGACATCCTTCCGGCACCCTTCTCACACTTGTTCGTGATTTTAGGCATCACCAACACTCGGAGCCATTATTGGAGTTGCTCCCAGCACCCTTCGTCCACCGGAAAGAAGACGTATCATTTTTAGTAAGCATCATTTGGCGCCGTCTGTGGGAAACTTGAGCAAAGACGTAGAGTCAGGTGGTAGCTGAAATAGTGGAAGGATGAATATGGTGGAATTGTGCCCATAGTAAGGACGCTAAGGCCTTTCTCCAATGGAGAATGTGGGAGGCGTCAACTTGGAGCAGCTTGCAAAGTTCATCAACAAGACTTTAGGGGAGATCATGAGTAGGGAATATGCACACCTCATCCCTCAACGGTCGCCATGGGATATCATGCTTTGGAGAAAAATGCTCACAAGGTGGTCTATGAAACTACTCAAAGGATTTGCTGGCAAAGTCACTTTCGAGCCATCCAAGCTTGAGGTCATCCTTAGCTTTCCAACGTTAGCTCAACAATAGCGCCCTAGTGTGAACTCAACCTTAGTTCCCATCCGTGAGCTCATTCTTAGCTGCCCGACATGAGCTCATCCTTAGCTCGATGGATGTCATCTTTAGCTCGAGGGACAAAGTCATACTTAGCTCTGAAGGTGCAGGTTATCCTTAGCTTCTCATCTTGAACTCATCCTTAGCTCTCTGGAACCAAGGTTCAAACAACCCCCTCCGGCGATAGACTTGAGAAACAGTGGGCGAAAGACATTGAGATGTCATGAAAAGAGAAAGTAGAAGAGCAGACACGGTGGGATCCCTTGTGTAATAAGAGCAGACACAGTGGGATCCCTTGTGTAATAGAGGAATGTCAAGCGACCCGATGATGAACTTGGGAGACATTAAGAACATCTAGTCGAGTTCATCACCAACAATATGGAGAAAGCCCTATGAAGAATCAACATCCACCACCAGAGATGGGGCACCATTGTCAGATCCCGAGGAAGACATTGAAGTCCAACGAAGCCGCGCTGAAGCGATAAATCTCATCCAAATCACAGATCCTCAGGAGCATTTAGGAGATTCGAGAATGTGGTACTATTGCACCGATATTCCTGTGGAGTCAAGTGTAGGGTGTTCCTCAACATGATTAGTGAGATCAGCCCAGCAATGGTTCAATATGTTGGGTCATAACACCACATAGTCTTTCCAGGACTTTAGCTTAGCCTTCTTACACCAATTTGCTCTCACTATGGAAGATCTTGCTTAGTCTATCTATATGAAACGACAGGATCATGACTCATTGCGAAAGTTCAAACATCACTTCAACAACACCACCCTGGAAGTCATCATTGGCTCATCAGATGAAATTCAACCTTAGCTCAACAAATCCGCAGCTGAAGCTCATCCTTAGTTCCGCAGCTCTGCAGGTGAGGGTTATCCTTTAGGGACAAGCTCCCAACAGGTCATCACCTCACGACCAAGGACACAATGAGATGGGCTCCCAACTGTTCATCAACTTGCAGTCAAGCGCCCTACTTGTCATCTATCACAGCTGAGTTCCTGACCTATCAGAAGGCCAATTGAAGCTATCAACATGTATGTCCGAGCTCCCAACATATCAAGAGCTATAGCCGAGCTATCAACAAATCATCTACTTGCCGCCAAACGCCCAACAGGTCCCCCGGCTGGTCGGTTAGCAAAGACAGCCCATAAGCTAAGCGCATGAGATAGCTCCTTAATCAGGAGGGTTTCCGTAAGCATGGAGAAAATCATACTAAGGAAAGAGATCTACCTAAACGGTTATCAGCTCAGCTCAGAGGAGTTACCAATCTCAATGGTGTTTACCCAACCTGTCGCGGTTACGCCAGACAGAGGATCAATCGAGCTGCTGTTACGCCGAGCTCATTGCCTTGGTTACGCCAAGTGCCTTTCAGGGGTGTTTACCCAACCTGTCGCGGTTACGCCCGACAGAGGATCAGCCGAGCTGCGGTTACGCCGAGCTCATTTGCCTTGGTTACGCCAAGTGCCTTTCAGGGGTGTTTACCCAACCTGTCACGGTTACGCCTAACAGAGGATCAGTCGAGCTGCGGTTACGCCGAGCTCATTTGCCTTGGTTACGCCAAGTGCCTTTCAGGGGTGTTTACCCAACCTGTCGCGGTTACGCCCGACAGAGGATCAGCCGAGCTGTGGTTACGCCGAGCTCATTTGCCTTGGTTACGCCAAGTGCCTTTCAGGGGGTTTACCCAACCTGTCGCGGTTACGCCCGACAGAGGATCAATCGAGCTGCGGTTACGCCGAGCTCATTGCCTTGGTTACGCCAAGTGCCTTTCAGGGGTGTTTACCCAACCTGTCGCGGTTACGCCCGACAGAGGATCAGCCGAGCTGCGGTTACGCCGAGCTCATTTACCTTGGTTACGCCAAGTGTCTTTCAGGGGTGTTTACCCAACCTGTCGCGGTTACGCCCGACAGAGGATCAGCCGAGCTGCGGTTACGCAGAGCTCATTTGCCTTGGTTACGCCAAGTGCCTTTCAGGGGTGTTTACCCAACCTGTTGCGGTTTTGCCTGACAGAGGATCAGCCGAGCTGCGGTTACGCCGAGCTCATTTGCATTTGTTACGCCAAATGTCATTAAGGGGTGTTTACCCAACCTGTCGCGGTTACACCCGATAGAAAAACAGCCGAGCTGCGGTTACGACGAGCTCATTTTCCTTGGTTACGCCATGTGTCATCCAGGGGTATTTACTCAACTCACCTTGGTCACGCCAAGTGTCTTCATGGGGTGTTTACCCAACTCGACTTGGTTACACCAAGTACCTTCAGGGGTGTTTACCGGGCTCGTCTTGGTTACGCCAAGTGTATTCCGGGGTGTTTACCCAATTTGCTTTGATTACGCTAAGTGTCCTTCTATGGTGTTTCTCAATTTACATTGGTTATTTAAAACCTTTTTTGAGAACGCCGAGTGGCCTACCTGTAGAGAAGGTCAATTTATCCGAGCTCTAGCCCAGCTTCTAAGCAATAGCCTAGCTTCCGAGCTCTAGCCCAGGCTCCGAGATCTAACCCAACTCCCGAGCTGTAGCCCAGCGTCCGAGCTCTAACCCAGCGTTCGAGCTATTTTATGATATATTTTTTGTATTAAGCACTCGCACAACATTTGGCCACGCCAAGGCGAGCTAATGAACTTGCCCAAGCTTCCTCCGGGTCAGGGGCGAGCCCATAGCTCGCCCAGTACATGCCCTGATGATTGTTGTCCGCGATCACACAAGCCTTTGCATTGATGGCTTGTCTAGTCAAGGTCAAGTCCTTGCATTACCAACTAGCATAGCCAAGATCAAATCCTTGCATCGCTAGCTTGTCAAGCCAAGTCCAAGTTCATGCTTTGATTAGATGCCTTGACATAGTAAGAGTTTAAATTTGGAAGTTGATTACATGCAAGTCATTATCGTCTATCCACTAGTGAGAGACATCGCTCGTATCCGAGTTTTCACATTTGATTCAACTCGGACTCAATGGGGGGAGTAGTGATACCCAGACGGGTCAAACCCGTAAAAACATCTCATAGATCGACTTTATTTCATCCGTACATACCTGAAAAGTGGCCGGATCAACACATTGGGCAAGTTTCATGAGCTCGCCCACGTGGCCTTGGGCGAGGTGGGCGAGCTAGGAGCTCGCCCATGCGGGGAGGGCGAGCTCATGGAGCTCACCCGGCACACCTTGGGCGAGCTCCAGCTCGTCCAAGGAGGGCGAGCTCCAAGCTCGCCCATGCGGGGAGCTCGCGAGGGCGAGCTCGTGGAGCTCGCCCGGCACACCTTGGGCGAACTCCAAGCTCGTCCAAGGAGGGCGAGCTCCAAGAGCTCACCCAAGGTGGTCTTGCCGACGAGCTCGTCTCGATTGTTCGGCCTTGTTGGTCCTTCCGAGCTAAGTCACCATAATTCCCAAGCAACCTCACTAGTCAAGCATGCCTAGCTCCCAGCATGCATAGCTCCCAACATGTCTAGCGCCTAGCTCCCAGTATGCCTAGCTCCCAGCATGCGTAGCTCCCAGCGTGCCTAACTCCAAACACGCCTAGCTCCCAGTATGCCTAGCTCCCAACATGCATAGCTTGCCTAGCTCCCAGCATGCATAGCTCCCAACATGCCTAGCTCCTAGCTCCGAGCATGTCAAGCTCCAAGCATGTCTAGCTTGAGCTTTCCTAACTCCTAGCTCCTAGCTCCGAGCATACCTAGCTCCTAGCAAGCCAACAACTTGGTTTAGGCAAACTAGTGGGCGAGCTCAGAGCTCGCCCGTGCCACCTAAGGCGGGCTCAGAGCTTGCCCGACGGCCTTTATGGTCCATATTAGCCTTCCCAGACAACCCCACTAATCAAGCATGCAAAGCTACCAAGTGTTAATGCGTCTCCTCTAGGAAATAAGCCTTAAAGGTCTGACAAAGATCTTGAGTGACCTCAGTAGTGATATGAAATCACGACGCGTAATGGTCCATCACCTATTTTCATATGATGGTTCTGTAAGGCATCTAGTGTGGTCCCCTTGTGTTCCCCTCGGGTAGTATCACTCACGGTGAGAAACCTAATTTCCTGGTGGGCATGGTGGCGAGCTAAGATCCTAGTTGGTATGGACGAGCTAAACTTCATAGCATGGCCTCACAAATCAGATCCAATATACAACTCATATCTCCAAGTACATCGGATCACAAAAAGCTGCAAGCATATCGTACGGGGAAAGTGACATCCTACTGGTCCCCAGCATAAATCAGATCCTAAAGGCTGCAAGCATATCGTACGGGGAGAGTGACACATACTGGTCCCTGGCTCTAAGACCCTGGTCCCCACCCTTAGCTTCAGAAGATGTCCCCTACGCTCCTGACATGCGGTTAAAGGTTGTCTCCCTTCCATCTCCCTATAAATACAAGGTTTGTTGACGAGAAAAAGGTATTCACTCTACTCACAACTTAAAGTTCATCTCGTTACTCTTCCTTTCTTTTCCGATTTCTGACTTGAGCGTCGGAGGGGCTCCGCCGGGACATCCTTCCGGCACCCTTCTCACACTTGTTCGTGATTTCAGGCATCACCAACACTCGGAGCCATTATTGGGGTTGCTCCCAGCACCCTTCGTCCACCGGAAAGAAGACGTATCATTTTTAGTAAGCATCAATGATGTTGATTGCTTTTGTCAATCCAGTTCAAAAAATTCTTGTGCGGACAGAGTTTAAGCCTTATGAACCAACATAGAGAAAATGAGTTTATCATAATTGATTAATTTTGGTTAACATGTCTGATTATTTCATTTTTATATTGGTGTATATGTGAGGTCTAAACCCAGTGTAAGCACAAGAGATTCTATTCGGCCTTGAGGGGGGCAGAAGCACCGCTAAAAAAAAAATTATTAGTTATAAAAAAAATATTTTTTAAATTGCATTTTCCCCCAAAAAATTACAAAGTGCCTCCCAAAAATTACATGTGTTCCCCTGAAATTATAATTTGACCTATTAAAAAAAATTTACCCTCAATTTTTTATGTAATTATATTTTTTGCCCTCCTCAATTTTTAGACTAGATTCGTCCTTGTACGTAAAATCATGCACGGGGAGAGTCTTGATTATAATTGAGTATCTTACTTTTGGTTCTCATATTGCAAGTTTCACATAATTTAAAGATCACTTCTACACATGGACGGATGCACCTTAAGACAGTGAATGAGGTGCCCTTCCTCAAAGATTTATTTTTTGTATTATCCATTAATTGCGTCGTTCCAAAAATTATATTTTGCTCCCTAAAATATTTTTCTCAATTGTTTTTTATCTCCTCGACCTAAATTCTAAATCTGCACATGCTGCTGCACCCCGTTAAACATATTGATAGTCTTCATTAATAGTATGTTTAGATATACAATTTAAATCATTAGTCGAATCATAATTTTAGAAGATCCTATCCACTATAGAAGAAGGTTCGAATGCTTCTAATGCGGGAATTATTCCAGGCTGGGTAAGCTGTGTATCAATGACGAGCTGCTCCACGAGGGTATAGTTCATCGTTTTGGGTCTGACGAAAAATGATCAGAAAATGTTGGATCCGTTTCTGTTGAGTGGTCGTGGTTGTGGTCGGACGCATGCGCAAAAAATAATGAGATTATGAGACATGCTATCGTCCCACGTTTTTCCAGTTCTCGAGCGGTTTACAGTAGCTGCATGGAACTCAAACATAAGACAAGCAGTGAATCAAGGCCAAGCTCAGAGGGCTCTTCTCCTATTTCGCCAGATGAAGCAGCAATCTTCTGCACAACCCAACAACTTAACTTTTCCATTCATTGCAAAAGCATGTGCCAAATTATGCAACCTCGAATTCTCCAGGATCATCCATGCTCATGTGGCGAAAACGTCGTACAGTGTAGATATATATGTACAAACGGCTTTGGTTGATATGTATGTGAAATGCGATGATTTGGAATGTGCTTATAATCTGTTTGACGAAATGTGTGACAGAGACGTAGCTTCTTGGAATGCGATTATCACTGGTTTTGCGCAAATGGGTAGTATCGATAGTGTTTCGTCTTTGTTTAATCAAATGAGGATTGAAGATTTAATTCCTGATGCGGTTACGATCATGGGGTTGACACGAATGGTATCTGGAAAGAAGGACCGGAAACTGCTGAGTTCTGTTCATTGTTTGGGGATTAAATCTGGGTTTGAAGGCGATGTGTCGGTTGCCAACACTTGGATATCTGGCTATGCCAAATGTAGGGATTTGTGCTCTGCTGAAATGGTATTTCATGGCGTCAATTTGGATTCTTTAACCACTGTTTCATGGAATGCAATGATTGCAGGATGTTCTTATGTTGAGGACTCCGTGAAATGCATTGGGATTTACAAACAGATGCTTTGCATTGGACATAGGCCTGATTTGAGTACCATTCTTAACTTGCTTTCTTCATTTTCTCAGCCCGAATCTCTGTGTCATGGCATGCTGATTCATGCTCATGGAGTCAAGATAGGTTGTTATGAAGATGTCGCCTTGCTTAATACTCTTGTTTCTATGCATTGTAAGTGTGGAGATATTGATTCAGCAAGATATATATTTGACGACATGAAGGTGAAGTCTTGTGTGACGTGGACTGCTATGATTGGTGGGTATTCAAAGAAAGGTGATCTTGATGAAGCTTTATCCTTGTTTCGTGCTATGGAGGTTGCAGGTGAAGAACCTGACTTGGTTACTGCTGTCCATTTGATATCGGTGTGTGCCAAAGTTGGAGCCCTGGAGGTCGGAAAATGGACCGATGATTTCACGGTTTCTAAGGGGTTAAAAGGAAATGTGATGGTGTGCAATGCATTGTTGGATATGTATGCGAAATGTGGTAGCATACAAGATGCTGAGGACCTTTTTCATGCTATGGATGGGAAGACGGTTGTTTCTTGGACAACCATGATTGCAGGATACGGACTAAATGGAAAGTTTCAAGAATCGTTGTATCTAGTGAATCAGATGTTGGAGTTGGGTTTAGAACCGAATGACACAACATTTCTTGCTGTTCTTCAGGCTTGTACTCATGCTGGTGTCTTGGAGGAAGGGTGGGGATTCTTTGAGAAGATGACTAAAGTTTATGGATTGTGTCCTGGATTAGATCACTATGCGTGTATGGCTGACCTCATTGGACGTCAAGGAAAGCTTGAAGAAGCATTGAAGTTTATTCTACACATGCCAACTAAACCAGACGCCGGGGTGTGGGGAGCTTTGCTTTGTGCCTGCAAGATTCATCGTAATTTGGGGATCGCAGAGTATGCGGCACGCCGTCTTTTTGAACTTGAACCACAGACTGCGGCTCCATATGTTGAAATGGCTAATATTTATGCATCAGCAAAAGAGTGGGAGGGGTTTGCTGCTATGCGAAAAGAAATGAAGAGCAAGCAAGTGATGAAATCTCCAGGTCAAAGTGTGATACAAATGTATGGAAAGTGCTATTCATTTACAGTGGAAGATAGGTACCACTGTGAAAGGTATCAAATATTTGAAGCATTGGATTGCTTAGTTTTGCAGTTGAAAGATGAACCTGATTTGTTCTCCAAAGGAAATTCAAGTTCTCGAGCTTTCGTGGAATCGATGTGAAATCGTAACCATACTTGAGCCAGCCTATTCCAAGTGGTTTCATTTGGATTTCATTCATTATGTGGTGAAAATGTCAAGACAGTTCATTGGTCGTTGACTCGGAATTGTGAGGTTAACTTTCCCCTATGGACCTTATAAAGAACATCACGATTTGCCAACCATTTTCATTGAAATCCACAATTCAAACTGTAAATAACATTTCCTTGGATGTAAATAAAAAAACGATGAAGTACGCAGTTCAAGACAAGGGCTAAACATGTTCAATGGCTTGTTCAACCTAAGAAACATAAGAGTAGAGACCTTTCAGTACCTTCGTTGTTGCCGTCTTACATCAATCTCCCGTAGAATGTCAAGAATTGGGTGGCATGACCTCAAGTTTAATACTTGGCCACTGTTTTACGTGTGTACAGTTGAGGCTAATCCACTCAGAGATTCGGTATTAGCATTGGATAACTTCAAAATTAGGGGACGGCCATCTTTGGAAACCAGAAGGATGAGAACAAAGTGAAAATATCTAAATCTTTTAATTTTGTTCAGGCTTTCCAGACGCGGATTGATCCATCAACCGAAGCAGAAACCATACAACTGTCCTTTGGGTGATAACTTACACTAGTCACCTGTCACCAAAGTGTGTCAGAGACAGCAAATGAAGAACAGGAACAAATTTTTGTGAAAGCTTTCGCAGAACTATGAATTAAAACTTAGGCGAGGACCACGGCACCAAAACAAACTTAGGAGAATGCATCTACTCTCCTCATAAAAGGGGAAATGTTGGCATAGTAGATGTGTTTCTTTTAGCATCTCCCTCGAGGATGCCTCAACTTAATAAGAATTCTACAAAATTCTTCGGGCTCCTGATAAAATATTGAAAAACTAATGCATATTCATCATATGATGCCATAAAGAGCATTTAAGAAGCCATTTTAGTTGCAAAAGCTAGCTGGCATCTGAACACCAAAACTAAAAAAAATAGTTCGCCTCTTCAACACAATGACAAGCATAAAAATTTTAGTGCAAGGACACGGGGAATATATTGAAGAAAAGATTAATTACCACCGATGAATGAGCTCGAAAACTAGACACAACGGATGCATCCACAAGATCCCAAAAATAAATAAAACCATCTTCTGAACCAACAGTCACATGGGCATCTGTGTTTGTAAGGCAGCAGTCCATCTTAAAAGACTGATACATATGAAGATAATAATCGAATTAGAAATTTACCCTGAGAAGAAAATCAATGCTACGAAATTGCAGATTTATTGAAGAAGGAAAAGCAATCATGAGGCTGCAGATATATATCAAAGAAAATAGGCAAGCATACATTGGAAGAAAGGTGGAAACCATGCATAGGCCACCAATGAACAGTTGAAACAAATATTTTATCTTAGAAGGTAAAAAGGTATATTTGCAAGTCTTAGTAAAATGCATCGGCGCTAACCTTGCTGGTATGACCTCTGTATTCTTGCAAAATTTCACCAGTTGCTCTGCCACAAATATGGAATCAATAAAGAACGTAGCTTTATTGAATGCATAGCCACTAGTAAAAACTTCAGATTTTACCTGTCTAAAAGACGCAGAGTAGAATCCAGGCAACTGGCTAAGACACAATTAGTATCATTTGAGAGAGAAATACAGTTGACGGGATGCCCCAGGTCATCAGATATTTCCCTGTTCAGAACCATCAACAGAAATTAGTCTCTATGCCTCACGAAAACAAAGAAGTGACATAATGCAATCCACTAATTTCATAATAAGACAACCTACCTACCAATTCGAATATCAAATGTTCGCACAGTTCCATCAACACTTCCAGCAATTATCTCAGTTTTTGTTAGACAAATGGACATCACACTATCAGAAAACGTGTCAATTATCTGAAGCATAAAAGCAAAAATGTCAATTTTCTTAACAGCATTATATTAAAATCGCCAGGAAAGAAAGGTTAACCGATGAAACAACACATAATCTAGTGTGTAGAACAAGGTATTTCACTTGGATAATGCTTAATACTGTCCAATCAAATAGAATCTTGTCACTGTGATATATGCTTCATTAAGGTTAGGAGTCTGAGGCTTTTAAGTTTTAAACATTTCATACTAAATGATCTACTATAACCCCAAAAATAAATCCAAGAGACCATTTTTTGGATTATTTTGAACTTTCCATATATAGAAAAGAAATAGAAAGAGAGAGATTAGAAATGACATATATTGTCAATGACGCCAAACGGGTATTAAATTAATGGAATTGACTTTGGTTTAGAGCATTGATATGGAGTATTCTTAGCATCAAATAGTAAAACTTTATCAGATAGTTGATTGAGATACCATTTTAATATAGAGAAAATTAGCATAGCCCATAATACCAATTTGCTGTTTTTCGACCTGTAAACTTTCTTGAGTTTGTCAAGTAGTTATTATCACCCTACAAGCTTTTCATCTCAGACTATTTGGGGTCAAGTACATGTATGTCAATAATTATGCTCAAATTACTTACATCAACACTCAAAAACCTTTTGATAACTTAATTTCAACCATTCTATCATTTGTCTTTAAGGCTATTGATATCAACTCTCACTACTCACAGGTGCCTCCAATGGTCGAAGGAAACATATCCAAACAACCTTAAATGTCTATCTCCTATTGTTGAATAATAGATAAATATGACATGTGTTTGACTTATCAAGGCCTCTAGATAAAATATTTGTATTTTAATATTCATAGGATTTGATTTTATCTCTCGTTAGCTTTTTATTTTTAGATTAGATTGTTTCTTTGATTAGATTATATTGTTTCCTTGATTCTAGGTATTAGGAGTATATATAAAGATGCATTGTATCTCCTTTATTATTATTAAAAAATAAGAAATAAGAGTTTCATACTCTAATCTTCTGTTTTTTTACATGGTATCAGAGCTTTAGGTTGGAAAAAGTAAAGTTAAAGCTTATCAAGCCCTAGTCGCCGGCGAGTTGTTGCTATCTCAACTCAGCCGCCGACGGCTAGGCCTACAATAGTAAACTCATCATGCTTTCAGGTTTGTCTTTTCCCGTCGGCTATTCTATCCAATCGAAGCCTTCATCGCAGCAATTGCTTCACCTTTTCTCTACCCTTCCAATCGCATACACTGTGTGCGGTAATTTTTTCAGAACTTTACAAGGCAATTTTTCCTTTATGTCCACAGTAACTTCGCGACTTTTGCTACATTAACTTCGCGCTTTTTTTTTCCCTGGTTTCGTTGCGTCGTCGGGAGTTTTCTCGTCATCTGTTTTAGGGCAATTGCGAGGATCACAGTATATTGTTGCTTTTGGTCACCAAAAGAATAAAGTGGCATCTTGGATTGGATGGAAGTTTTTCATCGATGCAAGTTTGCCCCAGCCACTGGTGTGGAAATAATGCAATCTTAAGTTTCATCTCTTCCATCTGTTCGTCCACGGTTATTGGGCGACTTGTCAGTCAGACCACAAATTCATGTGTCAATTTCCTCTTCTTTGAACCAACAAGTGCTATCTCACCGATCCGTGAGGATTCTCATGTGCCTACATCTCATCATCAAGCTTGGTCTCATCAGCCTATATAGCCAAGCTTGAGGGGAGTGGATAATATCAAATCTATTGTTGAAGACTCATTCACTCTAGAAGAAGAGCAGACGCAGACTCTCGAAAGAGGAGCTGAGCTGACGCGGACTCCCGAAAGAGGAGGAGACACGGACTAGCAGACACAGACTCTTGAAAGATGAGGAGACGCAGACTCCCAAAAGAGGAGGCACAAACTAGCAAACGCGGACTCACAAAAGAGGAGCAGACGCAGACTCACAAAAAAGGAGCAGACGCAGACTCCAAGAAAAGGAGCAAGATTCCGAGAAAGAGGAGGAAGTCTCAAATAGATTTTGATAACATCTTGAAAAAGGCTCTTCACTATCCTAAATTTGAAGACTTGAGTTCCAAGCTGAGCATGATAAACATATATGACTCACCTTGAAGGGAGTGTTGAATAATATATAAAGATGACATGCCTTTGACTTTTAAAGTCCTCTAGATAAAATATTAGTATTTTAATATTCATTGGATTTGATTTTATCTCTTGTTATCTTTATATTTTTAGATTAGATTGTTTCCTTGATTAGATTAGATTGTTTCCTTGATTCTATGTATTAAGAGTCTATATAAAGATACATTGTATCTCCTTTATTATCTCCTTTATTATTAAGAAATAAGAGTTTCATACTCCAATATTCTGTTTTTCTACACTTGTCTTATTTTCACTAGCTGCCAAACAACCTTTTCTTTAATATACTTGTTTTTCATCTCACCATCCCCTATATAGGGACTCTTCATTTTAGCATTTGTATCTTGACTAAACAAATTCTCTGTATGTTGTCTATATACAGCCAACACCCACAGCCACATAGATTAGCCTGAATTATCGCAATATGCACCTTCATGTTAATTTCCAAAACATTTCGGGGTCCATTAAAACTCCTTTCAGTTCAATTTGGATGGTTGTAGGAGAATGTCATAGTTTATAAGGATATGATCTATCATTGCTTGAGATTACTCTTATAAGCTTCTCCTACGTGATTTTGAACTATTATGAGGATTTGCGGATTCAAAATCGACACCATTTTCAGCTCCCACACTGCTCTTGTTAAAGGGAATATGTATGATCTAGATCCTCACAGACAACAAGCCTGTATTCCAAAATTCATTTTTGATCCATTTATCTAATCCTCATCCTCAATAGAGTAGCCAAGGCCAAAGAAAATATTAAATTATTAGAAGCTAGCCTACAGTCTTTTCTATCTAAGAATCACCCTATATATAACTTTTTGGCAAGAGGAAAGAAAATAATTAACCTGAATGGGTTCGGTGCTGTGAGATCTGCAGTCCCAAGCACGCACAGAACGGTCATAGCCAGCTGACATTACCACTGATGAATACTCGTTAAATTTCACAGCATTCACCTACCATCGAGGAAGAACAATTTCAAACTACAATCGTGCATAAACTTGCAAAAAATCAGAATTCCACATTCAAATCATGCCATCAAGTCTATAGACTAATTTCTAAATCACTATGACAAAAAGAAAAAGCCAATTTGCACTAACCTCGCTATCATGGCCACGAAATTTCCGAATAACACGACCGGTTGCCACATCCCAGTAAAATACTTGTCTATCACCCCCACACGAACAAAGCTTCGAATTATCCCTACCAAAATAGTCAAAAGAAGTGTGATGGAAATAACAAATAAATGACGGGCATTTTAATTTTCAACAGGTAATTGAAGTATATCATCATTAATTGAAATTGTTTTTTTCCCTAGGTTTTTAATCAGTGCTTACGAGGTGACGTGGACATCTCGAACTTCACGGCCATGGGATTTGTAGGTCTTGATATGTAACCCACGGTGGGGATTCCATAGCCTTATCGTGCGATCTTTGCCGCAGCTTAGGCAGTACTCGCCGTTCCCGTTGAACCTGGCCGCCAATACAGCGCCCTCGTGCCCTCGGAGCACGTTCGCCTCCGTCCTCGGCAAATCCTCGGCGCTCATTCGTCTTTGAATTCCCGAATCCTTTCTTCAGTAGCTGCAGATTTGCTCAGTCGCCGTTAAGGGGCCTCAAGCACAAATTTTAATGGGTTAATTTCCTTACCGAATTGTTTGGATGAATTCCGATCCATGCGGGCGTACAGATACTCTTAAAAATTATTCGATACAATATTGAATATTTTTGGGACATCGATACTTATTAAACATTCTCGGACACGCTATATGACATGTCGGATACCTGCGTCGGACACACCCTTTAAATTCGGACACTCACGTCGGACACGACTGATAGACGTGTCCAACACGGGAAAAACAATTTTGAGGGTTAATTGTACAATTTAAAAAGTTTTTGGATAAAATGAAATTTTCATGTGTTAGTTAAACTTTATGTTAATTGAATTAATATATATTTGGTGTTAGCATGATTGATATTATGATGATTTTAGTGGCATGCATTTATCTATATGTTTTTTAAATTTGTTAAAATATTTTTGATGTTATATTTTATTTGGACATGTTTGTTAAACTTTATGTTAATTGAAGTAACAAGTATTTGGTGATATGAGTGATATTATGATAATTCCAGTGACATGCATATATTTATATGCTTCTTGAATTTGGTAAGAATATTTATGTTGGTTTTACATGGTTTTAGAATTTAAAAAATATGAATTTTAGTATTTTGTAACATAGTACATGTATAATATATATATAATTATACAGGCGTGTCTCAACCGTAACGTATCCTGAAAATTTTGAAAATCCGTGTCGTCGTGTCCTTGTCGTTCCGTGTCATGTCGTGTCAATGTCGCCGTGTCGGTGACTATCATTAATTAATTTATGGGAGACTTGATAAAAATTTCCACAAAGCCTTTATCAACTTAATGTTCAGTCTTCACCACTAATTTTTCAATTCTGCACTCCCTTCTTAACATTTTTTATTTATTTTAAACTCCCTAATTACATAAATTGTTCATTGTACCCTTACTTTTATTCAAACATTCTTCTTCTCTTCATTTATCATATGTAACTTCTTCTCTCTCCTCCATGAACCTCCATGAACGTGTATAAAAATGATCCCACCTCTGAATTTTTATGTACCTTTTTCCACCAACAAATCCGAACCAAATTCATAATCTTTTTTCTTTAATTTTCTGGAGAGCTATTGTCGTGTGGAAGAGAAATTTTCTACTTTCCTTTTTCTTTCTTTCATTACCGATAATCCACAGCAAGTCTAGAACAATCCCGAAAATATGCATCCAACTACATGAAGAAACAAAACTAGCAAATTACCCAATGTATTAAATATGTTATTTAGTACCACAAATCAATTATATAGATAGTACCACAAATTAGCTTATAAAGTACCAAAATTATATAATTTGGTACCATAAATTAGTATATTTAGTACCACATAGTGGCTTATATAGATCCACAAATTATATAATTTTAGTACCGCATATCAGTATATGTAATACCACATATTAGCTTATATAATACCACGTATTATATAATTTGGTACCACAAATCAATATATTTAGTATCACATAGTAGCTTATATAGTATGTGATAAGTTATGGCCTCAAAATTCGACCCTTATACCTAAACCCAACTGAAATAAACTTGAAAAGAGAGTTATACCCTTGTCTAGCTTGAATATTTGAGCATCAAAACCACCACAAGCTGTTGTCCTAGCAAAAAAATCCAAGCTCCTTCCAAGATCTCCTCCAAATTAGCTCCAATTTGAATTTCCTTGATGTCCTCTACTCCTCCATCCTTATAGCTTCTCATTCCTCCATTGCATGTGAATTTTACTCAAGATTGAGAGGATAAAAGGAGGTGGAATGTTCGAAATTGGGGAAAGAAGAAAGGAGGAAGTGTGATGAAGAATAAGTAAAATAAAAATAAAAATTGTCTTGAAAAGGTGGGTGGGGAGGATTTTTAAAATATTTTATGCATGTGGGTTGACATGTGGTGGTGCTCGGTCCTCTTGCTGTATATTATGTACATGATAGACCACATGTCATGCATTTAATTTAAATCTTCCTCTAAAATGTGTTGTGCTTTGAAACACATTTATTTGTATTCTTGATATAAATTAATATTGACTTTACATAACCATTGCTAATCCGGATTAAATTATCATGGGGCGTTACAATTCTCTCTTCCCCGTACTAGATTTCATCCTCGAAATCACAAAAGATACGAATTTCAAAAAATAGATTACATTCATTCGGTCCTACATGCACATCGAATAATCAAAACTTTCGTACATGGGATACAAAGTAACATTTTCAAATACATGTGACCATTCTTGCCTCATTTTGGTCTCTAGTTCCCATATAGACTCCTCGGTACCATGACGACAATAGTTTTATTTCTCAATACTTCCTCTTACTGGTTCAGAATCTGATTGACTGCTCCACCTAGGATAAGGTACGGTCTATTTCAAACTCATCCAGTTAAATCACATGATATGTCTCGATCTCATACATGGATACATGAAAACCATCATGTATCAGTGATAACTGATGTGTAGTAACAATCGATATACCACTGAACCAACATTCTCTATGCTTCAGTAAGGATCAAATCGAGGCGACAACTTACCTCGCCATCCAAATCGCATCGATCAGCGTAACGGTAATATCCTCAGATTTACCTGATTCTCAACTTGAAATTCTAACGATATTCTTCTCTTGTTGGCATAGCTAACTTGCTTACCTTAAGCTGATTTCATTCATTTTCGGAGAAAGTCTATCGTTATTGGCATTTCCTTAACAATCTCAGGTTGTGCCAACTATTTCTTTTCAATCTCATCCCAACATACCGGTGATCGTTTTGGGTTCTACAAAACATCAAATGATGCCATCCTGATAGTTGTTCGGGACTTAAGTTGTAGGAGTATTCCACTAGCGATAGCAATTCCTGCCAATTCCCACCAAAGTTCATCACTACTGATCGTGGCATATCCTCCAGAGTCTGGATAGTTATTTCAGTATGTTCATCAGTCTGGGGATGATAAGCAATACTCGTCGCTAACCTAGTACCCATGGCGTTCTGGAAACGGTTCCCGAATTCGGATACTATCCTCGGATCTCAATCATATACACTTGTTACGGAAACTCCCTATAACTAAACCACATTATCTACATCTAAACATGTCGTCTTCTCATAGGCATACATACGATCATATGAAATCAATATGTTGTCTTGAATAGTCAATCAACTATGATTCAGTTTGCTTCACAATCTTTGTTTGATCTAGGCCATTTAGTTATAAACCCAAAGCAAGAAATTTCTCAAGTTCATTGTGGCACTTACAAACTCTGTTGTATCCCATCTTTTCTACCTTGACCTGCTGACATGTCAAACAGTTTGCCACAAATTCTGAATTTTTTTTCTTTATACCGTTCCATTAGAAATGGGATCTCAAGAAATGATACTCATCATTACCAGAATAACACTATGACGACTATAGTGTGCTTCTGCAACAATACTCTTTTCAAATCGGTAATATCCGATACCATTAATTGATTGTTCAGTCGCAACTTACCACTAAATAGCACACTAAAATCTAGTTTGGTGATTAGACAGAACAAATTCTTCAATCGATTACTATATGTGTCTGTCCTTCGAATCTTTTTTATCCTCAAAATCAGAGGTGACTCAAACAGCAAAGCATACATTGATGCAACCATTGCACCATGCACTTTTCGATTCAGCGCAACTAGATTCACCTTTCATGTTTGATATTGACTATCACAACCGAATCCTTTTTAATAAATCTAACCATCGCCTCTGTCTCATGTTCAACTCGGACTGCTTAAGTATATATATGAAACTCTTATGATCAGAGTATATCACAAATTGTTCGCCATAACAATCATATCGCCACATCTTCAAGGCAAAAACAATAGCAACTAGCTCGAGATCATGGACAGGATATCGAGACTCACGAGGTTTCAATTGCCTTGAAGCGTATGCAATCACCTTCCCATGTTGCACTAGGACACATCTCAAACCTCTGGCTGATGCATCCGCGCAAACTACAAATCCTCCTCCAGATGGTAAAGCCAACACTGGGGCTGTAGTCAACTTCTTTTTCAATTCGTGAAAACTATTTTCACACTTGTCTGACCAAATAAGACTTTGATTTTTCTTTGTCAGCTGGGTAATAGGTCGGGCTATTTGAGAAAACTTTTCAATGAAATGCCTGAAATAGCCGGCCAACCCACAATAGTCATGCTTATTCTCAACATGTTCATAAAGGTTGACCTTTCTTTCCAACTTAGTGAAATTCTAAAATTAAAAATTCATAAAATTCTTCATCGGTACTTAATATTCCAATTATTTAAATTAATGATATCCAGACAATATAGATGTAGAACATTTTTTCATCTTAGGTTCAATAATTTCTCCATTCAAAACTTAAACCCAAGGATAACATTCAATAAATTTGTATCAGAAGATACTAACTTGATTTACTCAAAAATAAATTCTCTAAATTATTATAATCAGAACCTAAGTTTTTCACTAGGTTTAATACTTAGTTCGCAAAAGAATTAAACCTCTACAAAATACAATTAATGGAAAACACAATTTCTTAATTCCAAAATTTCAATTGCATCGTTCAAATCTTAGATAGACACTACACTTCAATTTTATATCTCATAAAGTGTAATTCAAATCTCTATTCCCAAATAACAATTATGAATAATTTCATTACTTGCAGAACCACATTCGTTCAATACATTCGGTTAAACTCAAGTTCCCTAAACACGTGGAAACTTAGCATTTCATTTAATTATGAAGCCGAGATCTATACCATCAAGTCCTAACTCCAAATCATCAATAACCATATATTATCCCAAGTAGAATTTTACATAGTTTATGTCAAAGTTATTTAATCATGTCATTTAGAACTCGATTCGACATTATTTGTTGTCATCACATCCTTAGGCTCTAATTTCAATCGATCAATAATTCATACTAAGAAAGAGGTATACAATCATTCTCTATGTATCACAAGATAAAATTTCTTTTACTACTGAAATATCAGATAGTCTCAATTCTTTCTCTGTAGCATCAATTGCATATATCCAATATTCCTCATTTCCTAGGGGTATCAACCGAAACACCTCCATAGCAGACACTAATAGATTTTTAGTCTCGTACCCTCTGCTATAAAAATTCCATTTGGAGACGTAATACGATCGAATTCTTATTACATCATTGAAACAATCTACAGTAGCTTGATAATTCATCAGAGTATGCATGCCCACAATACAATAAAATCATGCATCGGCAACACCATCAAATTCGTAATCATAATGTTATCATCAAACTGTAATACACAGTTTAATACAATAAAACTTGAAGGAATAAATCTACCAGCTGGTTTGGATACAGATAAAAACTCGTGTAATGGTGTAGTATCAAGATCATATTTATCGGCAAGATTCAATTTAATGAATGAATGAGTTTGATGCTTCTGTGTCAAATAAGACTCGTGTATTTCGACCAAACATAAGATATTTATTCGTGATCACATCTTCCGAGTCTTCCTAGCATGATCCTCTGTCATGGCTTACACTTGGGTCTGTTGAAGGCCCGAAATTGACTAAAGAGTGTTACCCCTGATTTGTGGGTAACTTAGACAATTGGTGGGACTAAGTATGTCAACTGATGATGTAGATGCATCTGTTCTTGAGCACGTAACAGACATGGTCTGAATACTACGTGGACTGACCACAATCATAATAAGTCTTTTTTACTCTCTCGGATGAAACCTTTATTGCGTCTGTGACTATTTGCATCTTGAAAATATCCCAAGTCATAGTCACTACATCTACCTTCAATCTAGTTCTAGCTGCTTTGCACACATCTGTGCTTTATACTTCAGCTGTAATGCTGCTAATTTCAATATCTTCACCATTGAATAGCTTCGAGATTAAGCATATGCTCCATTTCTCGAATCCTCGATAGTCGATTACCCTTTGTCTTTGTAGGCAACTTGGCCTTCTTGTAATATCCTTCATCGTATCAGAGAGGCAAAACTCGTCTTCTGTCATTACCATTGCTTTAGATGCTCTCATCTCAAAGAGTAATAGTCATATACAAATCTTCATTCCTAATTCTGAAGTGTATCCCGGAAATGAGCTATGACGGCCTTCAAATCCAAGTCCTCAACTTGCTGTTAGCACAACTCTATATTATAATCTCGGTGTACCAGGAGTTGACGTAGAATGTAGTATAACACCCTTGACTTTTCGATCTCTAATTCATTAGACAAAACATATGGATTAATTCGTTACGAAATAAATATAATCCCTTATTTTATTTTTTTAGTTTGTAGTATCATTCTACGTAATACAAGGGTTAATTTCCAGTTAAGTGAATACAATTCCTAAAATATGGAAATTGGTCATCACCGAGTTACAATCCAATTTGATCTACAAAGCCTACAGGTAAATCATGTACCTATCAATGCCTATCTGTTCGATACATGTATGAACTTTATCAACTAACATGTAATCACAACATGCAAAAGCATATAAAAACACGTAGTCAATCACATGCACAAACATTTTATTTGTGACTAGAGCAGTGAAAAAAATCTCATGAGTTGTTTCTCTGCTTCTGTTTTTACCTATTTATTTAGATCAACAATAACATAATCAATGAAATAAAACACTCAAAATCTGTTTTTCCCCATTAAAAGGAGATAAGTAGTTTTGAAAAGCAATCGCAAACGCCCACATCATATGCCAATAATATATAAAGGCCATACTATATATGCCATTATACATGTTTTAAGACTCAATTTTTTTTTTTAAATTGAGTACAACGTTCAACAATAATAAATAAGAATCATTGTATCCAAAACGTATTTATCAGCATTGTCAATTTGATTAGTTTGCTTACGATTTTAACCACCTAAGCATTAATTTTAAAAATTCAAAACTTTAAATAAAAAATGAAAAAAAATGTTAATACCATATTATTTCGTGTGAGAGTTCAAAAATATTTTTAAATTTCGATTAATCGGTATGGTACTAACTAAATGTAACTAATATTTTTAAAATATTTAATATAAATATCAAGAGACTAAATCTTAAGTACCGGCTAATTTAGTTACACTCAAAACGTTGATTCTGGCGGTTATAATTTTATAATTACAGAAATTCATAAGCTGTTTTTTTTTTAATAAAAACATTCAACAATCTTGCTTAAAAACAACTTGGGCCAACTTTAAGCAAAATAATATTGTTTGGACCCCAATTCAACATTGTGGGCCAAGAAACTTTTTGACCCACTTTTCATTTTAATTCGTGAATTCATTTTGGACTAAAACTTGGGAATCAATTAGATAGTCCAGCTTGTCAAGCCCACTCGAAGATTGAGTATAATACAATTTTATTATTAAACACAAATTAGTAAAATTCTTACCACATAATTGAAATTGATTAATTTCATTTTACCAAATAGGTTTTCTTATTTCACTTGGGCCATTTAATCTCCAATTTGGATTATTGTTAGAATTTTGTAGATACGGTCATGCTAGAGTTTCTTTAACAGACACTTGCAAGTCGGTACCATTTGCTGGATAACAATTTAACATTGTCCGTAAAAAATAATAATTCATTTAAGTCTATTTTCTCTTGAAATGACATTAATAACCCTCGCGCGATTATTGTAGCACGACAATGTTTCGCATACATCACCATTACTGAAAAAAGGTAGACTAAAATTTTGTTGGTGTCGTAATCCAAAAGGACCACAAAAGTAATGGAGAAAATAACCCAAATTGCCTGCTTTAAAAGCTGGCATTGTAGTCCACATGTTGAAAGCCCATTAAACTCTCGTAGGCCCATAAATATTTGTGACCTATTCTTAATTGGACCCAAAGCATATATGTTTGGAAAATGGACTAATACCTACTTTTGGTGGCTCACCCACTCACTTTCACATTCAATGATTCAACATCCTTATTAGACAGTAGCAGTAACGCTAATTATAATTCTAACTATATTCATAATAATAACAAAATAATAATAATAATAATAATCATCGGCGCTTCATTAAAAGATATTCACACATCACTACACCTTTGACGGACTTGCTCAAAAAGGGGCGTATAATAATAATAAAAATAATACAAGTTCTGTAAGATATATTTTGTAACACATGCTGATATCTTTTGTTGCAAACATGGACGTTCAGGGGGCAAAAAAGTCATAACATAATAAATAGATGTCTAAAAAAATATTTTTTTACAAGGATCAGAATATAATTTTGGGGGTGCAAAAAACAATTTTTAGGGACATTGTATTTTTTTTTTTTGGGCAAATTGTTTTTTAAAAAAATTAAGGGTACAATTTTTTTTTATTTTTTTTAATGTAGCATGTAGAATCGCCCTAGGTTGCACATGTAAAGTATGTAGAACGCATCTTATCATACTAGTTTTTATTGGCACCGCCTAAAACAGGGTGTCAGGAACTAGCATATTGATCAATTTTTTTTCTAATTTGATCGAAATTAACATTTCAAATGCCTGGCTTTACAAACTTTTTTAAACCATGCTACTGTAATTGAACGAGAAAAAAATAACCAAATGACTGACTCTATTTTTTTTTTATTTTTAAAAATGATGCTTAACTCACTATAAATTGAAAAAATAACATTTGAAATTGTGCGCATCAACAACCAGTTAAGATATATTTTTTCCTAGTCGGTTCAGGCCAAGCTTGCACATCAACAAAAAAATTAAAACGAACCTGCTACTGTAATTGAATGAAATAATAACAAAATGACTGATTCTAACTTTTTTTAAAAAAAAACATGATATTCATCTTACTATAAATTGAAAAAATAAAAATTTGTAGTTGTGCATATCAACAATCAATTAAGATATTTTTTTTTTCTAGTTAATTAAGGTCAAACCCGCACATCAGCAAAAATAATAATTTTTGAAGAATACATTTTTGAAGGCAAAAAATAATAATAATAATAATATTTATTACAATTCCTTGCAATAGTACTATTACAAACACTTAGACACTTATTATATAGTTATAATTATAATTATAATTAACGACATGAAAACACATGATACTTATGGGTCTTTTACAATTATATCATTTTGTAACTTAAATAAATAATTAGATATAAAATTGTTGTTATTATAATAAGATCTTACATTCTAATATGTACTAGGGCTACGAATCTAGAATTTAGGTTGATGGGGTAAAAAATATTAAAAATGGGAAAAAAAAATTTAGGAAAGCAAAGTGCAATTTTAGGGTGTAATGCAATTTGGAGTGGGTGCAATTTTAAAGGATAATACAAAAAATATATATATATATATATATTGAGGGAGGGCACTCCATTTTTTTCACGTGTGTCTAGGAATGGCAACGAGGCGGGTATGTGACGGGTTTGGCCAATCTAAGAACCCATCCCGCTACACATAAAACCCGGATCCGCCCCGCTTAGACCCGCGAACCAGGCGGGTTTACCCACACCGCCCCGGTTCCAATTTTTTTTTTTTAAAAAAATTTTAGCTAGAAATCAATTTTGAAACACTAAAGTTGAGTTTTTGGGATTAAATTTCATGTTTTCTCTAGTAAATATTTATAATAAGCATTGTAAAACTATCTTTAAACTACTAAATATTTATTAATTTGCTATTATTTCCTTCAAAATGTCCAATGAACACATGGATTTTGATATAAAATTAAATAATGACACTTTATTATTCAATCAAAGAAGTAAAATGTATAATCAATATCATTTTTTGTTTAAAAAAAATTAAAAATGTATAGCAGGGCCGGTCTGGGGCGGGCTGGGGCAATCCCAGGACCCCCCGCCCCGCTTCCAAACCCGGTTGAAACGGGTCCAGACCCGCCCCGACGGGGCGCGTTCAATGCGGGTCCGGGTCTGGACCCGTCCCATTACCATCTCTACGTGTGTCCGCCCCATGGTAGTACACATAAAACACGTTTTACAAATTATAAAAGTAGCATACATTCAATTTAAGATACACAAAATTTTGTTATGGATAAAATGTTTTATCGATCTCACATATAATTGACAAATTTTTTTATTGCTTAAATAAATTCCAAAAATCAAAAGTAAATACAAATATAATGTTACCTAGGTGAAAATTACAACATGATCTGACCATACATCTAAATGTCCAAGGATACACAAAGTTAAAGCATTGGATCACATGAATTTATATCTTTCTGAGCATTATATTAATACATGGTACCGAGTTTTCAAATGCCATATCCATACTTTCTGGGAAACAAAATGCCATATCCACATTCGAAAAAAAAATGCCATATACCTTATAGAACATGTCAAGGACTCAAAAATAACGCGACTTTTTAACATGATGCACCTCAACTTTTTGAACAATTTTAAGAAATTATATGTTAAGACCAATGACTTACCATTACACTAAAAGTTATAGCTGTTATAATAGGAGCAACTTTATTTTCTTATACAGTAGTGGCGCAAAGCCCCGAACTAAGCTACAAGTGAACATGAGGGGATGCACCACATGCGTGCCAACGGGCCAAGCTCGTTATGTCTTAAACGGTTGACTACTGCACATCCATTCACGAGTGCACATAAGAATTGCTAGGTATACCACTCCCAACAATCCTCCGGAAATTGCTTCATGTGTGGCTCGAACCCATGATCTCGACCTGATAACAATTGTCAGGATCAATCGCTTACCACAATGTTAAAAGTTTTAGATGTTAGTATTACGCAACTTTATTTCCTTATGGTTAGGCAGCACAAAGCCTAAGCGATATGTGGACATGAAGGGATGCATAACTAGCGTATCAATAGACCAGACTTGTTATGCTTTAGACAGTAAATGAGTGAACTTTTGTTCACGAGCGCCAAAAGAATCGTTGGGTACATCACTCTCAACAATATCCATTGTGATCATTGAGTACCTGATATTAAGCTTCATTCATTTCTAAGCCAAAAGGTGTATATGGCTCAAGTCGAAACAAGATATTATATCAAGCATTTAATACACATTCTAATCTAATGGGACAGCCGAAAAAATCTTAAATCTTCAAATCAAAGTCACACTCATGCCCCGTGGAATTCCGCACTGTGTAGTTAAATACACATGGTCCATATCGCTTTTTCCTTGTATAAAATGCATTGAATTGAGCTTCTTCTTTTGGTAGAGCTAGCTTTGAGCATGGAAAAGAATAAATCATTTCCATACCACTCGCCCTCATATGCTGAAGCACGATTCGACTATGAAGATCGTGTTAGATCGTATAGCTTCAACGGCCCAGTGGACACTCCGGAGGTGAAGAGGAGGAGGAGAGTGGCTGAGTACAATATGTATGGTGTTGATGGTAAACTCAGATCTTCATTGAAGAGTAGTTTTAAGTGGATCAAGAATAAATTTACAGACAATTACTATGATTATTGATGTATTGAGTCCAACACTAAACATATGCCAAGGTTTCCCACTATCTTATTAAATGTGATGTCTTCGTCTCTCGTTTATTCTCCGTTGTATAATGTTTATATTGAATTGGGTGGTGTAGATTTGCCATTGTGTTCTTTAATTTGCTTCCATATATTTATTTATTTACTGTGTTACATCGATATTCCAAAAAACTACCATATGAAGTGTCGACTACTCTGAGGATATAGACACAACAGAACACGGGTGTAAATTTTCTTTTTAAAAAAGATTTTTTCTAAAACAAAAAAGAAAAACGTTAAAAGAATTATAATTTTTTTTTTATGTAATTTGGTGCAGTTTGAGTGATATTTGGTGTAAGTATAAAAAAAATGTAAAAACTTACATTTTTTTTTTGTTTTATATAGTTTAAATGGTATTTGGTGTATGTATAAGTTGCGAATGATATGCCTATAACTTTACATTATTTTCAATTTTATGATTCAAATTTTGATAATAAATTTTTTTCTTCAATTTCAATATATTATAACATAGTGTAGATGTAAAATATATATAAAAATAAAATAATATTATTGTATCCTATAAATACTTTAATTTTAGAAAATTTATGTCCATATATCCGTGTCTGTACAAGAGAAGAGTTTATTTATTGGGTTCTTCTTATATTCAAGAACTTTGATTTAATTTTACAAACATTAGTAATGAAGCACGTTAATTAATATCAAGATTGGCCGGTGGCATATCTACCACATAATATTACAAAATTGTATTTTGCAATTGATATCTCAAAAAGGACCACCGGTCCTCTTGAATTTGAAATGGATGCTGCAGCTAGTCACATGTATATGCGTGCACCTGTGTAATTAGATTTTTTTAAAAGTATATATATAAACATAAAGAATAACTTATCATCAAGTAATACAGAGTGAAGTTTCTTCCATAGATAATATCACCAATACCAAAGTATATTTCACATTCGTTCAGAGGCAAAACCTGCATGGCAATCTTCACTTTTAAAGATTTGCACTAGTTATTCACTCACCTGATAAATGAGATGGGATTTCAGTTTCTCAGGGCGGAGAATCATGGTCAGGGCTACCAGCATGCATGTCCATTGAAGTCGTTAGAAATATGGGGATGGGGATATCTGGATTGGTTGCAGCCAATCTCATTGTTCCGTATAGCAGCATTATTCGAATTGTGACCACCATGTGTGAAGTGATATTGCTGGAGATTCCTGCGAGAGAGACTAGATAGCGCATTTGAGAAGACTGTGTACTTGCTTTGGTCGGAGTTCTTTACATGCATGCCTTGCCCAATTGTTGCAGCCGCAAGTGCATTAGAAGATACAGGAAATCCGTGGTGGGCTTAGTGAATTGCAGCAGTTTGGGATGGTTGGTGCTGCGATGTCAGCCTTGGGGATGATGGAGGTTCCTCTGCCCTATAATCCAACTCGTTCTGCAAATTTATGAAATTCATATTCATAACGAAAAAAGAGGAGGGGGGTTGAAAATGTCAGATATCGGGATACACTTTAAAAACAGTCCACTGAGTCCAATATTTCCTTTCAGGAAAGGTGTTTACTACATAAAATAAGTACTTCTACAACATGAAATAGATTAAAAAGAAAAAAAGAATGCTTTGCCCGTCCCGATAAACAACGTCTAAGCAAATCACATGCATTCATCTCTTTCGACATACTGACATTTTACCAGAAGCAAATCCATATTCAGGAGTTGAAATTCACATAATATCAAATAGCACAAAGGGATCATGCTTTCATGAGTTTCATCCAAAAATATTTGATTCAATGAGATTATGTGCAGAAAAGCTAACTTCGCAGCACTAAACACAACAGAACAAGATGTAAATAAAACCTGCAACAGAAAGATATGTATCCGAAACTCCTCATAGGCAAAACCTACATCCTCTACTCTTTAAAACCGGTACAGCTGGTATTTGAACAAACAACGAAAGGAGTACAAGAAATGGGGAGAGGAACAAAAAGGTTCGAGCGGGAAAGAAAAGAAACGAGAAAATATAATCACTACACTCAAAGATATCAAGTGAAGTAGTCACACATGGCAGAAAAGATACCCACTACATACTGTGTTCCTCAAATGGCTTTAATCGTGTTAGTCACAAAGTTCATCTATGTATCAAGCGAAACAAACAAGCAAACATAAAGGTTATCTACGCAAGTAAAAAAAAGCTGTAAAAAATCATAGAAGATACAGTATTACAGTTTAAACAGAAATTTTCGTTACTTCCTACAAAACCAACCATTACAAATACCAACTTTTTTTCCTTACAAGATTATAAAGATATTCAAACACCTCTAGTGCCCCAGATTGGTCATGTAAAGATCCAAATCCCAAATATACCAGACTCACGTAACCGAGAGAAATTGAACCAAGCCGACTGAAAACTGGAGTAAACATAGAGAAACAGAAGCCCCAAAACAGAACTCTATCTTGTGGAATGTCTTTTATACTCTCATACATGTTTTACATTTCAAACGTTAAAAATGTTTGATGAGTCATACTAATTTTCATCGTTAAGAATTTTGATTTCACAAAATTTAATATGTATAGGAAACTACAGCAGCTGGAACATCATCAAGTTGCACATCATCATCCACCAGCGAGTTGACTATCTCAGCACAAGTTTGGATATGTTTTGAAGAGAAAACATACTTGTTATAAAGCAAAAAGCATAGATAACTCATTTAATTTTGCATCCCACAATAAACATAATAATTACAGGTTAATAGTGGGCGGAGAAATCTGATCAAACAATTTGCTCCATAGTGTCGGTACAATGAATTCGGCATGAAAAACACTAAGGATATATTCATATAAGATTTAACAGCATGGTCTAGAATTTTCTTTTAAAATAATTGCATGTTAAGGATGGTTCCCACACACAATGAAACACTGCCAAACAAAGCCATATCCCTCCACATGAATTCTTCTCTCCCAATTAACGGAAAATAGTTAAAATATTCTACAGCATTTGCACTTAATCGTAGGAAGTTTCAAACAGTTAGTAAAAAATTAAAACGATAACAGCTAGACTTTCTAGGTTTGACAAATCAAACATGAGAAGTTGAAATTGTTAGTCAAAGATGCCAACCCAATCACCGAGAAGAAAATTACAAAGAGGACAAAATTGGTTGTTGAAGAAAATCTGGCCAAATCTGGCCAAATTTCAAAATCGAAGAAATTAAGAAGCAAGAGAAGACTTTTTTGGCTCGACAAATTTAATGCATGAAGAAAAATTTGGCTGAGGTTTTCGTAGGAAATTCTCTATAAATAAGAGATGCATTTACATCCTAAAAACACACGGAAAAGAATAGAGAGAATAACACAGTGCAATCAGAGTAAAAATACTAGTGAGAGAAAATTATTGTATAATTTTCTGAGTGTTTTTCAGATTGAGTGTTGTCAGTGTTTTGTAAACACTTGTATTTTTCTTCAATAAAAGATCTGCAGCAGCCCCGTGGACGTAGGCTTATTTTTCCCGAACCACGTAAATCTTGTGTTTTTTATTCCGCATTTATTTTTGCTCTATCTGACCAGAAAATATTTCGTTATTTTTCCCAACAACTGGTATCAGAGCCAGATTGTTAATTTTGTCAATTTTTTTTGTCGGGGTTATTATTCACGTGAATATTGATTTCGTGAATAGTGATTTGGTCGGCGATACCAAATTCGTCCACGGCGGTGTTTTTCAATAACACGGTGATTTTCAAAAATTGTCAAAACAGCAATCCGGTGGGAGTCAGGTTCGAGTGGGAGTAATGGCGGCAGATGAAGGAAAAATGAATATTGAAAAGTTCAATGGTTCAGATTTTGGCTTTTCGAAAATGCAAATAGAAGACTATTTGTACCAGAAAGGCCTTTATCAACCTCTCTCGGGTGTGAAGCCAGAAGGCATGAAAGATGAAGAATGGGCTCTTCTAGATAAAAAAGCTCTCGGAGTTATCCGACTGACGTTGTCACGCAACGTTGCTTTCAACATAGCAAAAGAAAAGACCACGGTGGGTCTTATGGCGGCTCTTTCAAGCATGTACGAGAAGCCATCAGCTTCAAACAAAGTTCATTTGATGAGGCGGTTGTTCAATTTGCGGATGGTAGAAGGCGGATCGGTAGCTCAACACCTCAATGAACTCAACACAGTGACAACCCAGTTGAGTTCAGTTAGCATTGATTTTGATGATGAAGTACGGGCATTAATACTTTTGTCTTCCCTACCGGAAAGCTGGAATGCTACTGTCACAGCTGTGAATAGCTCATCGGGAAGTACAAAGTTGAAATTTGATGATGTTCGTGATCTGGTTCTCAGTGAAGAGATCAGACGGAAAGATTCAAATGAATCATCAACCTCTTCAGTATTACATACAGAGTCAAGAGGTAGAAAATCAAACAGAGGAGGTGGACGTGGCAAACAAATGGGCAGGAGGTCCAAATCTAGGAATCCCCATAATTCTCAGAACTCAAAGACTATTGAGTGTTGGAAATACGGGCAGCCCGGACATTATAAAAATCAGTGCAAAAATGCACCGAAGAATCAGGAGGTGAAGGCAGAAGTAAACGTTGCTTCTGGAGATGATGCATTAATATGTTCCTTAGAGTGCAAGGAAGAGTCTTGGGTGTTAGACTCCGGAGCATCATTCCATGCTACTTCGCAGAGAGAACTCTTCGAGAAATATGTCCCCGGAAACCTTGGTAAAGTCTACCTTGGTAATGAACAATCTTGCGAGATTGTTGGCAAAGGTATCATAAAGATTAAGTTGAACGGGTCTGTATGGGAACTGAAGGATATCAGACATATTCCCGATCTGAGAAAGAACTTAATCTCAGTTGGCCAGTTGGCCGGTGATGGTTATACAACAGTCTTTCACGGTGATACTTGGAAGATCTCAAAAGGTGCAATAATAATTGCTCTAGGCAATAAGAGTGGTACTCTTTACATGACAGCAGGAGCTCGCTGTTCAATTGCAGTTGCAGCAGACACAGAAAGTCCTACTCTGTGGCACCAGAGACTTGGCCACATGAGTGAGAAAGGAATGAATGTTATGCACTCAAAGGGGAAACTTCCGAGCCTTCAGTCAATTGATATTGACACGTGCGAAGGATGTATTTTTGGAAAGCATAAAAGAGTTAGCTTTCAGACAAGTACAAGAACCCCAAAGAAGGTGAAACTTGAACTAGTTCACTCTGATGTTTGGGGACCAACGACTGTCTCATCCATTAGTGGGAAACACTACTTTGTGACTTTTATTGATGATCACTCCAGGAAAGTATGGGTTTACTTTCTGAAACATAAGTCAGAAGTATTTGAGGCTTTCAAGATTTTGAAAGCGATGGTTGAAAATGAGACAGGTTTGAAGATAAAAAAGCTCAGAACCGACAATGGTGGTGAATATGAAGACACCAGATTCAAGAAGTTCTGCTATGAGCACGGAATCAGAATGGAGAGAACCGTGCCTGGTACGCCTCAACACAATGGTGTAGCTGACGTATGAACCGACGTTGACAGAATGAGCCAGAAGCATGCGGGTACAATCAGGCCTGCCAAAGCAATTCTGGGCAGAAGCAGTCAACACAGTAGCTTACTTGATTAACTGAGGTCCATCGGTACCATTGGAGCACATAATACCAGAAGAGGTATGGAGCGGAAAAGAAGTAAACCTCTCATATCTTAAAGTTTCGGCTGTGTAGCATATGTGCATATCAGTGATGCACTCAGAAACAAACTTGATCCCAAATCAAAGAAGTGCACTTTCATTGGTTATGGCGAAGATGAGTTTGGCTACCGCATTTGGGATGATGAAAACAAAAAGATGATCCGCAGCAGAGATGTAAACTTCAACGAACAAGTGATGTATAAGGACAGGCATAACACAGTTGGCATCAACTCAGAACAGAGTGAGCCAGCGTATTCAGAGGTGGACGATGTCCCAGAAAGTCATGTGGAACAGATAGTTGAGATTCCTCAGTTAGGGGAATCAATTGATCAAGACAGCGAGCAGCAGCATGATGCATCTCCTGCTCCAGTTCATGAATTGAGAAGGAGTTCTCGGCTTCATGTACCTAACAGAAGGTATATGAACTATCTGTTGCTAACCGATGCAGGTGAGCCTGAATGCTATGATGAAGCATGTCAGGCCAAAGATGCCGGCAAGTGGGAGCTTGCCATGAAAGACGAGATGAAGTCTTTGATGTCCAATCAGACATAGGAACTTGTTGAGTTGCCTATGGACAAAAAGGCACTTCACAACAAATGGGTGTATCGGGTGAAAGAAGAACATGATGGTTCTACGAGATACAAAGCCCGACTGTCGTCAAAGGGTTTCAGCAAAAAGAAGGAGTTGACTACTCAGAAATTGTTGCCCCAGTTGTAAAGCTCAATACTATTAGGACTGTATTGAGTATTGTTGCCAGTGAAAATCTCAATCTTGAGCAATTGGACGTGAAGACTGCGTTTCTTCACGGAGACATTGATAATGAGATCTATATGTTTCAACCAGAAGGTTTCGCAGAGAAAGGAATGGAGAATAAGGTGTGCAAATTGAAAAAGAGCTTGTACGGCCTGAAACAAGCTCCAAGGCAGTGGTACTTAAAGTTTGACGGCTTTATGCACAAGGAAGGTTTCCAGAGGTGCAACGCCGACCATTGTTGCTACTTCAAAAATTATAAATCCAGTTATATCATTTTGCTACTTTATGTCGATGATATGTTAGTAGCTGGTTCTGATATGGACGAGATCATAAACTTGAAGCAGCAGTTGTCAAAAGAATTGACATGAAGGATTTGGGTCCAGCAAGAAAGATTCTTGGAATGCAAATTACAAGAGATAAGCAAAAGGGATTTTTGCAGTTATCTCAGGCAGAGTACATCAATCGTGTTTTGCAGAGATTCAACATGGGCGACGCCAAATCTGTTAGCACACCTTTGGCTAGTCATTTTCGCCTATCCAAGGACCAGTGTCCTCAGACGGAAGAAGAAAAAGAGTCCATGGCTAAAGTTCCTTACGCTTCAGCCATTGGGAGTTTGATGTACGCAATGGTTTGTACAAGGCCAGACATTGCCCATGCAGTGGGAGTTGTCAGCAGGTTTATGTCAAATCCAGGAAAGGCTCATTGGGAAGCAGTTAAGTGGATTTTGAGGTATCTACGAGGCACTGCAAAGAAGTGTTTGTACTTTGGAAAAGGAGAACTAAAAGTACAAGGTTACGTAGATGCAGACTATGGAGGTGATGTCGATCACCGAAAAAGCACCACAAGTTATGTATTCACTGTTGTAACTACGGCTGTTAGTTGGATGTCGCGGATACAAAAGATTGTAGCTTTATCCACTACAGAGGCTGAATATGTTGCAGTGACTGAAGCCAGTAAAGAATTGATATGGCTTCAAGGTTTGTTAACAGAGCTGAGATTCAACCAGGAGAAGAATGTTTTGTATAGTGATAGTCAGAGTGCAATACATCTGGCAAAGAATTCAGCATTCCACTCTAAAACAAAACATATTGGTCTCCGTTATCACTTCATTAGGTCTCTGCTTGAGGATGATGTGCTAACATTAGAGAAGATCCAAGGAAGTAAAAATCCAGCAAATATGTTAACAAAGGTGGTGACCATTGATAAACTGAAGTTGTGTTCAACTTCAGTTTGCTTGGTAGATTGACATACCAGACGAGGCTGCTGCATTGATCAAGGTATGAAGACAAATTGAGATCAGTCTTCAAGTGGGAGATTGTTAGTCAAAGATGCCAACCCAATCACCGAGAAGAAAATTACAAAGAGGACAAAATTGGTTGTTGAAGAAAATCTGGCCAAATCTGGCCAAATTTCAAAATCGAAGAAATTAAGAAGCAAGAGAAGACTTTTTTGGCTGGACAAATTTAATGCATGAAGAAAAATTTGGCTGAAGTTTTCGTAGGAAATTCTCTATAAATAAGAGATGCATTTACATCCTAAAAACACACGGAAAAGAATAGAGAGAATAACACAGTGCAATCAGAGTAAAAATACTAGTGAGAGAAAATTATTGTATAATTTTCTGAGTGTTTTTCATATTGAGTGTTGTCAGTGTTTGGTAAACACTTGTATTTTTCTTCAATAAAAGATATGCAGCAGCCCCGTGGACGTAGGCTTATTTTTGCCGAACCACGTAAATCTTGTGTTTTTTATTCCGCATTTATTTTTGCTCCCACATATCTGACCAGAAAATATTTCGTTAACGTCGTCGTCCATGAAAGTGAAACCAGACTTCAAACTTTGCTTTAGGATGTGCTCCGCTAATGAACAACAATGTTTCTTCAAACAAACAACTCCTTATTTACTTAAATATAATAAACAGTCAATTACACAACATGGTTTAGTCGATGCAAAGATCAATGGGTCACTGTTAAAAATGATTTCACGAAGCAAATAGGATGAAGTAACGACGCGGTACTTCTCAAATTGATAACTTATATTCATCTGTGGACAAGAACAAAGTCCTCAGGCATCTGATATGAATAGTTGGAGCAGAAATAATAAGCTTAAAACTGCAGGCAGTCTAGGAAAATGTTTCCCGATCACATGATGATCATATCAGTGAACCAAAAAGAAGACTAACAGAGAAGTTCATGTCTTCTGCAGTTCCGATTAACACAAACAGAAACACACAAGGACTTTTTAAAAACGCCACCAAAAAACAATGCAATTGAAGCAAAGTACTAGAAAATCGCAAAATGAATGAAATTAAATTAAATGGCGCAAACTAATCAAGACAAGAGAAATACCTGCACATACGCAAGTATGTCACAAATCATCACCCTAACCCCGTCTTGTTGCTGTCTCAAAATCCAATCATAAAGCTTTTCCTACAACCAAAAGAGTACAATGCGTCGCAAGAAGTCAACAATCATTTATTTGTTTGAAAACCCAAAATCTTTAAACAACCAGATTCATCAGCTTTTTCTTAAGTCATTCTTCCCGAATCTTATGCAAAATCAGATACAGAATACTTCAAAGTTTCAGCGAATGAATGCATCAAACTAGAAGTCTGAAGTTTAATGTTTTGAACATCAAGTACATTAAAGTACTAAACGAATTAACCTATCATAAGATCATTATATTATTTACAACCACACGCACCCGTCACCGATATGACCAAAGAAAACAAATTTAAGATATTCAAAACACCATTTATCATTTTCATACGCACGCTATTTCCTCACTTGTGATTTATCCATATTCAATCACGTATGTTAAAGATAATAAAGCAATTTTACGAGCCGATTATAAATACTAAATTAACGAAAATAGCCCACAGATAACGGAAACCCATTAACAATGAACAGCTATCAAACTTGGAAGATTGGAAACGAAGAAACGAAAGCAAGGAGCAACAGAACAGCGCGTGGCCTTCACCGGTCTGAAACGAGAGCCGCTGTTGGTTGAGAGCCTGGGTATACAGGGATTATTTATCGAAATATTATAAAAAATTAAAACAATTTCGCAAATACAGTAACTTAGTAAATCGCTTGTTGGAGAGACGGTTTCAAGTTGTTAAAAAAAGTTGAACCCGCCACTTGAAATGGCGGGTACAATGGCTTTTATTATTTTTTTTTAATTTCGTTTTATAAAATTTTTTTTTTAATATTTGAATAATTTAAAAATAAAACAATGGATTGTGGTACATCTCTATATGCTGACAACATCGAATCACCATAAGAATATGAGATATAAAATTGCTAGTAACTGTTCAAAAATTGCATTAAAATTAAAACCAGCATTTAAATTTATTATTTACTACATTATATATATATATATATATATATATATATATATATATATATAATCAACAAGGCATTGACATAGTGATTATCATATATTCTCAATATAAGATATCTCGAGTTCGAGTCCTCTCCACTACCCTAAAAAAAATTTTAAAAAAAAATTGCTCCTGAAAGATTATTATAACTTGAATGGTTATTTTTAATTATATTCTGATAAATTATCTAGATTTTATAATTTATGACATTATTTTTTACTATTTTCCTAAATACGAAGCCAAACCAAACATCAAACTTGGGAATATTCGAGAAATCGATTTTGTCAAATTTGAAATCAAAAATTGTTAATCAATTTTAAATTTAAATAAGAAAAATTATAATTTTGATTATGCATGTTTTTCTTCTACATTATCATAATTGAGAGACGTAGATATGGCTGGATATGATGTTTTTCTAGTAGAAAAACATGCATAATCAAAATTATAATTTTTCTTATTTAAATTTAAATTTGATTAACAATTTTTGATTTCAAATTTGACAAAATCGATTTCTCGAATATTCTCAAGTTTAATGTTTGGCTTGGCTTCGTATTTATGAAAATAGTAAAAAATAATTTGTCATAAATTATAAAATTTAGATAATTTATCAGAACATAATTAAAAAGTACCATTCAAGTTATAATAATCCTTTAGGAGCAATTTTTTTTAAATTTTTTTTTAGGGTAGTGGAGAGGACTCGAACTCGAGATATCTTATATTGATAATATATGATATGATAATCACTATGTCAATGAATTATTTGATTATATATATATCTATATATATATATATATATATAAATATATATAATTAATGTAGTAAATAATAAATTTAAATGTTACTAGCAATTTTATATCTCCTATTCTTACTGTGATTCGATGTTGTCAGCATATAGAGATGTACCACAATCCATTATTTTATTTTTAAATTATTCAAATATTAAAAAAAAAATTTATAAAACGAAATTAAAAAAATAATAAAAAGCCATTGAACCCGCCACTTCAAGTGGCGGGTTCAACTTTTTTTAAAAAAATGTTGAACTCGCCACTTGAAGTGGCGGTTTCAACTTGAAACCGTCACTCCAATAGGCTATTTACTGTATTTTTGTAAACGCTTTTCAAGTTATGGTATTTGTGAAATTTTATTTATTTTTTATAATATTTCGATAAATAATCCAGGTATACAGCTGCGAAAGAAAGCTAGCAGCGCTACAAAATGTGGAGTACATGTTCCGATCCACTTCATCTAGCTTCGTCGCATCGGATTTCCTCTTCTTTGCCATTTGAAAATTAATAATAATAAAAACTATGGAACCCTAATTATTCCCTTCCCCACCTTGATTTTTCACAAAAAAACCTAGATTGGTCTGCCGTCTATGTGATCTCTGTTGTATGTGTTCATACTTTGTAGATAAATCTATATTCTTTATGGAAATTACGTGAGGAATTGATCTTCTGCTGTGCTGCCATTTGATTCGATGATTCGCAGTCTGTTCATAAATTCTATTCTTTTTGTTAAATCTATTTTAAATTAAATGAATTTATAAGCTATAAGATGGTAAAATACATAATTTCACAAATCATAGGGGATACAATGCATATTCTCAAATCACAGGGGGTACGTTGTCCATTTGTTTAACCACAGAGAGCCTATTTTTAAACCATATGTTGGTAATTTGCCTATTTGACAAATTACAAGAGGGTTATTTGCCACTAGCTCAGACAATATAGGGTTATGTAAATAAATAGTTTCAAAGTACTCTTTGCCAAATATTTTCTTGATTTATTATTTTTTTAAAAGTTTTTTATTTATAAAATGACTTCCAAATATAGAAAAAATAACGATGGCAAAAATCAAAAATCAAAAATATTATATTTCAAAATTATTATCAAATAAATGTTATTTGTTAAATAATCTTATTATGAAGCAAACTCGTACATAATAGTTTATTATTCAATTTTCAATCCGACTAAGCTTATTGAATTTGAACATAGAGATAATAAATAATATTAAGCCTATTCGATTCATTCTCATATTTATTGATCATACACAATTGCCATCTGTCTGAAAAAATGAGACACTGATTGATAGTATTATCATCACCCTACAGTCCAATTTGAATTGGATCTTTTAAATCTACGTAAAAAAAGTGGACGTCATATATCTAAATCAAATTTGGAAATTTGGATCATTTGATCTAACGTAAAAACATTACTCTTATCCTAGACGGAATTCATTCTTTGTCAGGATGTAATTATAAAGATCAAACTTGTTTTTTGGTAAAGTCTAGTAAAGCCCTACTCGATGAGTTATAAGTATGAATGGCTGATCATGTGCAATTTTCATAATCCAACCTAACTTCTCACTGATGTATTTGCTTTAACTCGAATAATCTCCAAGTTATTTAATATTTGATAAAAATTGTAGGGTCTTCCTACCTTAACATCATATAATACACGTATAATGGACTGAACATGCATTCATAACCTCTTAAGGGTTCCGGTTGTAGCTTGAGCTAAGAAGATTACAGGCCAAAATAAAATTTTCAAAAGTTAATTAATTACATTCTCAATAATGAATGTTAAAGATATAGGTTTACACTACTCCTAGAGTAGAGACTATCAAAATCCTGCATCCTATATTCATCTTGCTCCTTTTAGCTCACCGCCTCAACCCGACCCTAGGCCCTTTGGTCCAAAAGTGTACCTACAGGGACAACACATCGTGAGCATATACATATTTACTTAACATCATATTAAAAGACATACAGTAAAAGCATAACATCTTAGTTAAGTAAAAGTTATTGGTCGTTCTTCAACTTCTTTTGTTATCCCTGATTCTTGTCATGTATAAGGGCATTTTACCCCATTGTATGGCATATTACCATAACATAAACATCGTGTGGTATCTTACCACATGGGCATCTTACCCAATCGTATGGCGTCTTACCATATCATACACATTGTGTGGCATCTTACCACATGGGCGTCTTACCCAATCGTATGGCGTCTTACCATATCATAAACATTGTGTGGCATCTTACCACATGGGCATCTTACCCAATCACATACATTGGGTGGCATCTTACCACATGGGCATATTACCCAATCATATACATCGGGTGGCATCTTACCACATGGGCATCTTACCCTTTTATAAACATCATATGACCTTATCATAAACTTACTTATCATAAACATCATCATCATAAACATCATCATCATAACATCGTCATCATAAACATCATCATCATAACATCATCATCATAGCTTACTTATCAAAATCATCATCGTAAACATCATCATCATAAACATCGTCATTATAAACATCATATGTAGGAATATGGTTTACCGTCCGGTGCCCGTACGTTTCTTACGTACCTTAATTCCAAAAGTGGAGGAGTTGGAGGACTTTATCTCCTTGATGTTGTGGGTACCTGGGATGGTTCTACATAACTATACAAATTGATATTAGAAGCTAAACAATAGCCCAATACCAAAAATTCAACAAAAATCATCATTTTCCAACTTTTGAACAGTGGCGATCGATCGCTCAAAACATGGCGATCGATCGCCTGATTTTTCACTTCGCGGCGTTCGATCGCTTAATGTGAGGCGATCGATCGCCTGCTGCACAATTCGCTACTGGGCATTGGCGATCGATCGCGCCATTTGAGGCGATCGATCGCCCACCTTCATTTTGCCAACTGTCTCTCGGCGATCGATCGCTGCATTTGTAGCGATCGATCGCCACAACCAGTGGTCGCGATTTCACCATTTTTGTGTGCATTTTTCAAGCTCATCCTCATACCTTTCAAAACCAAACTTTCCTACAATATCAACAACATCATAACCCACTAAAACCCACATAAAACACTTCAAAAATCACACCCCAACAACTTGCAACATACACCCAAAACAAACCCACCTAAAACACTTCAAAATCATCTCATTTCAAAACCAAACATCATAAAAACTTAAGGAAGGGTTCCATACCTCTTGAAGACTCCAAATCTTAACAAAGATCACACAAACACAAGTTTTGTGGAGCTTCCTCCTTCCTCCTTTGAAGGATTTCGAAAATGGGGTGAGGTTAGGGCTTTGGGAATGAATTGGGGATTTTAGAGTGGTGGGGAAGAAGTGAAGGGAAAAGGAATAAAAGGGGAATATAGTGGGGTTATTAAAATTGTACCCCAAATTAACATGATGTATAAAACATCCCAACATGGTATTTGTTAGGATCGGTCCGGAGTGTTTAGAGGGGGGGGGGGGGTGAATGAACACTCCTTACAAATTTATCCCTTGTGATTTCTTTCAGATTAGTGAAGGAAATCTGTTACTTAATCAACTCTTTGAACAGAACAGACCACTAATAAGTAAGTGCGGAAACGGTATGCTCTTGTATAAGTAAGAACAGCTAGATGGCTAAGTGCAGAATGATAAGACACAGGATATGTTTCTGGAAGTTCGAAGGTGGTGTAATCCTTCTACGTCTCCCCTTCTTCCAATTAAGGAAGGTTTATACTAGAAGACTTTGATTTATACAATCCTGTTGTACAAACCCGATTCAGGCTGGATTTACCTCACTACCAGTCTGAAACTCCTAGTCACTCAACCTGCTCAGACACACTCTGTCTGACAGTTACAATATGTTGCTCACTTCTATTTTTCAATACACAATGCGCACAGTGATCCTACAATGATCAAATGTTACAAAGTAATTGCGCTTAAATGAATAACTTCAGCTCGAAAGCTTCTGTACTTTGTAAGCGTGTGCTGTTTAGCTTTCTTGTATATTTTTCAATTGATCAGCGTGAGTTGTAGAGTCGAGTGTCTTTTGCATCTGTTTGTTGCATCCTTTTATAGTTGAAGGTGGCAACGGCATTGTTTCCCTTAATGTGCAGCTATGACTCTTTTTAGACTCTGAGAAAGCTACAGTCTTCTTCTTCAGGATACTTGCCGTTCTGGTATATGCTTTCGGCGACCGTCAGGTAAGCTCTTCTTTGTCTTCTTACCTATTATGGCAATCTTCAGTCTTTGGTCCTTTGTAGCATTAATTGCAGCATTAAATGCTGCAATAAATATCCGTTGATGATTCGGACTGAGAAGCCATCCTTTATGTATCCTTGACTGCTCTGATCTGATAAAGGTTGAGATCGATCTGAAGCATCGATCTTGTCATTCTGGAATCCATCGATCCGGTCTGATATGTACTATTCTTTATCAGTTTGCTCTGATATGTCCGATCGATCTGGTATGCCTAATTTCCATCGATCCGGTCTGAAATGCTTTGCCATCTTGCTCTGTTGAGTCCGATTGATCTGGTCAATCTGATTTCTATCGATCCGGTCTGAACTGTTTTGTCATCTTTAAAATCTCATCGATAAGGTCCGGAACTAACAAATTCCCCCTTTTTGATGATGACAAAACCTAGCTTCTAAGTCTTTTTAACCAGTCTTGATAAGAGCTCTGAAGCGAATGCTTTTGGATCGATTACTTCTTTGTTCAAAATAAATGAACATCATTAAGTTTGATCGATTCAATCTTTTATTATTAAGCCTTTATTAAAGTTCAAAATAAATGAACAAGGACTTAATCAAAAGAAGGATTTTATTGATCATCAAGAAATCCTAAATACAGACAGTCTGACAAGTTAAATGACTAAGACTGCTATCTTCTTGAGCTTGGAGGCGGCTTGAAGTCTGTCTTCTTTTCCCCCTTTTTGTCAGCAGCAATCTCTTGAAGGAATTCAACAACTTGGGCTAGCTGCGCGCTGATAGCGTCAAGACGAACGTCTTGAGCGCGGAGGGAGTTAGAAACAGATGCTCTGACTTCAGTGGCTAACTCGACCTGCTCTTTCCTCAGACTGTTCTTGTTGAGAAAACAGATCGTTGATGCCGCGCTGGAGGCTTCCGATACTGGCAGTCATTTTCTCTTTGAAAGAATTAAAGTCCAAAGTTGTGACTCTTTGACTTTGATGAACTTCGAGAATTCGTTGAGTTAATGACAGACAGTTATCAGAAAAGTGCTGGATAGTCCGTGCCAGGGATGGATGTGCATCAGATAGCTGGCTGGGAGAGTGATCTGATGATGACATAGCAGGGTCATCTGCTTCAGCAATCGGCACGATGGAAGAAATGGCAGCTTGATGACTTTCGGATCGGATCAGAGTGACCAGATCCGAAGAAAAACTATGAATGAATGCCAAATCTTCATCTGATGGTCCCGGAGGAGAGTGGGGACTGGAGGGTTCCTCATCTTGGAGAGCTGCAACCACTGTAGATACCACCAAATCCGGATCGAGGAGGTCTGGTACTTCAGTTGTTGCACATTCTTCAGCTGGACTGTTTTGAGCAAGGGAGGCTGATGACTTCAATGGAATAGATGTTGTCGGAGAATCCAACAGAACATTCATTGATTCATCTTCTGTTGCAGACGGAGCATTAGGCAATGGCTGCTCCGCTGTCTGTTCTGGTACGAGTTCTGCAGGCTGATCTTCTGTCTGTTTTGCTTCAGCAGAAGGAATAACCTCGATAAAAGGTTCTGCCAGAGTCTTGCTGACAGAAGGATGATCCGGGCTTGTGGCTGGAGTGGAGATACCTAGCATCTGTCGTTGAAAGCGGACAGCTAGGGATAGAGCATGAATATCCATCTCAAGTCGAGCAATCACAGCCCCATCATCTCTGGCAGTAGGAGCAAGCGGGTCGAAGTTCTTATTTTTGGCAGTGAAAAGCAGATTGGCCAGTCTGAATCTGTGTTTCGCCGTAAATAACGCTCTGCGCTGCACCGCAAGTCGAACATCATCAGTTTCTGTGCCTCGCAGAACCTCGTCTTCCATCTTTTTCAGTCTGTGCAACTTTCCGTAGAACAAATCAATGTGGTTGACAGTCCGGTACTGGACATATTCATCAAAGACCACAAGGAGTTCAGCTAGCTTCTCATCAACATCCTCCATAGCGATGTCGATGGCAGTCTGTGCAGCAGATTTGGGTTTAGAAGAGATGGGTTCTGTGAGAATGGCTTTTCCCTTGCCGGTGGAGGAAGGGGACTTAATCCCTGATTGGGTATAGTCACCCAACTCAGTGATAACTATCCCTTTGACCACGGGATTGGCAGAGGGAATTCTAAGGGTGACTTTGGGTGCAGGGGTTGAGGCTTGAGAAGGCTGAGAGGGGGGTTGAGGTGCAGGGGTTGCTTTAGTGGGTGGCAGTATGGGTGGAGGTAGATGTCTGGTTGGTTTGGTAATCTGGGTTCGGGGTTTTTTGGGAAGTGGCTTGGTTGGGGATGAGTGAGCAGACTGGGTTTCTTCTGAGTCAATCTGAATGGTCAGCTTCCGCTTGACCCGAGGTTTGCGCACATCAGCTTGTTCCTCGTCCTTCTCAATCTTGACTGAGACCAGAGTTGTAGGAGTAGGCGGAGCACTCTTGGACTTCAGCAGTGCAAGCCCTTTGGAGTTAAGGACCTTAAAGGGGCGGAGAGCAGACGGCTTGCTCAGCTCGATGCCTAAGGACTCCAAGAGCTTGCTGAGAGGAACAGCAAAGCATACGGCGTGCTTGGATGCAATCACCGTTTCCAGCAGTACTCCAAACAAAATCATGGACCAGTTTATCTTCTGTCCAGATACAATAGCTGCCATAGCCCTGAACTTCTCGGCGGTCACAGCATCGAAGCTTCCTGCTTTACCCAAAAGTGGCTTGGCTACCACTTCGCACAGCACCTGGAAATGGAAGAGCATTTCCTTCTTCTTAAATGAGGGTTGCAATCGGTGGCCAGAAATAGAAATCTTCCCCTGAAGATCTAAGAGAGATGCTGGAGGAGTCTGTCCGAACTCTGTCAGGCCGGAACTGGGGAGGCCAAAGGTCTTGGCCATTGTTGTTGGCGAGATCTCGAAAGATTTGCCCTTGACAGTTGTAGAGATGGATGACTTCCGGGAGACGGCGTTGGCGAACAGCTCGCGGATTTCTGGTTCATAAACAACGGATCCGCACTCCAAAAAATTCCGTAAACCAGATGATTCCAGGGCTCTAAAAATGGACACCATCGCAGCATCTTCTCCCCTGTAGATGTCATCAAACTCAACGGAGAGTGAGTTATGAGTGATGGTAGCCATATGAAAGAAGTTTAAAGAAGGTGCGAAGAGTAAGAGAGTAGGAGAGTAAGAAGGTAGAAAGCGGTAAACTGTAAAAAGTGAATAAGTATGAAATGTTCAGCCCGCTAAATAGGAGAGAGAAGACACGTGTCTTTATCTCCAAGACTGAGAAATAAATTATTCAAAATAAACGGTCAGGATGAAGAAAGATAAGGCGGTTAAAGTACAACTAGTTAAAAAGGTTAATCAGTCCGGGCTGTTTTGTTTTTTTTTTTTTTTTAAAAACAAATAATTGTCCAAACAGATCATAGGATAAAATCAGACTGACAAGGATCGGTCTGAAAGTTCGGACCGGTCTGTGTCTTTCTGAACATTGTATTATCGATCTGTAGTGACAAAATCTTTAAGAGCGAAAAGAATAAAAACAACTAAACTAATTAAGATAAGTCAATTAAACCAAGAATTTGACGGAAATAATTAAACTTAGCCTCAGGAAGTGGTTTGGTGAAGATGTCTGCTGCTTGCTGCTCTGTTGAAATGTGTTCGATCCGAATTTCCTTTTTGCCAACATGATCTCGAATAAAATGATGTCGAATATCAATGTGCTTTGTTCGAGAGTGCAAAACTGGATTATACGTTATAGCGATTGCACTTGTGTTGTCGCAAAATATCGGAGAGTCAACAGCTTGAATGCCGTAGTCTTTGAGCTGGTGTTGAATCCAGAGCATTTGAGCGCAACAGCTTCCAGCGGCTAGGTATTCTGCCTCAGCTGTGGATGTGGCAATAGATGTCTGCTTCTTACTGAACCAAGAGATCAATCTTTCACCTAGAAATTGACATGTTCCACTGGTGCTTTTACGATCGATCTTACACCCAGCGTAGTCTGCGTCTGAATATCCGATCAAGCTGAAGTTTGAATCTTTGGAGTACCAAAGACCAACGTTCTGAGATCCTTTTAAGTATTTCAGAATACGCTTGGCAGCAATGAAATGTGATTGCTTTGGTTCTGTCTGAAATCTGGCGCACATACAGACTGAAAACATAATATCGGGCCGGCTCGCTGTAAGATACAATAGCGATCCTATGAGTCCTCTATACATGGTTACTTCAACTGCCGTTCCCCCTTCGTCCTTGTCTAACTTGATTGTTGGACTCATTGGAGTTGATGCAGTTGAGCATGTTTCCATTCCAAATCTCTTGAGGAGCTCTTTGGTATACTTGGTCTGATTGATGAAAATGCCATTGTTGAGCTGTTTTACTTGAAGACCCAGAAAGAATGACAATTCTCCCATCATGCTCATCTCGAACTGTCCCTGCATTAACTTAGAAAATTTCTCGCACAATTTGGGGTTAGTTGACCCAAAGATTATGTCATCAACATAAATCTGAACTAATAGGGTATGTTCCCCCTTAATGAATTTAAAGAGAGTTTTATCTACTGAACCGATCTGAAAATCATGGTTCAGCAGAAATTGAGATAGAGTGTCATACCAGGCTCTTGGAGCTTGTTTCAGACCATACACTGCTTTATTCAGTAGGTATACATGATTAGGATACGAATGGTTCTGAAATCCAGGTGGTTGCTCAATGTAGACTTCTTCCTGAAGCTTTCCATTAAGAAAGGCGCTCTTGACGTCCATCTGATATACTTTAAAGTCTTTAAAGGCAGCATATGCAAGAAAGATTCGGATTGCTTCAAGTCTGGCGACTGGTGCAAATGATTCATCGAAGTCGATTCCTTCTTCTTGTCTGAATCCCTGTGCCACCAGTCTGGCTTTGTTTCTAACCACAGTTCCATCGGCGTCTAGCTTATTTCTGAAAACCCATCTGGTTCCAATAACGGGCAGATCGCTTGGTCTGGGAGTTAGACTCCAAACTTGATTTTGTTCGAATTGATTAAGCTCTTCTTGCATTGCTTTAATCCAGTTGAAATCAGTCAGAGCTTCATCGATCTTCTTGGGTTCCAGAGTTGAGATGAAAGCAGCATGAGTGAACTCATCCATCATCTGTCCTCTGGTTCTAATCGGTGCAGAAGGACGACCAATCACTAGATTAGGTGGATGCTTCTTAGTCCATCGATAGCTTGACTCTGGATTGTCTGGTTCGGTCGGAATAATAGTAGCAGCATGATCTGCATCTACTTTAATATTTGAGTCAGGAGCATCTGGATCAGCTCGATCTGAAGAAGCTTCAATGGCCTGATCCGGTCTGTCTGGCACTTCTGGTTCTGGTGGATTGTCTCTTGACCTGTTAGCTACAATCTCATCATCACTGTTAGCTTCGAGATGGATACTTTCCATCTGATTTTGAATTGAATCTTTGTTGCCCTCAACACATAATGATTCATCAAAAACTATATGAACAGATTCTTCTACAGTTAAAGTTCGATTATTAAACACTCGATAAGCTTTGCTAATTGATGAATATCCTAAGAATATACCATTATCTGACTTAGCTTCAAATGCTGTAAGATGACTCTTACCATTGTTGTGAACGAAGCATTTACAGCCAAATACATGAAAGTGAGAAACAGATGGTCTGTTACCAGTCCATATTTCATATGGAGTGAGATTCAGCTTCTTGTTAATCATAGATCGGTTTTGAGTGTAGCAAGCAGTATTTACAGCTTCTGCCCAGAACTTTTGAGAGATTCCAGAATCAGCAAGCATTGTTCTTGCTGCTTCCTTGAGCGTTCTGTTTCTTCGTTCTGCAACTCCATTCTGTTGAGGAGTTCTGGCGGCTGAAAACTCATGCTTGATTCCATGATCTTCTAGAAAGGATTCAAGATTCTGATTTGAAAACTCAGTGCCTTTGTCACTTCGAATCCTGTCTATGCTGGATGATTTCTCGTTCTGAGTGCGTTTCAGCAGCTTGATCAACTTCGGACCGGTCTGATCTTTACTGCTCAGAAATATAGTCCATGTAAAGCGTGAATAATCATCAATAACAACAAGAGTATACCGCATTCCCCCTAAACTTGTTATTGGTATAGGACCAAACAAGTCCATATGCAGTAATTCTAAACAGCGGGAGGAGGATTTTGCATTCTTGTTTTTGAAGGATGATCTGATCTGTTTGCCCATTTGGCAAGCTTCGCAGATCTTATCCTTAGCAAAGTCGATCTTGGGCAGACCGATAACTAAATCATGTTTACACAGGCTAGCAATGGTCTTAAAGTTGATATGATTCAAGCGCTTATGCCATAGCCAGTGTTTATTATCATTGTTAGCGATGAAGCAAGTAGGATTATCAGGTTGAGCATGATTCCAGTTAATCTTATATGTGTTTCCATTCCTGATTCCTACGAGCATGGTTATACCGTCTGATGATTTAACAGTGCAAGTGTGTTTATGAAATTCTACAGCATAACCATTATCACAGAGTTGACTGATACTAATCAGATTATAGCACAGATTTTCAACTAACAGCACATCATTGATAATAATGTTACCATGGACAATCTTACCCTTGCCCACGGTCTTACCCTTTGAGTTATCTCCGAAGATGATTTTGGGTCCAGTGCATTCTGTGACTTCAGACAGCAGCTTGATGTTTCCAGTCATGTGACGAGAGCACCCGCTGTCCAAGTACCAATCTGATGCGAGATTCTTCTGTACCTGTCATCACACATATTTATTGTTGGTACCCAATCCTATTTGGGTCCAGAACGGATTAGCCCTTTGGGAACCCACACCTGTATCAGCTTTAGTGGCTTGTGTGTGTAGGGTGTGCTATGTGCTGGTCTGTTTCGATGTTGTGTGTGATAATGTGTGCGCTGTGAAAACCTTTGATTTTCATAAGGTAGTCTATATCTTCGTTGAATCGGTTTTGAGTTATAGTAATTGTATTGTCTTTCTTGCCTTCGATCTTGCATTTTTGAATTTGGTCTCACAAACACAAATCTTGCTGGTGCCTTATCGTTGGCTTGGTCGACATATCCAATCCCTTTTCTCAAATTTTGATTTACGTAAGAGACTCCTGTTTGAATCTTAGGTGCTTCAGTTTCATATACTGTGCTGGATTTAACAAATGTCATTTGTTTGACTTGATTCTTTACCAGCAACAGCTCAGACTCATCTTTGGTGCATTCTTTGGTGTCAAAGCCTATGCCGGTGAAATCACCGACATTTCTTTGAGCTTCTTGTAATTCTTCCAATGATGTTCTGGATTTTGTCCATGTTTTGAATATATGTGAGAGCTTAGCATTTTGTGTGCTAATTCTCTTATTTTCTTCATGGAGCTGATCATAAGAGATTTTCAGCTTATTCAGCTCGATCTGGAGATTTTTGCACTCACCCTGCTCAGAGCAGCTTGGTTTGTTGTGCTCATCCATTTGAGTACTGATTTTGGCTTTATTCTTCTCAAATGATTCAGCTAAGATCCTATAATCATTTGCCATGTCTTGCAGTGCGGACATGAGCTCTTCTCGTGTAAAATCATTTGATTCAAATTCAAATACCTCATCTGTCTGACTCATTTCTTCATCTGCCATCAGACATTGAACCTCTTCTTCGCTTTCGCTGGAGGAATATTCAGAGCTGTCTGAATCGGAATCAGTCTGAGCCCATTTGCTGTTTCCTTCCTCAGCAACTAAGACTTTTTGGGATTTTCCATGATTCTTGCGGTCTTTGTGGTGCTTCTTCTTTCTCTCATCACGATGCTTCTCTTTCCTTTCTTCTTTCTTCGGTCTGGTGCAATCTGCAATAAAGTGTCCGGTCTTACCACAATTGTAGCAAGCCTGATCGTTAACAGTATCATCTTTTCTTGATTTATAATGATGAGAGGGTTTGAAGTTCCTCTTATTTTTAGACATAAATTTACCGAATTTCTTTATAAATAATGACATAGCATCGTTACTCATCTGTTCAGCAGATCGGTCTGATGTTGAAGCGATCTGGTCTGGGATGGCTGCCAGGGCCTTGTTGGGTTGAGAGATGAATGGCTCTGCTTCACCTCTGCTTATTAGTTCAAACTCATAGGCCTTGAGGTCTGCAAACAGATCATGAAGTTCAACCTTGTTAAGGTCTTTTGATTCCCTCATGGCAATGGTCTTTACATCCCATTCCTTTGGCAGAGCTCTCATTACTTTCAGAGCGATCTCTCTGTTGGAATATTCCTTCCCCAGACCATTCAGTTCATTTATGATGCTGGTGACTCTTTCATCAAACTCATTTAGAGTTTCACCACTTTTCATCTTTATGCTCTCAAATCTTTGAAGAGCCACAGTTAGCTTGTTTTCTTTGGTCTGGTCGTTGCCTTCACATAGCTGTGCTATCTTCTCCCAAATTTCTTTGGCAGTAGAGCACATTTTGATTTTGCTGAACATGTTCTTGTCCAAAGTTTTGAACAAGATGTCTTTGGCCACATTGTCGAGGTTTGCTTTCTTTCTATCCTCATTCGTCCAGAGGGATCTGTCTTTTTCTACCATTTGTGGTTCTCCACTGGTAGTGGCGACTGCTGTATTTATTTTTAGGATCTTCATTGGTCCATCGGTGATGACGAACCACATGTCGTCATCCTGAGCTGCCAGGTGAGCTTGCATTCTGATTCTCCAGTCATCATAATCTTCTTTTGAGAACATGGGGATTTTGTTGAATGATGCCATCAGCTTAATATTCTTTGTGCTGATTAAGATGACCTGCTCTGATACCACTTGTTAGGATCGGTCCGGAGTGTTTAGAGGGGGGGGGGTGAATGAACACTCCTTACAAATTTATCCCTTGTGATTTCTTTCAGATTAGTGAAGGAAATCTGTTACTTAATCAACTCTTTGAACAGAACAGACCACTAATAAGTAAGTGTGGAAACGGTCTGCTCTTGTATAAGTAAGAACAGCTCGATGGCTAAGTGCAGAATGATAAGACACAGGATATGTTTCTGGAAGTTCGAAGGTGGTGTAATCCTTCTACGTCTCCCCTTCTTCCAATTAAGGAAGGTTTATACTAGAAGACTTTGATTTATACAATCCTGTTGTACAAACCCGATTCAGGCTGGATTTACCTCACTACCAGTCTGAAACTCCTAGTCACTCAACCTGCTCAGACACACTCTGTCTGACAGTTACAATATGTTGCTCACTTCTATTTTTCAATACACAATGCGCACAGTGATCCTACAATGATCAAATGTTACAAAGTAATTGCGCTTAAATGAATAACTTCAGCTCGAAAGCTTCTGTACTTTGTAAGCGTGTGCTGCTTAGCTTTCTTGTATATTTTTCAATTGATCAGCGTGAGTTGTAGAGTCGAGTGTCTTTTGCATCTGTTTGTTGCATCCTTTTATAGTTGAAGGTGGCAACGGCATTGTTTCCCTTAATGTGCAGCTATGACTCTTTTTAGACTCTCAGAAAGCTACAGTCTTCTTCTTCAGGATACTTGCCGTTCTGGTATATGCTTTCGGCGACCGTCAGGTAAGCTCTTCTTTGTCTTCTTACCTATTATGGCAATCTTCAGTCTTTGGTCCTTTGTAGCATTAATTGCAGCATTAAATGCTGCAATAAATATCCGTTGATGATTCGGACTGAGAAGCCATCCTTTATGTATCCTTGACTGCTCTGATCTGATAAAGGTTGAGATCGATCTGAAGCATCGATCTTGTCATTCTGGAATCCATCGATCCGGTCTGATATGTACTATTCTTTATCAGTTTGCTCTGATATGTCCGATCGATCTGGTATGCCTAATTTCCATCGATCCGGTCTGAAATGCTTTGCCATCTTGCTCTGTTGAGTCCGATTGATCTGGTCAATCTGATTTCTATCGATCCGGTCTGAACTGTTTTGTCATCTTTAAAATCTCATCGATAAGGTCCGGAACTAACAGTATTTTAAAAGCATTTTACAAAAATGCAACCAACTTCATTAAATCCATACTTTCTCATAATTAAAATCAACACAATTAAATCATGTTAACACTTCATTTTCCACACATAACTTAATCATCGCAATAATTCATCATATAAACATAATTAATGTCTAGATTGCCATTAATTAATTTCGGGGCATCACAAAAATTCTTTTTACGTTATAGTTACTAGCTTTTACAATAAAATTTATACATTTACCAATAAATTAATTTTTTTTCAGTCAAGTGTTTTTAAACTTAATTAAGTTTCATATTATTGTAATAGTATATATTTTTTAAAAATTAATTAAGTTTTATCTTATTTTAATATTTATATGTTTTAAAAAACTTAACACAAATTTAAAATATGTATATTGATGTCATATGACATATTGACTTTCTCGTCCCAAACTCCCTTCCTGATCTGAGATGAAAAGGCGGTAAAATCCCCTCAAGAGCCGAACAGAGAAACACCGAATAGGTAACACCGAGCAAGGTTGTACCGAACAACTGTTAAACCCTCATCGATTTCTTGGTCAAAGATTATCGAAAGACCCGAAGATAACTAACAAGTCAACCGCGTAAATAAACGTGCAGTAATGGGACGAGGATTTCCTGGACACGTTTTGCCCCAATAAAGCCACGATCAAAGGAGATCGTGTTCTGGATTTCCTGTGAGCTAACCACCGGGATCAGCCCTATAAATAACCACCGGTAGTCTCATTGAGGGGGTTGGATTTTTAGGCAAAAAAGTCTCCGAGGAGAGCATATTTACTTCCGTTCGGTCATTTTCGTCATTTTCTGAGATATTTTCATATAGTCGTTCTGCGATTGTAAAGTGTGTCAAAAGGTCCTGTAATAAATCAAGAGTGTGATAGTAAAAATTATACTGGACTAGGTCCCGAGGTTTTCTCTCAATTCGAGGGCTTTCCACGTAAAAATTTTGGTGTCTTTACTTTTCATACACTAAATTCTACCATAAATTGAGAAATAAAGGATCAACATCATTGGCGCCGTCTGTGGGAAATCAGAGCAAAGACGTTGAAGTAAGAAGATTTTAGCAAGAATCCAAGGCGAGATGAATAGAAGTAAAGGTCGAGGGCAAACTTCGGGGAGGGATAAAGCAAATCCCCCCTCCCCCGCATTCATGCCCAGAACAAGAAGAAGGAGCAGGAGATGCAGGATCATCTCAGAATGTTTCTCGGGCATTTTCTACAGGAGGAATACCCATGGAACATTTAACGGAGTTAATTGCCAAAACTGTAGGGGAAGTCATGAGGCAGTTTATGATTCCCCCCATCGAGAACAGACCAGGGAGGATGAAGAAGATTCAGCCTCCACAAAGGAATCATAGGAAGAAATTAGAGAGTCAAAGGGTCTTCCCAGTCATTTGGATGTTGAAATGGACAAAACTTTGCATCACCAGATGGAGGACTTAAAGGAAGAGTTGCAACAAATGCGCAACAAGATGCAATGGCGTATTTACTCAGCAAGGAGGAGCACCCCATTTGCTCTCCAAGTTATTGATGATCCCCTGCCCCCCAATTTCAGAACTTTAAATGTGGGGAATTATGATGGCAACACGGATCCAGAGGAATATTTGTCTCGATTTGAAAACGCTTCATTCCTTCACCAACTGCCAGATGGAGTGAAATGTAGAGTTTTCTTGACTACACTTGCTGGCGCCGCTCAATCATGGTTCAATCAATTACCATCAGGGATCATAGATTCCTTTCCTAAATTCAGCTCCTTGTTCCTTCATCAATTCGCGAGCAGTAAGAATTGCAAAAGAACAGCACTGAGTCTGTTCGGGCTCAGGCATATGGAGAAAGAATCCCTTCGGGATTTCTTGAAAAGATTCAATCAAGCATGCCTTGATGTTCCACATGTCACTTCTGAAATATTAGTCAGCGCCTTCACTCAGGGGCTAAGAGAAGGAGATCTGTTCAGATCATTGGCAAAGAAGCCACCTTCGGATTATGACGAGTTGCTGGGACGAGCCTTTAAATACGTTAATTTAGAAGAGGCTCAGAGGATGAAGCAGAAGAAAGAAGCAAAAAATGGTGGTGAAATCAACATGAATGATAGGCCAATGGAGCAGCCCAAAAGGAATTTTGACCAATCTCATCTGGAGGTAGCCATGAATCAAATTATGCCGAAGAGGGGTCGGGGATGACCTTACAGAAGAAGGTTGTTCCAAGGAGGAAATATCCGAGGAGGAAGAATGGATAGAGGGCAAGGAAGCAGCGATGGGTTAAGGAACAATATTCATTTTCCTCGGAATAACGCTAATCCTGGAAGAGGGACACCTCAGCCAGTTCCGTGGGCAATTCGGGGAGAAAGATTAGAAGAAGGTAATCGGCCCTCGGAGAAGGACCTTAAACAATGTTCCTAACCGAGGAACTATACATATGATTTATGGGGGAATATCATGTGGAGATTCAAACCGAGCAAGGAAAGGTTATGCTCGAACTCGAAGTATTATCCATCGACCCAAATCGTACAGGTCCTTCTATAGCTTTCAGGCCCGCATATTTACAGGGGATCTATCTTCCCCATGAGGATGCATTGGTTATATCTGCCACAGTAGCCAATTATAATGTACAAAGAATCTTCGTGGATACAGGCAGCTCGACAGATGTACTATTCCTTAATACTTTAAACCAGATGGAATTCGGAAGCATAGCCGTGCAGAAGGTGAATACCTCTTTACATGGGTTTACTGGGGAGGTCATAAGCCCAGTAGGACAGGTGTCTTCACCAGTTACTCTGGGTGAAGAATCAAAGATAAAAACGAAGATGATCACTTTCCTCATAGTGGATGCACCTTCCTCTTACAATATAATATTGAGTCGTCCGGCATTAGCTACTTTTGAAGCAGTTGCCTCTACTTACCACTTGAAGATAAAATTTTCAGTAGGAGAGGAGGTTGGGCAAGTAAGGGGGAGTCAAAGCTCATCAAGAAAGTGTTATGTACAAGAGTTAAAGCAAGAGAAAGAGAAGAGAGAGAAGGAGGTGAATGAGGAGACAGTAGTAAGAGGAAACACGAGCAGCTAGAGGCCGAGGAGCGGATAATTCCCGAAGAAGAATTTCTTAACATCGATCTAGGTCATCCTACTAAAACTACCCGAGTAGGATCCCAATTGGATCCAGAATTACGGAGAAGGGTGATTGATTGTTAACTCATAATGTGGATGTATTTGCTTGGAGTACCTCTGATTTAATCGGAGTAAAGCCCAAGATTGCCGAATATCATCTCAATGTTGACCCCAGTGTTCGGGCAATTAAGCAGAAGAGAAGGCATTTCGGACCCGAAAAGGATGCCATCATCGCTAAACAAATAGAGGAGTTACTGAAAGCGGGCCACATACGGGAGATCAGTTTCCCTACATGGCTCTCGAATGTGGTCTTAGTGCCTAAGGCAGGAGACAAATGGAGAATGTGTGTAGATTTTTGGGACGTGAATAAAGCGTGTCCCAAAGATTGTTATCCATTGCCGAGGATAGATCAATTAGTGGATTCTAACTCTGGACACGAGCTGTTGTGTCTTATGGATGCTTATCAGGGATATCATCAAATCCCCTTAGCGCGAGAAGATCAGTCAAAGGTCAGCTTTGTCACAGCAGGAGGAACTTTCTGCTATGTGGTAATGCCCTTCGGATTAAAAAATGCTGGGGCCACTTATCAAATGTTGATGGATAAATGTTCAAAGATCAGATAGGGCGGAATGTGGAATATATGTGGATGATGTCTTGATTAAAAGCAAGAAGACACAAAATCTGATCGGATCCCTGCAAAATGCACCTTCGAAATTATAGTGGGAAATTCTTGGGGTACATGGTAACAGAGAGAGGCGTGGAAGCCAATCCCAAGAAAATCTGAGCAATCCAGGAGATGAATCCTCCTAGAACATTGAACGAGGTACAAAGGTTAGCAGGGAGAATAGCGACGCTTAGTCGATTCATATCGCGGCTGGCTGATAGGAGTTTGCCTTTCTTTAAAGCATTAAGACGAGGAGTGCGATTCGAGTGGAATGATCAATGCCAGAAACCATTCGATGACTTAAAAAAATATCTGGCTCAATTACCATTGATGAATAAACCTGATCATAATGAAACACTCATCGTCTATTTGTCGATGACCGAAGAAGTGATCAGTTCGGTATTAATTCAGGAAAGGTTAGGGCAGCATCAGCCTGTATATTATGTCAGCCGAGCTTTACAAGGGGCCGAACAGAGATATCCTGAAATCGACAAATTGGCATTGGCTTTAGTCACCACTGCGAGAAGGCTTCGGCCATACTTTTTATCTCATCCTATCATGGTAGTGACGAGTACTCCCTTGGGAAAGCTCCTGTCCAAAGCAGAAATTTCAGGACCGTGAAATGGGCCACTGAATTGAGTGAATTTGATATCTTTTATCAGCCTCGAACTACCGTCAAAGCTCAAGCCTTGTCAGATTTCCTAGTAGAGGTGACTCATACTCTTGAAGAAAAGGATTGGAATTTGTTTGTAGATGGGTTATTCACTCAAATAGGAAGTGGTGCAGGGGTTGTACTCATTAGCCCTGAAGGAGAAGAATTTGTCGTAGCTATCCAGTTCGGTTTTCATTCCTCAAATAATGAAGCTGAATTCAAACCTTGAACACTCAAGTGGGTCATCTAGCCACCGCACTCAATCGTGTTGAAGCCCATGGATCGACCACCTTACCATCCCAAACAGTGGTGAATCCAAGGAAAAATGCAATTGTAGTCACACTTAGGAGTGATAACGAATTAGAGATGCCGGAGAAGGAGGAGAAAGATCTACCCAAGGGTGATGAGGAAAAGGAAGCTGAAGTTGGAGACAAGACCACCGTGGAACATGAGGTACCAAAAGGTACGTCTCCCCTCCTTTTTTGAATATAAAGTGCCACCCCCGTTCCCCCAATCATTGAAAGACAATACGAAAGAAGCGTGACTTAAAGGCTTATATGACACTTTTCGACGGTGCGAGGTAAACATTCCTTTGCTTGATGCGATTCAACAAGTACCTCGTTATGCAAAATTTTTACAAGATTTATACACTGCGAAAAGAATCATAGGTTGAAGGGATCCCAAAAGATCGAATTGGGTGAAAATGTGTCAGCTGTGATCCAAAGAAATATCTCTACCAAGTGTAAGGACACATGTATGTTCTCTATCCCGTGCACAATTGGTAATATTCGCCTTGAAAAAGCCATGTTAGATTTATGAGCATCGATTAATGTAATGCTATATTCTATTTATGCTTCTTTACAACTTGGTCCTTTGAACCCTACTGGAGTAATTATTCAATTACCGGATAAGTCTAGTGCATATCCTAGGGGTGTGATTTTGTGGGGTCCTCGTTACTTAATCCATTATGTATCCAGTTAACATACATATGTGAGTCTGAATTAAGTAAGAACATACACTGATTTAGAGTATTTTACTAGTTAAGTTGTTACAGTACCAAATCCTGAGTACCAAAAACCAACTAAAATTTGTTTTCTACATATACATGACATGTAAAATTAACAACCTAAGCCAGTACAATTCCTATGCAGTGGTTCACCTCGCAGCGGAATAAGACTCACGATTCCCACGTCTATGCAATCCTACAGAAACATTCACAAAACGTGAGTATAGATAAACAACTATCTCAGTGCAATATCAAAGCTCAATATCAATAATAATGATAAAGCACAATAAATCATCTAATGTGAATGTTCTGTCTCATGCATCCACAAATGCACCATGTCATGACATGTCTCAACACATACCCTATTATCACGAGACTAAAATGATATGCCTATTCAGCTCAATATGTCAGTGGAACCACCTCACATCTTCATATTAGCAGCACATATCATAGTACCGTCCTCAAATGATAATAGCCATAGCATATACCCAAAAACCGGCATATATCGCTATATAACATAACCGAGCATATACCCAAACCAGGCGTATATCTCTCTGTCACATAACCGAGCATATATCCAAACCAGGCATATATCTCTATGTCACATAACCGAGCATATATCCAAACCAGGCATATATCTCAACTACATAACCGAGCATATAGCCAAACCAGGCGTATATCTTACATACATATGATATCCATGAATGTACAGGCATATGATACTACCAATAATATGATAACAACATAACACAATTCATATGATATCAATCTCATAACATCATCACACAATATCTATACTCCGTACGTCAACACGTACCTGTACTGCGACACAAACGAGATAAAGTAGGCGTCACTGGCTAAGTGCCTCGTTGTCCTGTCCCCTGAGATGATGCTACAACAATGCCAACAATATATCATGTTATCATAGGCATTAAATCAAATTCTACAAAAATATTTCATTTTTCAACATTTTGGCACTGGCGATCGATCGCTATCAACACCGATCGATCGCCAAAACTCTCTGTCCCCTCGCGATCAATCGCAACAACTTGGCGATCGATCGCCACAATGATCTGTTCACAGCGATCGATCGCGACAATTTCACCGATCGATCGCCACACATTTTCACTGCCTTAAAATTTACTCTGCCTCGGCGATCGATCGCCACAAAGCTCGCGATCGATCGCCGATGTCCAGAAAGTTTAGAACATGGCGATTTTCAAGCTTATCTCCGTGGTTCTTCTCCTATACCTCATATTGAACCATTTCAACATGTTTATTGCAATCCCTAGGAACATATTAACATGTTTCTAACATCATAGATTCCAATTCAAAGCATAGAAACATGATATGATTCTTCACTTGAATACTTGAATTTTCATTTCACATATATAACACCAATGACATATTTCAAGTGTAAAGCTAAGAATTCCTTACCAAGATGGTACACTTTCACTTCACACACCTTCCTAACTCAAGTCACAAGTCAATCCCAAGCTCAAACCACCAAAAACTTGAAAGAGAGGAAGAGGAGCTTGGTAGAGATTTGTAGGTGTAAAATGGTGTATTATGTGATTCCACTTCTCTAATCCACTTGATATAGATCCTTAGTTCCCTAATTCACTTGCTATCATGTCATTTAAAGGTAATTACATGTTAAGTAACATGTACATGTAAATAAATCCAAATTCAAATTCACATGCTAATGCAACCTTAATGAAAGGCGAAGGCATATGAAATTCATATCAAATGCATACTATAATTCAAATCATTTCTTTGCACTACATTTTGGACATCATGTTTCATTCCTTGCCATATATCATTTCATACATGTATTTCTTCATTATTGGTTCCACCCGAACCCCCCATTACCATACCACCATTTGATATAATTACACCATAATCATATCATACGTGTATATAACAAATCGAGGCATGACAATTCTCCCCCACTCATTGAATTTCGTCCTCGAAATTGCATATATAACTATGCATGTATCAGTATGCAACGCAACAATCCGACTATATGAAGCAAGGAAACATGATCATGTATGTAACAGTACAGTATGTATGTACCAGTATCATAAAACTGTAAAATCATACCAGAAAACAAATCCGCATACCGTTGCATCATATGCTGCTCCGTCTCCCACGTTGCCTCTTCGACACCCCTTCTGTCCCACTGTACTTTAACCATAGGAATCACCTTATTACGCAACCTACGTTCAGCTCGATCCAAGATCATAACCGGTCGTTCCTCATACGACACATCTGTATCCAACTGTACATCTGGTTCATACTTCCTCAACAGTGAAACATGAAAAAAATCATGAATACTACTCAATGCCGGTGGTAGTGCCAAGCGATATGCCAACGTACCAATACGTTGCAATATCTCATACGGACCAACATACCGTGGAGACAATTTTCCACGCTTACCAAACCGTACTACACCTTTAAAAGGTGAGATTTTCAAGAACACACGGTCACCAACTTGAAATTCAAGTGGTCTACGTCGCTTATTGGCATAAGCAGCCTGTCTGTCCTGAGCAGCTTTAAGTTTCAATCGAATGACCTTTACTTTCTCTTCCATTTCATGAATCATATATGGTCCAGTTAAGGAATACTGATCCACATCATCCCAATATAATGGCGATCTACATCGTCGCCCATACAAAGCCTCAAATGGTGCCATCTGTATACTAGATTGATAACTATTGTTATATGAAAATTCCACTAATGACAATGACTCTTGCCAAGAGGTATCAAACTCTAATACACAGGCACGCAACATATCCTCAAGCGTCTGTATCGTACGCTCTGTTTGTCCATCTGTTTGAGGATGATATGCTGTACTCAACCGCACTTCAGTTCCCAACGCTGTCTGTAACCCTTCCCAGAAATGAGAAGTAAATCTCGGATCCCTATCCGATACAATGGAAACTGGAATACCATGTAGTCTCACTACATGTTGAATGTACAACTGTGCCATTCTCAGATATGTAAATGTCATACAATATGGCACAAAATGAGATACTTTGGTGAGTCGGTCAACAATCACCCAAATAGCATCGCAACCAGAAGACGTCCGTGGCAAATGAGTCACAAAATCCATCGTGATATGTTCCCATTTCCACTGAGAAATTTCCAAACTATGTAATTCACCTCCTGGTCTTTGTCTTTCCGCTTTCACTTGTTGACAGATCAAACACCGTTTCACAAAGTTCAACACATCCTGTTTCATACGTTTCCACCAAAATTGTGTACGTAAATCATGATACATTTTCTTCCCTCCATGATGTATACTGTATCTACTACAATGAGCACGTTGTAGTAGTTCTTGGCGTAGTCCTAATGAAGCAGGTACTACCCAACAATTTCTGTATTTCAAAGTTCCATCATTGGTAAGTACAAATTGAGATGTTTGTCCTTGCCTTAGTCTTTCCTTCCACTGTTGTACTTCATCATCAGTCAGTTGTACCGTTCTGATTTTCTCAAAAATGTCGGGTTCAACCAACAATGTTGATACCCGTACTGGCACTATTTCCACATCAAAATCATAACCTAACGTACAACAAGAAGTCATCAATGTGGATAAATGAATCATCTCATCAGCCGTATGATGTACCTTTCGACTCAAGGCATCTGCTGTAAGATTAGCTTTTCCTGGATGATATTCAATCTCACAATCATAATCTTTCAACAGATCCATCCATCTTCTTTGTCTCATATTCAACTCTGCTTGAGTGAATAGAAATTTTAAACTTTTATGATCTGTGTATATGGAAACGACGTACCATATAAATAATGTCGCCATATCTTCAATGCAAAGACAATGGCAGCCAATTCTAGATCATGTACTGGATATCTCATTTCATGTGGCTTCAACTGTCGTGATGCATAAGCCACTACATGTTTGTCCTGCATCAATACACAACCCAAACCAAGTGAAGATGCATCAGTATATAATGCAAACCTGTCATGCTCCGAAGGAATGATCAAGACTGGACCTGTAGTCAATCGATGTTTCAATTCCTGAAAACCACGCTCACAAGCCTCTGACCATTGAAATGATACACCCTTCTGTGTCAAATGTGTCAATGGTTTGGCAATCGCTGAAAATCCTTCAACAAACCGTCTATAATATCCAGCCAAACCCAAGAAACTACGAATCTCTGGCACAGAAGTAGGTGTTGACCAATTCAACACTGCTTCTACTTTCTTTGGATCAACTGATATACCTTCTTCTGATATTACATGTCCCAAAAAGCCGACACTCGTCAACCAAAACTCACACTTACTGAATTTGGCATACAATTGATGTGTCCTCAACAATTGCAATACCATATGCAAATGTTGAACATATTCGGCATCACTCTGCGAATAGATCAGTATATCATCAATAAAGACAATGACAAATCGATCAAGGTATTCCTGAAACACACGGTTCATTAAACTCATAAAGATAGCAGGAGCATTTGTCAATCCAAATGACATTACCAGAAACTCATAGTGCCCATAACGAGTTCTGAATGCTGTCTTTTGTATATCTCCTTCCCTCACACGTATTTGATGATATCCTGACCTCAAATCAATCTTAGAATAAATTCTTGATCCCTGCAACTGATCAAACAAATCATCAATACGAGGAAGAGGATATTTATTCTTTATCGTTACCTTGTTCAATTGTCTATAGTCTATACACAATCGCATTGTCTCATCCTTCTTCTTAACAAATAAAATCGGAGCACCCCAAGGCGATACACTAGGACGTATGTACCCCTTGTCCAATAACTCTTGCAATTGCGTTTTCAACTCTTTCAATTCAGTTGGTGCCATCCGATAAGGAGCTCGTGAAATTGCAGAAGTACCAGGTATCAAATCAATACCAAATTCTACTTCTCGACTCAGTGGGAATCCAGGTATCTCATCTAGAAACACATCCGCATATTCTGTAACCACTGGTATCTCCTCCACTTTCTTTTCTCTTTTCTGTTCATTTACATCAAGGGCATAAATCAAATAACCCGCATGTCCACGTTCTAACAAACGCGACATTCGGATTGCTGATATCAAAGGAATCCTTGCCCTCGATCCCTGACCATAAAAATACCATTGAGTTCCAGTATCAGACTGAAATCTCACTATCTTCTATCCACAACAGATTGATATTTACTCAACACATCAATTCCAAGGATGCAATCAAAATATGACATAGCTAACACAATCAAATCAGCCTGTAGCCCATACTCAGTCTCAAACTGAATAGTACAATCAGACACACTCTGACAAGTCATCACAGTAGTTCCCATGGGTGTCAAAACATAAAGAGGCATCAACAGTGGAGACGAGCATATATGATACCGATCAATAAATGCTTGTGCAATAAAAGAATGTGATGCACCAGTATCAATCAACAATAAAACAGGATAAGTAAACAAAGTACACTTACCCGCTATCACATCATCAGGAGCTGCCTCTGCTTCCTCCCTGTTCAGTGCATACACCTGAGCCTGAGGTGTTCCTGTCCTCTGTCCTCCACCAGACTGTGGTACACTCTGTAATCTCTGTTGTACTGTAGTCTCTGAAATGGGCCATCTCCTCTGTTGTCCACTGATCGCTTTATTTTTAAACAATTATTTTTCAAAGATTAGTGTGAAGCGATTCTACCGCAAGTGCACGGTGTCAAGTTTTAGTATAGTGAAAATTAAGTAAAGGTTGTCGAATCCACAGGGACTAACATATAAGTACCAAATAAGATCAATCAAATTATATTTAGCCTACGATAAAAGGAGTTTGATTAACTAACGCTAAATTAAACTAAAGAATAAAAATTAAATTAGAAACAATGACTAGAATGGTTCCGGAAATGCAAAGGTAAGTTACTCGAGAAAATTACCAAGTTCGTCGTTCAATTATGTTATCTCTAATGATTCAATGGAATTCTCAATTTATTAACCAATTGATTTTAAAGGTGAAAGGTTTTCACTATTATTCGATACACTCTCTCGAGCTGTAACGAAACTAACAATAAATTAGAACAAGTCACTCTCGTGCACCTATTTACTAATTCAAAGTTGCTTAAATTATCAAAACCTATTAACTCTAAATCTTTCGATTTCAAGTTCTCACGTATGCGATATCATCTCTCGATCTCAATCGTAACATACATCATAAATTAATGGAGCGTGTTACAGCGTTATCTCTCGATCTCGGCTGTAACCCTCAAATTCAATCAAAGCTAGCTAGACTTTGATCTACACAAGCAATTAATCTATGAACAATAAATATCAATGCGCTCAAATACCAATGAATCAATATAACAAACACAACGAACTAAAACTTCAATAATATAAACCAAATTCAAGTCAAATCAAATACAGATGAGTTTTCTTGTCTCTCGACCTCAAAAACAACAAATGAAAATGAAAATCAAATAAATAAAGGTTCAGAAATACGATAAACGATGGATGAATCCATGCGTTGCACCATGATTTCTTCTCTTGTTCCTTCCTTGCACTCCGGAACGGATAGGCTCGACTTTGGACGAAGAACGGAGATTGGATCTCCTTGGGCGGCGGCTAGGGCGGCTGCTCTTGACCTAAAAAGTCTGATATGGTGTGTAAAAATCGTCCTTAATTCTCTGGAAGAGAGTCCCCTTAAAAAGCCCTCCAAAATCTCGATAAAATAGGAAAATAAAATCTTCAGATCTCGCGTCTCGATCAATCGAGAATCTCACCGATCGATCGGTGCACTGTTCACGCCAGCTTTTGGAACTTACTGCCTCGCTCGATCGATCGGGAATTTCACCGATCGATCGAGATTTCTCAAAAATTTTTGCTGAAGTTACTGCCTCGCTCGATCGATCGATATTTCTACCGATCGACCGAGCCTTCGAAAATTCTGAGTCTTGCTACTGGCTGGCTCGATCGATCGAGAATAACTCTCGATCGATCGAGATCTGAAGAAACCATCTTCTACATTTTCATCATCTTTTATGCCTCGATTTCGCCCGTTATCTTCTCATTAGCTCATTTCTTCCACTTCTGATCTAATTTCCTGAAACAAATGAATAAACACCAAAAAGCATAATATCATCCAGGAAAAAGTACAGAAAATGGGAAGAAATCACAGTTAAAAACACTCAAAATCTAAGCCTATCATCCACCCACTTGAGTACAATCACGGATCACATGTCCGGGCCTCCCACAACGGAAACAAACTACTGGATTGAATTGAGGACAATCTCGTTTCAAATGTGGTCCACCACATTTAAAACATTGCACACCACTGCCACTACTACTACCTTGGAACTGTCCCTTAGATTTCCGATCACTCCCTTTTTGTGATCCAAAACGTTTCCCACTAAACCTAGATGAAGATGCACCACCTCGTGATGATTTAAATGGTTCTCCTCTAGGTCTCATACTGTCCGATGTAGGTGGTTGGGCTTGTCCAACATCTTTATATACGCCTACTGCAATCTCAGCCATCTCAGCTCTAGTCAACACATCTTCATACGATGTAGGGTTATTGGACATTACCCTATCAAACAATTCAGGCCTCAAACCTTTCACAAATTGTCTGATCTTTGCTTTTGTGTTGACAGCAATATGTGGCACATACCGGAGCAAAGAAGAATAATGCACAGCATAATCAGAAACTGTCATTGATCCCTGTCTCAAATTTGTAAATTCATCCTCTTTCCTCTGCCTTGCAGCAACAGAGAAATAATGCTCCAGGAACTTAGTTCTAAACACATCCCAGTTAACTGTTTGTCCTTGAGCCCTCAATTCAAGCACTGTGGATTTCCACCACATCATAGCTTTCTTAGCTAACTGGAATTCAGCTAAGCGTAACCAAGCTGTCTTAGCACACGGTGCTGACACAAATATCTATTCTATACGTTCCAGCCACTCCTCTGACAGTTCCCCTGATTCAGTCCCCTCAAACCTGGGTGGCTGATAACTAAGAAACTGCGTCAATGTCAATTCTCCAGGCAACAGTACCTGTTCTACTGGTCCTTGCTCAATCGGTGGTGGTGGCACAGGCGCCATCCTCACACTAGCATTGCCACTCAGGGCATCCCCAACATCCTCATGATACCCTCTGTCTGTCATAACTGTATAACAAGGGTTAACAATAACATCTACACGTATATAACATGTTAGAATAACATCATATTCCAAAGAATAACATGCTATTACCAATCTCAAAGTGTTTAGGTAACTCCCTAATACACTTCCTCTACCCATGTTCACCCCGTTCTCGAACCACTGCTCTGATACCACTAATGTGGGGTCCTCGTTACTTAATCCATTATGTATCCAGTTAACATACATATGTGAGTCTGAATTAAGTAAGAACATACACTGATTTAGAGTATTTTACTAGTTAAGTTGTTACAGTACCAAATCCTGAGTACCAAAAACCAACTAAAATTTGTTTTCTACATATACATGACATGTAAAATTAACAACCTAAGCCAGTACAATTCCTATGCAGTGGTTCACCTCGCAGCGGAATAAGACTCACGATTCCCACGTCTATGCAATCCTACAGAAACATTCACAAAACGTGAGTATAGATAAAAAACTATCTCAGTGCAATATCAAAGCACAATATCAATAACAATGATAAAGCACAATAAATCATCTAATGTGAATGTTCTGTCTCATGCATCCACAAATGCACCATGTCATGACATGTCTCAACACATACCCTATTATCACGAGACTAAAATGATATGCCTATTCAGCTCAATATGTCAGTGGAACCACCTCACATCTTCATATTAGCAGCACATATCATAGTACCGTCCTCAAATGATAATAGCCATAGCATATACCCAAAAACCGGCATATATCGCTATATAACATAACCGAGCATATACCCAAACCAGGCGTATATCTCTCTGTCACATAACCGAGCATATATCCAAACCAGGCATATATCTCTATGTCACATAACCGAGCATATATCCAAACCAGGCATATATCTCAACTACATAACCGAGCATATACCCAAACCAGGCGTATATCTCACATACATATGATATCCATGAATGTACAGGCATATGATACTACCAATCATATGATAACAACATAACACAATTCATATGATATCAATATCATAACATCATCACACAATATCTATACTCCGTACGTCAACACGTACCTGTACTGCGACACAAACGAGATAAAGTAGGCGTCACTGGCTAAGTGCCTCGTTGTCCTGTCCCCTGAGATGATGCTACAACAATGCCAACAATATATCATGTTATCATAGGCATTAAATCAAATTCTACAAAAATATTTCATTTTTCAACATTTTGGCACTGGCGATTGATCGCTATCAACACCGATCGATCGCCAAAACTCTCTGTCCCCTCGCGATCGATCGCAACAACTTGGCGATCGATCGCCACAATGCTCTATTAACAGTGATCGATCGCGACAATTTCACCGATCGATCTCCACACATTTTCACCGCCTTAAAATTTACTCTGCCTCGGCGATCGATCGCCACAAAGCTCACGATCGATCGCCGATGTCCAGAAAGTTTAGAACATGGCGATTTTCAAGCTTAGCTCCATGGTTCTTCTCCTATACCTTGAACCATTTCAACATGATTCTTGCAATCCCTAGGAACATATTAACATGTTTCTAACATCATAGATTCCAATTCAAAGCATAGAAACATGATATGATTCTTCACTTGAATACTTGAATTTTCATTTCACATATATAACACCAATGACATATTTCAAGTGTAAAGCTAAGAATTCCTTACCAAGATGGTACACTTTCACTTCACACACCTTCCTAACTCAAGTCACAAGTCAATCCCAAGCTCAAACCACCAAAAACTTGAAAGAGAGGAAGAGGAGCTTGGTAGAGATTTGTAGGTGTAAAATGGTGTATTATGTGATTCCACTTCCCTAATCCACTTGATATAGATCCTTAGTTCCCTAATTCACTTGCTATCATGTCATTTAAAGGTAATTACATGTTAAGTAACATGTACATGTAAATAAAATCCAAATTCAAATTCACATGCTAATGCAACCTTAATGAAAGGCAAAGGCATATGAAATTCATATCAAATGCATACTATAATTCAAATCATTTCTTTGCACTACATTTTGGACATCATGTTTCATTCCTTGCCATATATCATTTCATACATGTATTTCTTCATTATTGGTTCCACCCGAACCCCCCATTACCATACCACCATTTGATATAATTACACCATAATCATATCATACGTGTATACAACAAATCGAGGCATGACAGATTTAAGATGTGCTTGTGCAAGTGAACGAATTGGTCTTTCCTGCTGATTTCTATGTGCTTGATATGGAGAATGATGATAAGAATAGTCCCATTTTGTTAGGAAGATCATTCCTCAAAACTTCTAAGACCAAGATAGATGTGCATAGTGGTACCCTTACTATGGAATTTGATGGTGAGATTGTTACTTTTAACATTTATGATGCCATGAAATATCCTTGCAATAATGATGGCATTGTGTATTCTATTGATGTTATTGACTATTTGTCACAGGAAGTCTTTGAGATTGTAGGGAAGGATGGACTGGAAGTCACTCTGACAATGGCTATGGAAAAGGAGAATGTGGAGTTGTTTATCATGGATGAGTTGAAAGACACCATCGATGCCTTGTATGATGCACCTGAGCTAATTCAGTCAAGTAAAGTTTCTTTTGTATCACTGCCTGTTTCTAACACTAGAATTCTTCCATCTGTTTTGCAGGCACCCACCATTGAGTTGAAGTCACTACTAGCCATCTCAAGTATGTATTCCTTGGTGAAGGAGATACATTACCAGTGATCATCTCTAGTAAGTTGGGGGATGATCAAGAGAAAGATCTTATTCATGTGCTCAAGGACCACAAGACTGCAATAGGTTGGACCATCGTTGACATCAAGGGAATCAGTCCCTCCACATGCATGTATCACATTCTACTTGAAGAAGGAGGTAGCCCTGCACGTCAACCCCAAATGAAGCTTAACCCACCCATGATGGATGTAGTGAAGGAGGAGATTTTGAAGCTTTTAGAGGTTGGGGGTGATCTACCCTATTTCAGACAGTCAGTCCAGTCCAAGTTGTGCCAAAGAAGACATTATTACTGTGATCAAGAACAAAGATGATGAACTTGTTCCCACACGTATTCAGATACCGGAAGCTCAACGCTGTGACTAGAAAGGATCACTTTCCTCTACCCTTCATTGATCAAATGCTTGAGAGATTATCTTGTCATTCATACTATTGTTTTCTTGACGGGTATTCGAGTTATTTTCAGATTGCAATTGCACCGGAGGACCAAGAAAAGACCACTTTCGCATGCCCTTTTGGCACATCGCCTACCGACGCATGCCCTTTGGACTATGCAATGCCCCAACCACGTTTCAACGGTGTATGGTTAGCATCTTTTCTGAGTTTATTGAGCATATTTTAGAGGTGTTCATGGATGATTTTATTGTCTATGGTAACTCATTCAACGATTGTCTAGCTAGCCTTACACTTGTGTTGAAACGATGCATAGAGACTAACCTTGTTCTAAATTCTGAAAAATGTCATTTTATGGTAGAACAAGGTATAGTGTTAGGTCATGTCATTTTTGCTAATGGTATAGAGGTAGACAAAGCTAAAATTGATGTTATGCACTCTCTATCTTATCCTACTTGTGTTCAGGATGTGCGCTCTTTTCTTGGACATGCATGTTTTTACAGGAGGTACATCAAGGATTTCGCTAAGATAGCTACACCTTTGTGTAAGCCACTGCAAAATGATGTCTCTTTTGAGATGGATGAAGCAAGCAAGAGAGCTTTTGATAGACTGAAGGAGTCATTGAATTCTACCCCCATCATCCAACCACCTGACTGGAGTAAGCCTTTTGAGATCATGTGCGATGCTAGTGACTTTGTGGTTGGTGCTGTCTTAGGCAAAAAAGAAGGCAATGCTTCACATGCCATCTACTATGCATCAACGACCTTGAATGATGCTCAACGGAACTATTCCACTACTGAGAAAGAGCTTTTAGCAGTTGTTTTGCTCTTGAAATTTCGATCTTATTTACTCTGAAGTCATTGTTTATTCTGATCATGCAGCTCTTCACTATTTGATGACGAAGAAGGAGGCAAAACCGAGGTTGATAAGATGGATTTTGCTCTTGAGTGAGTTTGACATACAAATCAATGATAAGAAAGGCAGCGAGAACAAAGTAGCGGATCACTTAAGCCGTCTAACGCATGTGGATGAGGAGCTTTGTTTGAAGGAAGAATTCCCGGATGAGCATCTACTCCCCATGAGCAACAATCTACTAGGGGTGTGCACCGGTTCGGTTAACAGACCGAACCGGACCGAACCGAATCGAAACTTTTCGATTTTCGATCTTTAAAAAAAAAGTTCGGTTTTCGGTTCGGTTAAGGGTTCGGTTAACCAAACCGAACCGAAAACGAACTTTTAAAAAAATTAATTTTTTTAACAAATAAATGGTTAATAAATATTTTTAATGGTTTCTTTCGTGATCGCATGAATAAAAACTCATAATTTAACTATTGTTTTCAAGTATAATATAATTTATTTTGTTGTCTCTTTTAAAGTCGACATTTTGGTATAAATAACTTCAAAATAATAATAAAATTTTAAATTAAAATGTTAAAAACCATTTTGAGTCCGATGTATGATGTATTAGTATTTATATTTATGTTGGATTTCCTTTCGACTAACCATCCAATTCCAATTTTTTTTTTAAAAAAAAACAACGGTTTTAACCGAAACCGAACTGAACTGAAATTTTTGGTTAAAACCGAAACCGAACCGAACAATTTCGGTTCGGTTTTTGGTTTTCAGAATTTCTGAAATTTTGGTTCGGTTAACTGAAATTTCGGTTCGGTCCCCTACAATCTACCTTGGTATACTCATATTGTGAATTTCTTAGCTTCTAATGTATTACCTTCTGAACTGTCTAGGCCTCAAAGAGCTAAAATAATGAGTGATGCCAAGTACTATGTATGGGATGATCATTACCTATAGAAGAACTGCGCTGATCAAATCATTAGAAGATGCATTCCCGAGACTGAGGTCAGTGACATTCTTAAGTTTTGTCATTCATATGCTTGTGGTGGACATTTTGGTGCAAAGAGAACGTCTAGAAAGGTGCTAGAATGTGGGTTATTTTGACCCACGTCGTGATGCCTACCATTTCTACAAGAACTGTGCGCAATGCCAATTGACTGGTAATGTATCCCAAAGAAAGGAGATGCCTCAACAACCCATTCTTATTTGTGAGATTTTTGACGTATGGAGCATTGACTTTATGGGACCCTTTCCTATCTCTTATGGTCATGTTTATATACTTCTTGTTGTTGATTATGTCTCGAAATGGGTGGGAGCTATTGCCACCCGGACTGACGATTTCAAGGTTGTTGCAGATTTTATCAAACACAACCTTTTCTCTAGGCTTGGAATCCCGAGAGCCATAATCAGATAGAGGTACACACTTTTGCAATCGGACGGTGGAAAGTATGTTCAAGAAGTATCATTTGACCAACAAAGTCTCCACCGCCTACCAACAGCAAACAAGTGGCCAAGTCGAGGTCTCTAACCGAGAAATCAAAGCCATATTGGAAAAGTCTGTCAACCCAACAAGGAAGGATTGGAGCGTAAGACTGGATGGACTGCATACAAGACACCAATAGGTATTTCCCCATATCAACTAATTTTGGTAAGCCCTGTCATCTTCCTGTAGAGTTGGAGCATAGAGCATACTGGGTTGTGAAGAATTTCAACATGAATTATGATGAGAGTGGAGTGCATTTTAAGTTGTAATTGCAAGAATTAGAGGAGATAAGGAATGAGGCATATGAGAGTGGAAGGATCTACAAGGAAAAGACGAAGGACTTCCATGACAAGATGATATAAAGAAGGAGCTTTGAAGTTGGTCAAAAAGTTCTCCTTTACCATTCACGCCTTCGCCTATTTCCAGGTAAGCTTCGTTCTAGATGGAATGGAAATTTTATTGTTACTAATGTTTATCCTCATGGTGCAGTTGAGATTCAAAGTTTGGACACCACAAAGACATTCAAGGTGAATGGTCTCCGATTGAAACATTACTACGAGGGTGTCCAAAACGAGGAAGGTGGACAAGTGAACATCAAGGTGGCTCTAGAGGATCCACCTAACTTCGACTGATCGCGAGGACTGCGTCGGGCCAACGATGTTAAACAGAGGCGCTGCTTGGGAGGCAACCCAATGGGAGTTAGTTTCCCTTTTCCTTTTTATTTTTTTATTGCATTCATAGTTAGATCTATTTTCTTGTATTTTTGCGTTACATTGGGGACAATTTAAGATTTAAGTTTGGGGGAGGGATTAGTAGTTTGTTATTGTTTTCCTATTACAAAAATACAAAAAAATCGAAAAAATTTGAAAATTTTGAGCTCATAGTTAGTAATGAACACATGCTTAGAATCACTAGTCCATGATGAAACCTAATTGATGGCATACATGCTTTTGAACATAGGTGAATTATTAACCTTGGAACACTTTGAACTCTAATGCAACTTATGCTTCGACATAGAAGTTGAATACATTGAGCACAATATTGTCATGACTTGTGAAGTGTGCATAGCTTAGTGAAGATTGTGTGACTCTGTGATAGTCTTAAGAAGTCTCTGATACATGCTAGAAGTTAACTACATGCTCTTTGAGGCCTATGTCTAGACTACTTGCGAACATAAAAGTGATATAGGCAATCTTTGATGCGTTTGAGCCTTTCAAGCCTACCATGTAAATGACATCAATCACTAGTACACCATTTTTGAGCTTTAATGCAAAAGAATGGTTGTATGCTAATACAAACGACCCCATTCGACATTCTTTGACTAGCTTATTATTCTCCCCTAATAAGCCTAAACGTGATTTTAATCCATACCTTTGAAGGGAGTATGATGCGTTTCATTCACATGCACTTAGATATTCATTTATCCATATGTTGAGCTTCATTGTCAAAAGAATGAAATGCATGAATAAAAGGGATGCCTTGAGAAAATAGATAAAAAATGACTCCAAGGGGAGCCAAGGCACAAAAGTATAATGTTTGAAAAAAAATTGCAATGAGAGAAGTTTATATTGTGCATATCATCATGCTCTCTTGTTTGATGCATATTTACCCTTTCTTTCATAAGCCAATACCTAGGCCAAGCTACAAGCTAATAAAGACCTACTTGATTTGTGTTAGCAAGTGGCTAAGATAGTGGAGAAGAGTGTGCAAGTGAGCTTATACTTGTGTTAGTGTATAGCCTAAACTATTGTGAGTTTACATTAATTGGATCTATAATTTGTACATGACACTTGTTTGTGACCACACACACGTTCGCTGCTTTGTTGGGTATGAAATGTTTAGGAGCTGAACTTCTTCCACTGTTAATTTTTCACCGCCTTTCATTACTAAGTATGTTTAAAATTGTTGAGGGATTAAAGTGAGGCAAAATAGTTTGTTATACTATGAGCCACAAAAAAATTGTAGTTTTGTCTAATTTACTCGAGGTCGAGTAAAGACTGAGTATGTGGGAGTTTGATGTGACTAGAAATAGACATATCTATTGCGCTTAATTGTCTACGATTTGGTATGTTTTGATGGATAATTTCATACATATGCTACCTAATCGTATATTTTTGTAAATGTAGGTGGAATTGACGAGCCGGAAGCCTGTTTCTCTTTAGTAACTATTTCTACCTATTGTTTTATGATTTATACATAATTTTTGTTGTTTTTAGTTTAATTATGAGTAGCTAAACCTTTTAATTCTTCGTTAAGGGATACTTGCCTTTGGGAATTAAAATACTTGTGAGAATTTTGGTTTGATTGTTTGATTTTAATCCAATTTCAATTTGTTTTTCAGATTTTGATTGTTGTGTTTGTTGTGTTTTGATAGATTGATCACCTAGTAATCATATACACAATCTAAGGCTAATTAAGAAGCAACTAAGATTGATAATTACCTGTTGTTGGGGTTATTAAATTCTTAGGAAAAAACGATTGAATAATTAATTCTAACGACTGTAGTTTTTATTGATTAGATTCATCAAACCTACTTGTTTTTGAAGCTATCATTGAATTAATCTTATTTGGTTAAGGATTTGATAAGAGTCGAATATGAATGTTGTTTTCTATTTGACTACGATTAAGGTGAGGGAGGAATTTAGTTTCCAATTGATGAATAATTGAATGAAATCGATTATTTAGTGATTTGATGATCAAGTGAATAATTTTCCAAAGGTAAAGTTGACCAAAAACAAAGAATTGCTTTTTAATCTTGATAATCTAGCAATATGCTTGCTTTAGTTTAATTAAGTTATAGTAAAAAATTACAAAAATCCCGAATTTTTACTTTGTTATTTGGTTTTTCGTTAACACAAAGATTGATTCCTACTTTCATTATTACACTAGTATTACTAAGAGTGGGGTTAATTTGGGTGTACATGATAAACACTCAGTGGATGTCTCTTGTAGGGATGGACATGCATAAGTGGGATGGTTTACGGCTAGACAGATTCCATATGATTCCATCTTCCCCACATTGCAACCTGCAAGATTACACATAAGAAACATTAAATCAATCAGTTGTTGTTCGAGATTGGATACGTTTACCTCTTGTCTTGGCGGTTGTCCATGGTGAACATGTTCAAATTGCTGGGAGTTGGCTGACATGTTTGTTATCAAGTTCCTTGCCTCCTCCGCTGTCTTGTCAATGAAAGCTCCTCCGCTCGCCGCATCCACTAAGTTATTGTCACCAGAAAGTAAACCTTCAAAGAAATATTGAATTAAAAGGTGTTAACTTATCTGATGTTATGGGCAGCTTGCACACAACTTCTTAAAACGTTCCCAGTACTCGTTATATTAGTCACCCTCGAAGCTGGAAAATACTTCTCAAGGCAAGACTCTTTCCAAATCAGTCCACGTAGTGATGGATCCGGAGGGTTGGTAGAATAGCCAATCTTTAGCAGCATCCTTTAGAGAGAATGGAAAGACTCGCAGTTTAATTTGCTCCTCTGTTACGCTAGATGGCTTCATAGTAGTGCATACAACGTGGAATTCATCAAATGCTTGTGACCGCTTTATTTTTAAACAAAAGATATTTCAAAGAATGGTTTTAAGCGATTCTACCGCAAGTGCACGGTTGTCAAGTTTTAGTATAGTGAAAATTAAGTACAGGTTGTCGAATCCACAGGGACTAACGTATAAGTACCAAATAAGATTAATAAAATTATATTTAGCCTACGATAAAAGAGGTTTGATTAACTAGATCTAAATTAAACTGAAGAATGAGGATTTAACTAGAAATAATGAAAAGAATGGTTCCGGAAATGCAAAGGTAAGTTACTCAAGAAAATTACCGAGCTTGTCGTTCAATTATGTTATCTCTAATGATTCAATGAAATTCTCAGTTTATCAACCAATTGATTTTAAAGGTGAAAGGTTTTCACTATTATTCGATACACTCTCTCGAGCTGTAACGAAACTAACAATAAATTAGAATAAGTCACTCTCGTGCACCTATTTACTAATTCAAAGTTGCTTAAATTATCAAAACCTTAATCTCTAAATCTTTCGATTTCAAGTTCTCACGTATGCGATATCATCTCTCGATCTCAATCGTGACATACATCATAAATTAATGGAGCGTGTTACAACGTTATCTCTCGATCTCGGTTGTAACTCTCAAATTCAATCAAAGCTAGCTAGACTTTGATCTACAAATGCAATCAATCTATGAACAATAAATATCAATGCGCTCAAATACCAATGAATCAATAAATCAAACACAACGAACTAAAACTTCAATAATATAAACCAAATTCAATTCAAATCAAATACAGATGAGTTTAATTGTCTCTCGACCTCAAAAACATCAACTGAAAATGAAAATCAAATAAATTAAGGTTCAGAAATACGATAAACGATGGATGAATCCGTGCGTTGCACCGTAATTTCTTCTCTTGTTCCTTCCTTGCACTCCGGAAGAGATTGGCTCGACTTTGGACGAAGAACGGAGATTGGATCTCCTTGGCGGCGTTGGGCGGTGGCTACTTGACCTAGAAATCGTCTGAAAAATGGTCTAATATCGGATTTTTTTTTTCGTCTGTAAAATCCCTCCTTAAAAGCCCTCCAGAATCACGATAAAAAAGGAAAATAAAATCTTCAGATTTCGCAGTCTCGATCGATCGAGATTTTCACCGATCGATCGGTGCACTGTTCACGTCAGCCTTTTGCACTCACTGTCTCGCTCGATCGATCGAGAATTTCCACCGATCGATCGAGATTTCTCAAAAATTGTTGCTGAAGTTACTGCCTCGCCCGATCGATCGAGATTTCCACCGATCGATCGAGCCTTCAAAAAATCTGATTCTCGCTTCTGGCTGGCTCGATCGATCGAGAATAAATCTCGATCGATCGAGATTTGTGAAATCCATCTTCTTTCATTTTCTCTTCTTTTACGCCTCGATTTCGCCCGTTATCTTCATGTAAGCTCATTTCTTCCACTTCCGGTCTAATTTCCTGAAACAAACGAATAAACACCAAAAAGCATAATATCATCCAGGAAAAAGTACGGAAAATGGGAAGAAATTACAGTTAAAATCACTCAAAATCTAAGCCTATCAACTCCCCCAAACTTAGACTTGATCGTCCTCGAGCAAGCAATAAGCTCAAAAAGAAAAGTTAAACTCGATACTAAGCATGAATCATCTTTACAACATACGTAAAATCTCAGAAATCCTACTTACACATCAATAGAAGTCTTTCAACACTTAACAAGAAGCAATTTCTCCTAAGTTAAACAATACATCGCAACATCAGAACGTGCGTGTGTGCTATTGTCAAACATGAGTTACATATAACATCAACATGTGCCATATTAACTCCTAGTCAAGATTACTTTGAATTACTCTACAAGTTTACTATCCAGCACTTCTCCACTAATGTAATTATTCCCTAGACTTGGATCAAAAGGTCTTGAAAGCTTATAACGTTAGGCCTTTTGGTGTCGGCTTCAAAGAAAAGGTAGGATGAATTCAAAGAAGAGAGTATAACAAAATCAGTTCAACTATTTTTGAGCTTCTCTTCAACTTTTTTCTAGCCTTGGCCACTTTGGGTCTTATTTTGAATTTTTCTTTTCAAGGCTTTTCTCTACATCTTTTCTTTTTCTTTGCTCATTCTTTTGTTCCTTTTGAATCATTTGCATATAACAATTCTGTGCAATGAATGAGATTCATTATACTCTCCTAGGGGTAGGTAAAAATTTTCTTGTAGGCTCAAACCAAGGTGGGTATAATGAGTTGCCAAGAATGTCGAATGGGGGTCTAATCATATGCAATGCATATACCATTCTTTTTTCAATAAGGCTCAAAAGGGGACACTAAGGAATAATATATAACAGGTAGGCTTGAAAGGCTCAAACGGTCCAAAGATCGCCTAAATCATCTCCAAGTCTAGTTCCTAATTATAAATTTCGCCTCAAAGTGCTTTCAACTAAACTGTAAAGTTATCTAAGATACTCAAGACTCATCATAGTTAACACAAGTTTTCAATTTAATCAATACATACTTCACTCAATCATGACTCAATAAGTGCTCAAATTATTCCTCAGTTTTGACATGCAGTTAACAAAGGATATATACAAACAAGTTAAGCATTTCCATGACTCCTATCTAGATGAGGATTAATTTCATCATGTGTTACTGTTGCAATTCCAACTCATCAATTCTCAAGAATAACTCAATCAATAAAAAAAATTTTGTTGGTAATGCTCAAGGGCGAATTAGTCTCAACATCATGCAGTCATGCTAGGAAAAAAAACAAGACAAGTAGCAATATGTGCAAAAGCAAGATATATACAAATAATCAAAAACCCCCCCAAACTTAGCATGTGAATTGCCCTCAATGAGCAAGAAAAATAAATGCAAAGGCAAAGACACACACCATGATGACGATCGTCACTGATCGTCATCCTCATCATGCTCCGGAGGGGGGACTGGGTAGTGGTGCTCCTCGCCCTGATATGGCGGAAATGGTGGGTACTCTGAAGGTGGAGGTGCATGTGGATGATAGGGTGCAAAGTGTGGCTCCGGCGGGAACTGGAAACCTGGAAAGCCCTGGGCCATGGCAGTGTTCCATGCACTCTGATAGTGCATGAACTCCATCTGACGCTGAGCTACCTGCTCATGGTCCATCTGCAATGCTCTCTGCATGCTATGAATGTCCCGCTGCATGCTGTGAATGCTCTGCTGCTCCAGGCGAATGTCTTGGAGATCCCTATGAAGAGAATCCAAAGTAACTCGTGTATGCTCTGCAGCAGAGGATGATGCTCCAGCTTGTGTAGTGTCCGAAGGTCTGCGTCGGTTCGTAGGATCGGCTACAATGATTGGTGTCTTCTGCGGGAGTAGGCTCCTCGTCTTCCCCCCATGTCACTCCGTATCGCTGACATAAAGCAGTGATCGTGGATGGAAACAGGTAGTGCGGAGGTCGGTGGGCTACTTCCAATTTCAGCAATGTGATCAGCAATAATCTCGCCGAAATCCACTTCCTTCCCTGAGAGGATGGCATATACCAGGACCGCTCTATCCTTGTCACCTCAGAAGTGTAGGGTCGAAGGCATGACCCGCGAGGCGACAAATGAAAACCATGCTTGGGCCTCTGGCTTCAAATGTTTCTTTAGAACCAACTGTGGCTCTGCGTTATCATTCCTCTGCCAATCCACTCCCGGCTTGCCAATAACTGTCAATACCTCATCGTAGTCAATCCTGCTACTCTTGAAAGATTGGTATGCACAGTTTTGAAGTAAAGGCATCCGGTGAATATTGTTGATTGCGGCTCGATCCACCAACACATCCTTCCCTCGAACATAAACACTCACTTGGTGCCCTGGTCTAACAGCTCGAAGATTCGTGTAAAACTCCCTTACCAACGGCACCACAGCATCAATCGGTGTCTGAACGAATTGAAACCACCCTTTTCGCCGGACTGTCCTTATGACAGGACATTCCAACTTATCTATACTCATTCCCCTTTCACGGCTCAGGGGTGTCTTATGGTAGATGGGGTATAACTCAGCAATCTTGGCATTGAGAAACTTATGTTCATCATAAACTGGCTCAGAAACAGTGGCCTCTGCCTGCTTTTGCTTCTGGGAAGCTTCCGCCTGCTTTGACCTCTTTCTGGATGACATTTTCTTGCCAACTAATTCCCAACTAATACAATTCAATTCAACTAACACCCCACAACACTGTCAATCTGACACCCTTCAATACCACAAAACTTCCTCCAAACTTCAATCTTTCCTAACCCACTTCTGCTACAATTCAAAACTTAGCACCAAAAGATAAAATCTTTGAGAATTAGAGACCAATTACCGCTTAAAAATCCGATCTTGTGAGAGTTTGGCACTTGTCTTGGAATTCTCCTTTTGATGCACTTCTACCCAATCGGCCTTGCAATTCTTCAAATCTGAAACGAAAATCTCATTAGAATGAATATTACTTCTTAGAGTTGAAGTAAATTGAAATTTGATGAACAAAATGAGAAGATTAGATGAAGGAATTTGAAAGAAGCGGCTAGGGCTTTTGTTGTGGAGAGGAGAAAGATTGATTTTTGAAAGTGATGGATGCTGCGTCTGTGCCCTTATTTTTTTTCAAAATTTTCTCTCGCTCGATCGATCGAAAAATTCTCGATCGATCGAGCGAGGCAGTAGGCACAATGTCATTTTAAAAATTCGGGCGATCGATCGAGATTTCCACCGATCGATCACCAGAAGCAGCAAACAAAATTTGAAAATTATTTATTTATTTATTTTTTTTCTCAACATCTTTCTCTCGGATTGCCTCGCCTATAACCAACTTGCTCTTGCTTTCACATCTGCAATAGAAAATACACGAATTCATTCCCAGATAGACTCAAAAACAAACAAACTAACAAAAACTCAACAAAACAAAAAAAATCAAAAACAAAACTCAAGGAAGGAAAAAACGGAAGTTCTTAATTTATAGTCCCAAGCTGGACTGTCACCTCCTCGCCTTCTCAATTTGATGGCTCCTTCGGATTCTTTACAGAATCACTTGGGAGCGTACCTTGCGTCCTCCCAGATATCAACGTGGCCAACTGCCCTATCTGCACTTCCAAATTTTTAATAGATGCATCCTGATTCTGCATCCTCACCTCTGTTGATGAAATCAGCTTCGCCATAAGTTCCTCCATACTCGGCTTTTGTGTGAACCCTGCCTGTGGTTGTGGGTTCAACACATTCTCTTGATTCGACCACCTCAAATTCGGGTGGTTCCTCCATGGTTGGTTGTAATTCGAGTAGGAATTATTGGGTGGCCTGTTACCTACAAAATTAACAGCTTCAACGGATTGGTTAAATTGATTACCTGCCTGGCACTCGATGCTAGGATGACCGCCTCCACACAGCTCACAGAAAATAGTTTGGGCCTGCATTGCTGCTGCTCCCATGCTGTCTATCTTCCGGTTCATGGCTTCTAATTGAGCCGAAAGAGCAGTGATCTCGTCCACTTGATGGACTCCCATTGGTTTCTGTGGCGTGCTCCTCTCTGATTGCCACTGATAACTGTTGCACGCCATTTCCTCCAACAAGCTATATGCTTCTTCCTGGCGTCTTTCTCATTATGGAACCCCCAGATGCTGCATCAATCATGGAACGGTTAGCAGAAAATAAACCGTTATAGAACGTTTGTACCTGCAGCCATATGGGTAGACCATGGTGTGGGCATCTCCTCAACAACTCCTTAAACCGATCCCACGCTTCGTACTAAGGTCTCGGGGTCAAACTGAGCAAAAGTCGTGATATCGTTCCGCATCTTTGCCGTCTTGGAAGGGGGAAAGTACTTTGACAAAAATGCCTTTGTCATCCCCTCCCATGTTGTTATAGAACCTGCAGGTAAAGAATTTAACCATGCCTTAGCTTTGTCTCGTAATGAAAAGGGGAAAAGTCTTAACCTGATGGCGTCGTCAGAGACGCCATTGCGTTTGAATGTATCACAAATCTCCAAAAAATTGGAGATGTGATTATTCGGATCATCTGTAGCTGCTCCCCCGAACATCACTGAGTGCTGGAATCATTTGTATGATTGCCGGCTTGATCTCAAAATTGTTTGCTTGAATCGTCGGTCTTGTAATACTCGACAGCGATCCATGAAATGCGGGTTGTGTAAAGTCCATCATCGATCTAGGGTGCTGTGCTTCGTTATTATCAACCATTGCTCGAGCTTCTCGTAATCGCTAAGTAAAGTTCTTTCTATCTCTGGATCGAAAGGCTCGAGAATAGGCTCCTCTCTTCTAAGCATGCACTAGAGAAACAGTTCCTGTACAAAATAGACAAAAGGAGACAACAAAATGCACAAAGTTATTCACAAAGATCAACAAAAGAAAACAAAGAAAACAAAAATGCAATAATAAAAGAATTGGCTAAATTACAATTAACTAATCTCGTACGATATTATACAGATTAGTCCCCGGCAACGGCGCCAAAAACTTGACCGCTTTATTTTTAAACAAAAGATATTTCAAAGAATGGTTTTAAGCGATTCTACCGCAAGTGCACGGTTGTCAAGTTTTAGTATAGTGAAAATTAAGTACAGGTTGTCGAATCCACAGGGACTAACGTATAAGTACCAAATAAGATTAATAAAATTATATTTAGCCTACGATAAAAGAGGTTTGATTAACTAGATCTAAATTAAACTGAAGAATAAGGATTTAACTAGAAATAATGAAAAGAATGGTTCCGGAAATGCAAAGGTAAGTTACTCAAGAAAATTACCGAGCTTGTCGTTCAATTATGTTATCTCTAATGATTCAATGAAATTCTCAGTTTATCAACCAATTGATTTTAAAGGTGAAAGGTTTTCACTATTATTCGATACACTCTCTCGAGCTGTAACGAAACTAACAATAAATTAGAATAAGTCACTCTCGTGCACCTATTTACTAATTCAAAGTTGCTTAAATTATCAAAACCTTATAACTCTAAATCTTTCGATTTCAAGTTCTCACGTATGCGATATCATCTCTCGATCTCAATCGTGACATACATCATAAATTAATGGAGCGTGTTACAACGTTATCTCTCGATCTCGGTTGTAACTCTCAAATTCAATCAAAGCTAGCTAGACTTTGATCTACAAATGCAATCAATCTATGAACAATAAATATCAATGCGCTCAAATACCAATGAATCAATAAATCAAACACAACGAACTAAAACTTCAATAATATAAACCAAATTCAATTCAAATCAAATACAGATGAGTTTAATTGTCTCTCGACCTCAAAAACATCAACTGAAAATGAAAATCAAATAAATTAAGGTTCAGAAATACGATAAACGATGGATGAATCCGTGCGTTGCACCGTAATTTCTTCTCTTGTTCCTTCCTTGCACTCCGGAAGAGATTGGCTCGACTTTGGACGAAGAACGGAGATTGGATCTCCTTGGCGGCGTTGGGCGGCGGCTACTTGACCTTGAAATCGTCTGAAAAATGGTCTAATATCGGGTTTTTTTTTTCGTCTGTAAAATCCCTCCTTAAAGCCCTCCAGACTCACGATAAAAAAGGAAAATAAAATCTTCAGATTTCGCGTCTCGATCGATCGAGATTTTCACCGATCGATCGGTGCACTGTTCACGTCAGCCTTTTGCACTCACTGTCTCGCTCGATCGATCGAGAATTTCCACCGATCGATCGAGATTTCTCAAAATTTGTTGCTGAAGTTACTGCCTCGCCCGATCGATCGAGATTTCCACCGATCGATAGAGCCTTCAAAAAATCTGATTCTCGCTCTGGCTGGCTCGATTGATCGAGAATAAATCTCGATCGATCGAGATTTGGGAAATCCATCTTCTTTCATTTTCTCTTCTTTTACGCCTCGATTTCGCCCGTTATCTTCATGTAAGCTCATTTCTTCCACTTCCGGTCTAATTTCCTGAAACAAACGAATAAACACCAAAAAGCATAATATCATCCAGGAAAAAGTACGGAAAATGGGAAGACATTACAGTTAAAATCACTCAAAATCTAAGCCTATCAGCTTGTGCGGGTTTTCACCTGCAAGACCATGAAAAGACGGCAATAAATGAATTAAGCCAGACTTAAGTTCAAAGCTTATATTGTTAGGAAGCGCATGGAAAGTGATGCAGAGAGGTTGTTGATCCAAGTTAGGATTTGCCAACTGTCTCAAGCTTTGTTGGCAACCATCGTGTTCCTCTCTTCTTCTTCTTCTTCTTCTTCTTCTTCTTCAAGTATCCTTGCTTCTCTTCTTCTCCGATGTAGTATCCTCTCGATTTCAGGATCGTAGTGAAAATTATCTTCATGATCATACGATTCACCTGTACTCATTAATCAACCCAAGTAGCAAAAAAAATAAAAATAAAGTTAACACAAAAGTAAACGTCTTCCCTGGCAACGGTACCAAAATATCCGACTCTTATCAAATCCTTAACCAAAATTACAGCCGTTAAGATTAATTCAACGATAGCTTCAAATACTAGTAAGTTTGATGAATCAAATAAATAAAAACTAAACTATAGAATTAATCATCCAATCGTTTTTCCTAAAAAATTAATAACACCAACAACAGATAATTATCAATCTTAGTTGCTTCTTAATTAGCATTAGATTGTGTAAGTGATTACTAGGTGATCATTCTATCAATCAAAAACAACAATCATAACAATCAAAATTTGAAAAACAAATTAAAATTGGATTAAAATCAAACAATCAAAAAAAAATTCTAACAAGTATTTTAATTCCCAAAGGCAAGTATTCCTTAACCAAGAATTAAAAAGGTATATCTACTCATAATCAAACTAAAACCAACTAAATCTTGTTTATAAAAAGTCAAATAAATGATAGAAAAAGAGTTACTAAAGAGAAACACGCTTCCGGCTCGTCAATTCTGTCTTCGTGTTTTGATCCTCCAAAGTGTTCTTCAAAAGTTTTAGAATAAAATCTATTCTAGAGTCTCAAAATCTAATGTAAAATCTGAATAATAATGAAGGATAGTCTGATTTAAGGTCCTCAATTCGAGTAAATAGGGTGGGAATCAGATATAGTTAGTTAAAATCTATCCAAGATGGTAAAAATCGAGTTTCCAAAATTTTGAGGATTCTGGTCTATTGATCGATCGAGCACTTCTCTCGATCGATCGAGATTTTTCTGCCTTTCTCGATCGATCGAGCTCTTCTGCTCGATCGATCGAGCACTCACATATTTTGTTGCTTAAATTTTCTGCCTTGCTCGATCGATCGAGCTCTTCTGGGTGATTGATCGAGCACCTCACATAACTTTTTTATGCATTTTTCTTGGTCTACTTTGATCCTTTGTCAACTCCAATGCATTTCTTGATCTTTATTCCCCATTGTTAGCTCGATTTCTTCTATTCCACCTACATTTACACCAATATACGATTAGGTAGCATATGTGTCAAATTAGCTATCAAAACATACCAAATCGTAAACAATTAAACGCAATAGATGTGTCTATTCCTAGTCACATCAGCCTCCAACTCGCTCAAAATGCAAATCAGAACCACTTCTCTCAATTCACGCCAGACATTTAGCTAGCCCAACATCTAACCACTGCTCTGAGACCACTAATGTAAGACCCCACTTACTGTAAAACATAATTAATAATAATGGTGATATAGATTATATTAAAACTTTGGCAGAGTCTCCCCGTAAATTGGATTATCCAAAAAAATACAATACATAATAATCTTTCTCAAACAAAGCACTAATAATCCACCAAATAATCCATAATCATAATCCACTGAAATAATGTGTCTAACTAGTTCATAGGTATAATCCTCAAATAATAACTTTAATAAATTGAAATCAACTTGGCTTCGATCACCTAACCCAAAATGATTGTTACCCGTCTAGGTGCATCGATTATATCTCTCAATGCTTTAAAAAAAACTGTGCCTGTCACCTGTTTCCACAGAAACAGCCGCTACACGGTTAGCACACCAACATAATAATCACAATTATATAATGAATATGCAATTCATAATTCACAAGATATATTGCTGTAAAATACGAAATACTCCCTGAGTATATCCAGACGATATGAAATCTCACTAGGCTGTTTCTGTTCTCATAATTCCACAAGTTATCATCTTCATAACAATCACAATATTTAAATCAGTTTAATATGCACTGTTCATAATCACATCGTACGCTCCAGCGGCGACCTATATATCACATTAACACATCGCTCGCTCAAGCGGCGACCCCTACATCACAAATTCCACATCGCTTGCTCCGACAGTGACCCACTACCGTAAAAGTACATCCTCAATTCACAGCGATCAAAATACCATTATTGCACACATCACTCGTCTCAATGGCGACCCAAACACTATAAATAATACGTCGCTCGTACCCACGATGATCCAAACACTATACTAACATGCCGCTCGTACACACAGCGACCCAAACATAATAATAATAACACGTCGCTCGTATCCACGACGACCCAGGCACTATAACGATGCATCACTCAACCAAGTATCAGAAAATGTATTTATTTAAGCCCGTACGTCACTACGTACCCAAAATACTATCAATACACATCGCCCGTCTCAACGACGACCAAAATACCATAAACATGCATCGCACGTCACCACGACAACTCACATACTAGAACACACTGTTCAACAATCATACCATATAATACATTTATCTCGGTTCATACGTCACTACGTACCTTATTACTGGAATTTTCAGTCGAGCTATCCTCCTCTATGCCCGAAAGTCTGCGGTGGCTATGAGAAATCCTACAACTCAAAATAAGCATCAATCACTCAATTAAAGTGATCAATCACCAATATATGCTATGAAACACATTCAAGCATAATACTCACCATACACTTTATTACATGTTATAACGCATACTAACATGTATCTATCTCATCTATTCACACTTTACTCATGGTCAAAGGTAAAAACATTTCATACCATGCCCGACACCCACCAAGACACTATATTGCTTTTAAGTTGGAAAGTGTAGGATTTTCACTACCAAATGATCAAGGCTTTATGCAACACTTGAACACCATTTAGACATATTATCAAACACCTCATGAGCATGATTTTTCAAGTTTAATTCAGCCTTGAATTCTCTGTCAAACGGGCCTCAAATTCGAATATTCCAGCCCCTCAAGATTGAATATTTTAGCATGAATGTTCATCAAAATAATAGGCTGAAATTCGAACCAATTAGCGGCATAATTTTCAAATCAAAACATCCTAAATCATACTCAAAATATGCATAATCATTTCCTATACATGTCAATACAAGATTGAATACATCTATACATGCACCAATCTCATTATATACTCTAATACTAGATAGTGTACATTTATACATAAATATAGGTCTTCTCTACACACACTCACACATATCTGCATGCACACAGTACACACACTCACACATTCTGCACACACAATATCAGCATTTTGCACACACTATAAAACAGCCTCTGCACCTCAAAATTCAACCCTATATACTTCATTAAAAATCAACCAAATGCATCCTAAAATTGTCCCAATGAAAGGCCAAAGATAGTCCAATATGAGCCCTAATTTCGAACCCCAACATGGCAAAAATCAACACACAATTTCAAAAATAAAGAGGGCAAAGTGACTTAGGAAGTGAGGAAACATCATACCTCACAACTTGCACAAGAAATCAAGCTCAAAGTTGAGGAAAAATCCCTCCTTGGCGTGAGAGAGATGGCAGCGCGAAGATGGGGGAGGGGAGGGGGGTTGGCGAAGGGGAAAGAACCGATATGTTAGTGTGTGTGTTAGGTGTTAGTGTGTGTTGGAGTCTAACCCTTGCATTTTAAATCTACTTCAATTAATTCCAAACCTTCACATTAACTAATTAATTCATTTAAATCAAAACTAAAAAATAATAGCCCATAAAATTTGCAAGATCTAATATTAATTAAATTTGCACCATCGGTTTATTCTAAATCCTGGTCCGACTATGATTACCATTGGTAATTCCCGAATTTAACTCAAGTTTACCTCATCTAATTAAATGATTAAATGTAGATGATTTCGGGCATCACAATGAGCAAAGTATTCATGGAGGGGAATGATCAGCCGAGCCTGGGTCACATTCATCATTTTCACTTCCACCTCATGCACAAAGAATACCTGCTAATGCATATCGACAGCTCCCACTTGTTTATCCTCCGGAAACACATGAAATGAGGTATGATAAATTAAGAAAATGGGAGTTGTTGACTTTATGGGTACTACTGATTCAGCTGAGGCAGCGACTTGGCTGAAGCGAACAGAAACGATTCTTAATTTGATTAAATGTACACCTGAGGAGAAGTTTGATTACACAGTGTCACTTCTTCAGGGTAATGCTTATGATTGGTGGGAGATTCCACATAGTACTGATCAGCCATCTGTTTTGACATGAGATGATTTCTTGTTGAACTTTAATGATGCGTACCTACCTGAAGTTTATAAGGATAAGAAAGAGAGAGAATTTATTGATCTGAAACAGTGGAATTGGTCAGTGGAAATGAGGTACTCTTTAATCAATTATCTCACTATGCTCAACATATGATAGCGACAGAGAAGAAGAAGTGTAGCAGATTTGAGGCGGGACTTCGATTTACTATTCGTGATCGCCTCACACGTACAGACTTGGAATCTTGTAGCAAGTTGAAGGCTGCAGTAGTACGTGCTAAAAAGTTAGAAGCTGAATCCAAAGCTTTCCAATTGAACAAAAAGAGACAAAGTGAGGAAGTTGTGGATTTGGAAAGAAGAAAGGATTCTGTTAGTTTCGGATTTTAAAGATTACAAAACAGATCAGACCGATCGAGCCATGACAAAACAGATCAGACCGATATAGTCTATCGCAAAATCAGAACGGATCGATGCAAACCAGTCTGACCAGATTGAAGCACAGATCAGCTCAATAAAGATTAGATCAGAGCAGACAAAGTTAAGTAAGCTTCTTCCTCTAGTCTGATAATTAACGGCTATTTATTGAAGCATTTAATGATGCATTTAATGCTGAAAAAGACAAAAGACTGAAGATTACCTTAAAAGGTAAGTAGACAAAGGAGAGTCTACCTGACAAACGCCGAAAGCATAAACAAAACAACACAAGCTTACAAGTCAAAACATTCTTGAGCAGAACCGTCGCTGAAAGATATTCATCTTATCAGTCTGCTCAAAGTTTTCATAAGCACAGCTTATTGTAATTTTGATCATCAAAGGATCATTTTGTGCATAGATAAATTCACTCTGTCTTCTGTATTTGTACTAAGATAGAAGAGTGAGATTCAATTGTAACTGTCAGACAGGTTGTGTCTGAACAGATTGAGAGACTAGAAATTTCAGTCTGGTAGTGGGGTAAATCCAGCTGAATCGTGGTTGTACAAGTAGTTGTATTACTCAAAGTCTTCTAGTGAATCATTCCTTGATTGGAAGAAGGGGAGACGTAGAAGGATTTGCCTTCGAACTTCCAGAGACACATCTTGTCTATTTACATTCTGTATTGCTTACATTTTATAAGCCATCAAGCCATCTTACTAGCCATGGACAAACCGTTTTTGCACTCTCATATTCAGTGGTCTGTTCTGCTTAAAGGTTGATTAAGAACCAGATTTCACTCACTAACATGAGGGAAATCAATAAGGATTAATTTTTAAAAGGAGTGTTCATTCACCCCCCTCTAAACACTCAAGTCCTGATCCTAACAAGTGGTATCAGAGCAGGTCGTCTTAATCATCAAAGATACATGGACTGATGGCATCATTCAACAAGATTCCCATGTTCTCAAAAGAAGATTATGATGATTGGAGAATCAGAATGCAAGCTAACATGGCAGCACAGAATGATGATATGTGGTACGTCATATGTAAGGCCCCAACACTTAAACTCGTCATTAGTTCATTTATGACGTCGTATGTGTATAAATTTTTCATTTTCTTTTCATTCTTTAAAAAGAATCATTACATGTTTCCCATAATCCCATGACATAACCAATGTTCGACATTATATGATCATCTCGACCAACAAATAGACTCAGGGGTTTCACCCAATACCATCCCCATTACACCACTTTTACATCGTGGGTTTTTTTTTTATACAAATTTGGGCAGAGTCTCCCCACAAACTGAGCTATCCGGAAATAAAACACGTCACATAATATAACTCCCGGCCAGGGACAACACAAACTAAACAGAATACAGAAACACTAAGTAAATTCCCAGCCAGGGAAGACACTACACTAATAAGACAACAAAAGTGGGTTTCAACACCCTTATACAGTCCATATACAGATACAAGTGCTCACAGAAGAGCAACGAATAACGGATACTCATCCGGATGCATAATTAGTATATATACCAACCGATCAACCTCGTATATCGGCTCAATCTCATACTATGCTTCTGGAAGCATCATCCAACAAGGTTCGAGCCTAGCACTCCAAAGCAGCATCGTACCTGTTGTACCTGTTTCAACAGAAACAGCCCCCACACAGGGTGAGCATACTCCAACTCAAAATTCAATCACAAATCGATATACAAAATCATAATGCAACAGTTTAGATTATTCAAAACTCATAAAATATACTCCCTGTACAATTCCGAGTTTGTATAGTTTCCACGCACTGTTCCTGTTTCAAACTCATGCACATTCATAATGTCAAATTTAGTATTATCATTGAAAACATGATACTCAACGACACTGTGAATTCAATACAACAACAATATATTATTTATGCTCAACATAAATAATTCAACATCGATGTACACCTGATTATCCCACCATCTCATTCTCGACACTTTCTCATGTCGCTCATGCCCAAGGCATCAATACTCAACCAGTATAATCGGATCACGTACCACCACGTGTCCTTCACACAACACATGTATACACATATTCTTTTCTTTAGTCATCTTCTTGGATCACGTATAACTACGTATCTATCAAGCTACGTATTTTAAACTCAATTATCAGATTCAATCGATTAACCTGAAACATCATGTTCAAATTACATGTGTACATGAATGTATAGATACTAGATATACCTGCTCGTACGTCACCACGTACCTTAAGGTTGACGACGTGAATAAGCCACCCTAGATGTCCGGAGGCTCATGGAGTATCTATAAATCGAATGTCCATTCCACATTAGCTCAATCATTCAACAGTCTCAGCATCTAGTTAACATATTACACTTGATACTTGGAATTATTATCTCTTTCTTAAGAAATAATATACACAAATCAATAACACTTCTCGTACTATCCGAATTTCCAGTTATAATTTTCATACTCGGATTATTTTTACAGACTCACTTTTAATCAACTATACTAATCGAGTTAGTCTCCACACTTTAGAAATAACTCAATAAAGTAACATAAATCACTAATTCATGCTATGATACACACTCAAGTATATTGATTAATATACACTTTAATACATGTTTAACACACCTTAACATGTATCTAAGTTATTAGCACCCCAAACTATAGCCCAATACTCTCCAAAACTCTATCATGATATGAACCAAAAATTAGACTTTCTCACTACACAATTAGTAGAGCTTTGGCCAACACTTGAACACCACTTAAGCATATTATCAAACACCTTATGAGTATGATTTCAAACAACTTATATGTAAGTTCTTCAAGCTAAAATCAGCCCCTAAAGTTGAATCATGCAACTCCCTTCTCAATCAATGGTTTTAATCCAACTAGAACACATCCCAAAAGGTAGAAGTTCCTCAATCAAAATTAAACTTTGCTCCAACCAAAACCCATCAATCCAAACCAAATTCCCAAATGAAAAATCAAGCACTCACCCAAATACTTGCTGAAATACACCTACACTTGTATATATAGCACTTATACATACTCAAATGTATCAACACTTGTATACACAACACATACACACACTCAAATGCACCATATCAGCACATAATACACACACACAGCAGCATATACGCCCACGCTCAGCAGAATACACACACACAGCTGTATATACGCATACACACTCAGCAGAACGCACACACTCAGCAGAATACACACACAGACAGCAGTATATACACCGCAGATACACACACACGCAAATCACCATTCACGCACACAGTACACCAATGCAGCAAAATTTTGAGTGATTAAACAGCAGATTCTTAGACCATAGCTGTCGAATTTTTGATCCATTAACAGTAGGATTTTCGATCCATCACCACAACACAAATTTTCGAATCAAAACCTTGCATAAATCGAAGAACAAGAAGAAGAAATCATTAAGTATCTTACCCATACCAGCTTGAATAAGAATCATGCTTGAAATGGTGAAAAAATCTCACTTCCTAAGGCTGGCATGAGAGGCGACGTGAAGTGGAGAGGAGGAGAAGAGGTAGAGATCGATTTGAGTGTGTGTTGTGGAGTTAGTGTGTGTCTTGTTTGGTCAAACCCTAAATTTAATCTATGCCATTCAAATACATCTCCATCCACTTTTAGTTTAATTTATACTCTAAATTTAATCCTTATTATAATTAATAGAATCCCCAAGAAATTTAATTAGTATAATAAATTCAATCCCGGAATCATTTATCCCAATTCCGCTCCCAATAAAATTCCCAATAGTTAAATTCCGAAATTATCTTATAAATATCGCAATTATCAAGAAATAAATATTTATAATTTATTCCGGGTATTACATCATAAAAGACGGACCAATGAAAATATTAAAAGTGAATCCTGCACTAGGAGGATTAAGTGGCGAACCTCAGATGATCGAGAAAGAGAGGGTCCACCTGGACAAATGAAGAATGAAAGATAGCCAATCTAGACAACGTAGCCAAAGACATCTTGTTCAAGACGTTGGACAAGAACATGTTCAGCAATATTAAAATGTGCTCAACTGCCAAAGAGATTTGGGAGAAGATAGCACAACTATGTGAAGGGAACAACCAGACTAAGGAAAACAAGCTGACTGTAGCTCTACAAAAAATTAAGAGCATAAAGATGAAGCTTGGAGAAACTCTAAACGAGTTTGATGAAAGAGTCACTGGCATTATCAATGAACTGAATGGTCTGGGCGAGGACTATTCTAACAGAGAGATTGCTCTGAAGGTAATGAGAGCATTGCCAAAAGGAATGGGATGTCAAGACAATTGCAATGAGGGAGTCTAAAGATCTGAACAAGGTTGAACTCCATGACTTGTTCGCAGATCTTAAGGCCTATGAGTTTGAACTGATCACCAAAGGTGAAGCAGAGCCATCCACCTCTCAACCAAACAAGGCACTGGCAGCCATTCCAGACCAAACCACCCCTTCAACAGATAGATCTATCGAACAGATATGTAATGATGCTATATCATTATTTATCAAAAAAATTGGTAAATTCATGTCTAAGAATAAAAGGACTTTTAAACCTTCTCATTAGTATAAATCAAGAAAAGATGATACTGTTGACGATCAGGCTTGCTACAATTGTGGTAAGACCGGACATTTTATTGCAGACTGCACCAGACCGAAGAAAGATGAAAGAAAAGAAAGGCATCGTCAAGAAAAGAAGCATTACAAAAATCATAGAAGTCATCATGGAAAGTCCCAAAAGGTTCTGGTAGCAGAGGATGGTAACAACAAGTGGGCTCAGACTGACTCAGAATCAGAGAGCTCAGAATACTCATCCAGTGAAAGCGATGAGGAAATCCAATGCCTAATGGCAGAGGAGGAGATGAGTCAGATGGACGAGGTATTCGACTTTGACTCAAATGAATACACACGAGAAGAGCTCATGTATGCACTGCAAGACATGGCTAATGATTATAGAATATTAGCTGAATCGCCTGAGAAAACTAAAGCTGAAGCCAAAGATCAAACAGATAAGCATATCAAACCAAGCTGCTCTGAGCTAGGTGAATGCAATAATCTGAAGATCGAGCTAGGATAAGCTGAAAATCTCTTACGAACAGCTCCATGAAGAAAATAAGAAAATTAGCACACAAAATGCTAAACTTTCTCACATTTTCAAAACATGGACAAAATCAAGAGCATCATTGGAAGAGTTGCAAGATGGTACAAAAAATGTCGGTGACATCACTGGCATAGGCTTTGGCACCAATGAATGCACCAAAGATGAATCTGAGTTGTTGCTGGAATAGAACAAAATCAAACAAATGACATTCGTTAGATCCAGCACAATATATGAATCCGAAGTGCCTATAATTCAAACGGGAACCTCCCTCAGGGATCAAGGTTTGAGAAAAGGCATTGGGTACGTTAACCAAGCCAAGGAAAAGGCACCGGCAAGCTTTGTGTCTATCAGACCAAACCCAAAGGTGCAAAATCTAAGGCAAGGAAGACCACCCAACTACCACAACTCACAATCAGTTCAACGAAGATATGGGTAACCTTATAGGAATCAAAGGCTTCCATATCACACACATCATCACACACAACATCGAAACAGATCAGCACACACCACACCAGACATACACAAGCCATTAAAGATGATTCAAGTTTGGGTTCCCAAAGGGCTAATCCGTTCTAAACCCAAGTAGGATTGGGTACCAAAAGTAATTGTGTTTGATGACAGTACTGAAGAAGCAAGTGCCGGACTGGTACTTAGACAGTGGATGCTCTCGACACATGACAGGAAACATCAAGCCGCTGTCTAAAATCACAGAATGTGCTGGTCCTAAGATTACTTTTGGGGATAACTCAAAGGGTAAGATTGTCCATGGTAATATTATCATCAATGATGTGCTCTTAGTTGAAAATCCATGCTATAATCTGATTAGCATAAGTCAATTATGTGATAATGGTCATGCTGTAGAATTTCACTAACACACCTGCACGGTCAAATCATCAGATCGTATGACCATGCTTGTAGGAATCAGAAATGGAAATACTTATAAGATTAACTGGAATTTCGCCCAACCTGATAATCCTACTTGTTTCATTCGCGAATAATGATAATAAACACTGGCTATGGCATAAACGCTTGAATCATCTTAAATTAAACATGATTTAGTTGTCGATCTGCCCAAGATCGACTTTGCTAAGGATAAGATCTGTGAAGCTTGCCAAATGGGCAAACAGATCAGATCATCCTTCCAGAACAAGGATGCCAAATCCTCCTCACGTTGCTTAGAACTATTGCATATGGACTTGTTTGGTACTATACCAATAACAAGTTTAGGGGGAATGCGGTATACTCTTGTTGTTATTGATGATTACTCACGCTTTACATGGACTTTATTTTAGCAGTAAAGATCAGACCAGTCCGAAGTTGATCAAGCTGCTGAAACATGCTCAGATGAAAGATCATCTGGTATAGATAGGATTCGAAGTGACAAAGGCACTGAATTCTCAAATCAGAATCTTGAATCCTTTCTAGAAGACCAAGAAATTAAGCATGAATTCTCAGCCGCTCGAACTCCTCAACAAAATGGAGTTGCAGAACGTAGGAACAGAACGCTTAAGGAGGCAGCAAGAACAATGCTTGCTGATTCTGGTATTTCCCAAAAGTTTTGGGCAGAGACTATAAATACTGAATGCTATACACAAAATCGATCCATGATTAACAAGAAGCTAAATTTAACACCATATGAAGTATGGACAGGTAACAGACCGACTATCTCTTACTTTCATGTATTCGACTGCAAATGTTACGTCCACAACAATGGTAAGAATCATCTTATAGCATTCGATTCTAAGTCAGATAATGGAATATTCCTAGGATATTCATATGTTAGTAAAGCTTATCGTGTCTTCAATAATCGAACCTTAACTGTAGAAGAGTCAGTTATGTAGTGTTTGATGAATCCTTGTGTATTAAGGACAACAAGGAATTAATTCAAAATCAGATGCAAAATATCCATCTCGAAGCTAACAGTGATGATGAGATTGCAGTTAACAGATCAAGAGACAATCCAACAGAACCTGAAGTACCAGATAGACTGGATCAAGGCACTGAAGTTATTCTAGATCGAGCCGATCCGGAGGTTATGAACTCTAATGTTAAGGTAGATGCTGACAATGTCAATACTGCTACTCCATCTGGACCAGATGTTCCAAAATCAACAGCTTGGCAAAGAGGCATCCACCTGATCTAGTGATTGGAAGTCCGTCTGCACCCATAAGAACCAGAGGGCAGATGATGGATGAGTTCACTCACGCTGCTCTCATATCTAATCTGGAACCCAAACAGATTAATGAAGCTTTGACTGATTATAACTGGATAGAGGCCATGCAAGAAGAGCTCAACCAATTTGAACAAAATCAAGTCTGGAGCTTAACCCCCAGACCAAGTGATCTGCCTGTTATTGGAGATGGGTCTTCAGAAACAAGCTAGACGCAGATGGTGTGGTAGTTAGAAACAAGGCCAGACTGGTTCCACAAGGCTTCAGACAATAAGAAGGAATCGACTTCGATGAATCCTTTGCACCAATCGCCAGACTTGAAGCCATCCAAATATTTCTTGCATTCGCCGCTTTTAAAGACTTCGAAGTATATCAAATGGACGTAAAGAGTGCATTTCTTAATTATAAACTTCAGGAGGAAGTCTACATCGAGCAACCTCCTGGATTTCAAAATCACTCGTTTCCAGATCACGTATACCTACTGAATAAAGCAGTGTATGGACTGACACAAGCTCCAAGAGCATGGTATGATACTCTGTCTCAATTTCTTCTGGATCATGATTTTCAGATCGATTCAGTCGATACTTTGTTAGTTCAAATATATGTTGATGATATTATTTTTGGGTCAACTAACCCCAAACTCTGCGAGAAATTCTCTAAGTTAATGCAGGGACAGTTTGAGATGAGTATGATGGAAGAACTGTCATTCTTCCTGGGTCTCCAAGTCAAACAGCTCAGCAATGGTATTTTCATCAATCAAACCAAGTATACCAAAGAGCTACTCAAAGATTCGGAATGGAGACTTGCTCAACTGCGTCAACTCCAATGAGTCCATCAATCAAGCTAGATAAAGACGAAGGGGGAACGACAGTTGAGGTAACGATGTATCAAGGTCTGATCGGATCGCTATTATATCTTACAGCGAGCCGGCCTGATATTATGTTTTCGGTCTGCATGTGCGCCAGATTTCAGTCTGATCCTAAGCAATCCCACTTTATTGTTGCTAAACGCATTCTTAAATACCTAAGAGGAGCTCAGAATGTTGGTATCTGGTATCCCAAAGATCCAATTTAATTTAACTGGATATTCAGACGCTGACTATGCAGGGTGTAAGATTGATCGCAAGAGCACCAGTGGAACTTGTCAATTTCTAGGTGAAAGATTGATCTCGTGGTTTAGCAAGAAGCAAACATCTATTGCCACATCTACAGCTGAGGAGGAATATCTTGCCGCTGGAAGTTGTTGCGCTCAAACACTCTGAGTTCAACATCAGCTCAGAGACTATGGCATTCAAGCTGCTGAGTCTCTGATCTTCTGCGACAACACAAGTGCAATTGCTATAACGTATAATCAAGTCTTGCACTCTCGAACAAAACATATTGATATCAGACATCATTTTATTCGAGATCATGTTGGCAAAAAGGAGATTCGGATCGAGTATATTTAAATAGACCAGCAAGCCGCATACATCTTCAATAAACCACTCCCTGAGGCTAAGTTTAATTATTTTCGTTATATTCTTGGTTTAATAGATTTATCTTAATGTGTTAGGCGTTTGCTTAATTTTGTTTTAAAGAATTAGTGTTAGCACATATCGATAATGCAATAGTCAGACAGATACAGATCGGTCCGGACGTTCAGACCGATCTCTGTATATCTGATATTATCCTGTGATCTGTTTTAAAAAAACACTATCAGTCTTTAACATAGCAATATTTTTTTAACAGCCCAGACTGATCGAAATTTAACTGCCTTACTATTCTCTCATCTTGTCCGTTAATATTTGAATTTTTAAATATCAGTCATCGAGATACAGAAACGTGTCTATTATCTCATATTTAGCAGGCTGTACATCTCATTTAGACTTCACTTTTTATAAATTACTGCTGTCTGTTTATATCTTCAAATCCTTCCATCTTCCCTACTTTCATAACACTTACTCAAATGGCAACTATCACTCACAACTCTTTGTCTATGGAGTTTGATGTGATTTACATGACTGAAGATCCAGAGATGGTGTCAATGTTCAAATCCTTGGAATCTTCAAGATTAAGGAATTTTTTGGAATGTGGTACGGTGGTTTACGAATCGGAGATTAGAGAGCTGTTCGCCAACGCTGTTTCCCACAAGACGTACATCTCTACTTCCGTCAAGGGAAAATCCATCGACATTTCTCAGACGACGCTGTCAAAGATCCTTGGACTTCCTACCACCGGAATGTCCGATTTTGGTCACATATCTCAGGCCACCCTTGAAAACTTTCAGGGCCGAGTATTAATTTTTGGACAGGATCTGCAGCCATCATTCAAGAATAAAGACATAATGTTCCACTTTCAGGTTTTGTGTGATATCGTTGGCAAGCCACTGCTGGGCAAGGCTGTAAGCTATGATGCAGTAACCTCTGAGAATTCAGAGCAATGGCTGCTATCCATTCCGGACTGAAGATGAACTGGTCCGCTATTTTCTTTGGAGTTCTGTTGGAAACAGTTATTGCAGCAAAACAGGTTGTCTGCTTCGTTGTTCCACTCAGCAAGCTTTTGGAGTCGATGGACATCGAGCTGGGGAAGCCATCAGCACTCAATCCCTTCAAAATCCTTAACCCCAAGGGATTGGCATTACTCAAGTCCAAAGGTGCTCCACCCACTCCTTCTGATCTGTTGGCTGTAAAGATCGAGATTGAACAGGAACAGGCTGCTGAAAGAAATACTAGAGTTAAGCGCAAACTGACAGTCCAGACTGACTCAGATGAAACTCAGTCTGCCTCTACTACTTCATCCCTAGCCAAACCTCCTCCAAAGAAGCCACGAACCCAGATCACCAAGCCACTGTCAACCTTAAATCACAAACCCATATCCATCTTACCTTCAACAAAAGCCACCACTGCATCCCAAGCTCCAACACCAAAAACCCAAGCTCCACCTCAACCATCCAAAACTCAACCGTCCAAAGCTCCAACCACTGCACCCAATGTCACTATCCGCGTCCCCTCCACTATCCCTGTGGTCAAGGGAATTGTTATTAAAGAACTGGGTGACTACACTCAATCAGGGATTAAGCCATTGTCTGCTGTTGGAAAAGGGAAAGCTGTCTTAACTGAGCCTGTCTCTCCCAAGCCTAAGTCTGCTGCTCAAACCACAATTGACATTGCCATGGAAGATATAGAAGACAAAGTGCAGGAGCTTACAGTAGTATTCGATGAATGGGTCGAATACAGAACGGTCAACCACTTTAGTCTGTTCTTCGGCAAGCTCAAGCGGCTCCATAAAATGGAACAAGAAGTCCTGAAAGGGACAGAAACCAATGACATGCGGATTGCGGTACATCGCAAGGAGTTGTTCAGGGCTAATCACAGACTAAGGCTGGCAAACTTGCCTATCACAGCCAAAAAGGTGAATTTTGATGCCACCAGCCTGACTGCAAAGGATGACGGTGCGGTCATTGCTCAGCTGGAGATGGACATTCTCACTCTCCACATGGCTGTTCACTTTCAACGTCAGAGGCTCAAATATCAACTCCAGTTCCCAGTCCAGATCACCCAACTGCAAGCAATACTGTGGCAGAGCCAATCTCTGAGCCACCTATTTCTTAGACAGTGGAGCAGCCACTGACCAATGCTCTGTCTGCTGCAGAGACTGAGGCAATGGATGTCTTGCTGGAATCTCCAACGACTTCCATTCCGTTGGCATCTTCAGTCTCAAATATTCAGACCAGCATACTAGACGCACCTCCGACAGTTGTCTCACCAGACTTTGTCGATCTGGATCTAGTTGTATCAACAATAGTTGCAGCTATACAGGTTGAGGAGCCTACTAGACCTATCACTCCTCCAGATCAGTCTGCTGCAGATTTGGCTTTTGTGCAAGAATTTTCTACGGATTTAGTCAAATTGTTCCGATCCGATATACGCCAATCTGCTGATTCTACAATCGTACCAGTTGAGGCAGCAATTGATCTGACTGCGTCACCTACTGATCACTCCCCAGACCATCCCACTGATGAAGCTTCATCTCTCGCCAAGTCCCTTCAAGAACTCTCTGAAAACTGTCTCTTTCTCTCTCAACGAGTAAGAGAAGTTCATCAAAGCCAAAGGACTACACATTTGGATTTTGAATCTTTCAGAGACAAGATGACGGCAAGCATCAGCGGAATTCAGCGTGTGCTGAATGATTTGTTCTCTCAGCAAGCTTCATACAAGAACAGCCTAAGAAAAGAACAGATCGAGCTGGCTACTGAAGTTAAAACTACGGTTGCCAAATCCCTCCTTGCTCAAGACACTCGCCTGGATGCTATTTGCGCCCAGCTAACACAGATCGTAGATTTCCTTCAGGAAATTGATGCTGACAAAAGGGGGAAAAGAAGAAGAATTTCAAGCCAGCTCAGTAGTCCTCAGCGAAGAAGTAGATACCTGTCTGTATAAGCCTGACATGTAAATGTATTCATCAGACTTATCAGTAAAATCAAAGTTTTTCAATCGCATTTATGAGTCTTATTCATTTATTTTGAATAGTTCATTTATTTTGAACAAAACGACTTAATCAAACTGAACTACAACTTCCAGTGTTCATTTATTTTGAACAAGAAGATTTAATCGATCTGAAAGAATACCCTTCAAAGAATTAAAAGACTTTATAAGAGGACATAGAAGCTAGGTTTTGTCATCATCAAAAAGGGGGAATTTGTTAGTTCCGGATTTTGAAGATGACAAAACAGATCAGACCGATCGAGCCATGACAAAACAGATCAGACCGATATAGTCTATCACAAAATCAGAACGGATCGATGCAAGCCAGTCTGACTAGATCGAAGCACATATCAGCTCAATAAAGATCAGATCAGAGCAGACAAAGTTAAGTAAGCTTCATCCTTCAGTCCGAATAATTAACGTCTATTTATTGAAGCATTAATGATGCATTTAATGCTGAAAAAGAGCAAGGACTGAAGATTACCTTAAAAGGTAAGTAGACAAAGGAGAGTCTACCTAACAAACGCCGAAAGCACAAACCAGAAGGGAAAGTGCCTAAAAGAAGAAGACTGAAGCTTGTTCAGAGAATGAACAGAGTCAAGAGTTGCACAGAAAAGGAAATAGTGTCATTGGTATAAACGACTATATAAGGATGCAACTAAGGTACTCAAAGAAGGACTTTTACTGATAAATCAAGAAACAAAACAACACAAGCTTACAAGTCAAAACATTCTTGAGCAGAACCGTCGCTGAAAGATATTCATCTTACCAGTCTGCTCAAAGTTTCGTAAGCACAGCTTATTGTAATATTTGATCATCAAATGATCTTATTGTAATATTTGATCATCAAATGATCATTTTGTGCATAGATAAATTCACTCTGGCTTATGTATTTGTACTAAGATAGAAGAGTGAGATTCAATTGTAACTGTGTCTGAACAGATTGAGAGACTAGGTGTTTCAGTCTGGTAGTGGGGTAAATCCAGCTGAATCGGGGTTGTACAAGTAGTTGTATTACTCAAAGTCTTCTAGTGAATCCTTCCTTGATTGGAAGAAGGGGAGACGTAGAAGGATTTGCCTTCGAACTTCCAGAAACACATATTGTCTATTTACATTCTGTATTGCGTTACATTTTATAAGCCATCAAGCCGTTCTTACTAGCCAAGAACAGACCGTTTCCGCACTCTCATATTCAGTGGTCTGTTCTGCTTAAAGGTTGATTAAGAACCAGATTTCACTCACTTACCTGAGAGAAATCAATAAGGATTAATTTTTAAAAGGAGTGTTCATTGACCCCCCCCCCCCCCCCCCCCTCTAAACACTCCAGTCCAATCCTAACAGATTCAATGCACCTACCCAGAAAAGTTTGCCCAGTAGTTCTAAAGGTGTCGGTTCCAGTGGTGCAACACTTGCTACTAAAAGTTTTGGTTCTACACCATCGGTTATGACTTGTGTGGATTGTGGGAGACATCATTATGGAGAGTGCAGATTGCTTACAAGAAAATGTTTTAAATGTGGAGAACATGGACATATAGCAAGGAAGTGTTCAAAGCCACGTGAAGAACCTACAGTTGAGCAAACCAGGTCAAGTGGTTTTACTCCTAACAGAGGAAGATATCGAGGACGATTTGGTATGAGAAAAGGGATCGGTACAGAGGAAAGTAAAGCCAATAATCAGGCTCGAGTTTTTGCTATGACACTGGAAGAAGCAAATGCAGCACCAGCTGTGATTACCGATAATTTATCCATTTCTGGTACAATTGCTTATGTTTTATTTGATCCTGATGCAACACATTCATTCATATCACAAACATTCATGATGCATTTGCATGATAAACTAGTATCACTGGGTTATGATCTATTTGTTCAAACCCCAGCAGGGAGCATGATTGTTATAAATACCGTGTATCATAATTGTAAAATTTTGATCAATGATACTGAAATGCTTACTACTTTACTGGTTATGCCGTTAAAGGATTTTGATGTGATTATGGGTATGGATTGGCTAACAGAATATCATGCTACACTAGATTGTTTTACCAAAGAAATAGTTCTGCAACTTCCTGATCAGTCACATATAGTATTTAAAGGAGAAAGAAAAATCTTGCCTACATGTATAATATATGCATCTACGGCATTCAGATTGGTGAAGGGTGGTTGTGAAGCATATTTTGCTCACATTATAGATAGCAGATTATGTGGTTTGAAACTTGAGGATATTCCAGTGGTTAGAGAATATCCAGATGATTTACCAGGATTACCCCAGATAGAGATACTGAGTTTACCATCGAAATACCAGTGGGTACAACGCCAATTTCTATTTCTCCTTATAGAATGGCACCTGTTGAATTAAAAGAATTAAAAATTTATTTACAAGAACTACTGGATAAAGGATTCATTAGATCGAGTGTTTCACCATGGGGTGCACCGATATTGTTTGTTAAAAAGAAGGATGATACTTTGAGATTACGCATCGATTATCTGCAATTGAATCGAGTGACTATAAAGAATAAATATCCACTTCCCAGAATTGATTATTTATTTGATCAGTTGCAAGATGCGACAGTCTTTTCAAAGATTGATCTGAGATCAGGGTTGATAATGCCTTTTGGTTTGACTAATGCACCTGCTGCATATATGCCATTGATGAATGATGTGTTTAGACCGTACCTGGATAGATCGTCTTTATTGATGACATTTTGATATATTCTAAATCTGCCGAGGAACATGAATGACAACTGAGAATTGTGCTACAAACCTTACGTGAGAAAAAGTTGTATGCAAAACTCAGCAAATGCAAATTTGGTTAGATCATGTGTCTTTTTGGGACATGTTTTTTGTAGTGATGGTATTAAAGTTGATCCAGTGAAAATTGAAGCAGTAATTAAATGGGAAAGCCCAAAAAATATTGCTGAAGTTCGTAGTTTTCTTGGTTTAGCCGGGTACTATAGGAGATTTGTTGAAATCTTTTCTCTTATAGCAACTCCATTGACAAAATTATTGCGCAAGGGTATTCTTTTTAAATGGACAGATGAATGCCAAAGATCTTTGAAGAATTGAAAGAATGACTCACAACTGCTCCAGCATTGACAATTCCTTCAGAAACTGATGGTTTTGATATTTATAGTGATGCTTCATTCCAGGGTTTGGGATGTGTTTTAATGCAACATGGTAAAGTTATTACTTATGCTTCTCGGCAACTTAAACCATATGAGGTGTCTTAATCCTACTCATGATCTTGAACTTGCTGCAGTTATTTTTGCGTTAAAGATATGGAGACATTACTTGTATGGTACCACATTCCAAATTTTCACTGACCACAAAAGTTTGAAGTTTTTATTGAGTCAGAAAGAGTTGAACATGCGACAAAGGAGATGACTTGAATTATTGAAAGACTATGATTGTACTATTGAGTATCACCCTGGAAAGGCAAATGTTATTGCTGATGCTTTGAGCAGAAAATCATATGGTACTGTTTCTTATCTTTCAGCACATTGTATGCCATCTTTGCTAGATTTGAGAAAGATGAATGTTGCCTTGAATGTTGATGAAACTAGTACCAGTGCTTTGCTTTGTATCCGTCCAGTAATGACTGAAAGGATTAAAAATGCTCAATTTCGTGATGATAAACTAATCAGTATTGCAGAAAAGATGAAACATGGACATATTACAACATTTTTTATCAATGATGATGGTACTTTGTCAATCAATAATCATCTATGTGGTCCTAATGTGAATGACATAAGGCATGAAATAATAGAGGAAGCATGCATTGCTCCTTATGCTATGCACCCTGGTAGCATAAAGATGTATCAAACGTTGAAAACCCATTATTGGTGACCTATAATGAAGAAGGATGTGCTCGAGTATGTATCGAAATGTTTGACTTGCCAACAGATTAAAGCCGAACATCAAGCACCGATGGGTAAATTACATCCATTACCGATTCCAGTTTGGAAGTGGGAGCGTATAACCATGGATTTTATTTATGGTTTACGCGTTACACCGAGAAATAATGATGTAGTTTGGGTGACTATGGATCGATTGACAAAATCAGCTCACTTCTTACAATTTAGATGGGGATCTACACTTGAATGAAATTGTTAGATTACATGGTGTGCCTTTATATTGTATCAGATCGAGATCCTCGTTTCACATTGAGATTTTAGGGAAGTGTGCGAGTAGCTTTGGTTACTAAATTACATTTTAGTACATCATTTCATCCACAAACAGATGGACAATCAGAAAGAACGATTCAGACTTTAGAAGAGATGCTTCGATCATGTGTTCTTGATTTCAAAGGTTCATGGGATGACTATATTGCGTTGATGGAATTTGCATATAATAAACAATATCACATCAGTATTAGCATGGCACCATACAAAGTGTTATATGGTAGGAAATGTAGAAGTCCAGTATGCTAGGATGAAGAAGGAATACGAATATTAGAGGGTCCAGATCTCATTCAATAAATAATTGAAAATATAAATATCGTGAAAGCGCGGTTGAAAATTTGCACAAGATCGATAAAAAAGCTATGTTGATCAGCATAGATGAGAAATGGATTATCAAATTGGTGAGAAGGTGTTCCTTTGTGTCTCTCCTTGAAGAGGTATTATCAGATTTGGAAAGAAAGACAAATTGAGTCCTCGATATATTGGTCCCTATGAGATACTTGATAAAGTTGGACCATTAGCTTATCGTCTTGCCTTACCTCCTGAATTGTCTTAGATCCATAATGTGTTCCATGTTAGTATGCTTCGGAGATACATATCTGATCAATCTCATATCCCTCAAAATGAGCCAATTTAAATTTCCGAAAATCTAAGTTATGTTGAAGAACCAATTGAGATATTAACATACAAGGACAAACAATTAAGGAGTCGAGCAATTCCTATGGTAAAGGTTCTATGGAAGAATCATTCTGAACGTGAAGCTACGTGGGAAACACAAGAACACATGAAAACACAATATCCGTGGTTATTTCCTGCTACATGCATAAATTTCGAGGCCAAAATTTTCTAAACGGGGGAGGAATTGTCATGACCCTAACATTTTACATGATCATGCATACGCATCATGACATATATGAAATCATCCATAAGCATACTTGCATATATTTTGACATTTGATATGTGCATTGAAAATCATAGAGGTTGTGAATAGAATAAATTTGAAGAATAATAAATGGAATAGATTTTAATTGACTAAATTTTAATATATTGAATAAATACAATGAATAGATTTAATATATTAAATAAATTTAATGAATAGAATAGATTATATTGAATAGATTTCAAAATATTGAATAAAATTTAAGAGATTGATTAAATTTAAAAATAATAATAAGAATAATAATATATATATTGAATAGATTTTAAAAATATGCATAGATTGTAAAATAGTGAATAAATGGTACGATATGGAGTAAAAGGAATAAATGTTAAGGGTAGTTTGGTAATTTTCAAAAATTTGTAAAAAAAAATTAAAATGAAATAAAATCGTGAACCGCCTCAAAAAATGTAAGATTTACACACATTTACACATTTCAATGTGTGCAAATGCCGTGAGAGAAGGACAGAGGAAGAGAAAAAGGGATCCGAGGTTTCGTCGATTTTCGGACTTCGAAACGACTTCAAAACTAGAAAATAATTACATATCTGGAATCCTCGCTACCTTCCTTTTGATGTAGTTTTTCTTCAATTTTTCTTATGTTAATGTTATGACTTAATTTGAAATATTGCCCAAAGATTATGAGACTAATATATGTGATATATTAAACAATGATAAACAATGTTTAACAAGAAAATTGAGATTATGTTTTGATTTTCTACGAATTTTAATGTGCAAACCAAAAGTACATAAATATTTATTGAGATATTGATGAGGATGAATATTACGTGTATTTTTGCAATGATATGTATATATTTTCGTGTTGATTTCGGGATGATGTTACGCTTTTTGTATTTATTTGGTTGTTTCACGAATCTAGGTGGGAAGTGGAAGAATTGAGCTAGAAAAGAAGAAAACGGATCAAACCGATGCAAGAAATGAAGAAATTGGAATCTGACATAACCGATCGATCGGTAGTGGAGCGCGATCGATCGAAGGAGACAGAGTTTTGGCCAACAAGAAAAAGAGGAGCTCGATTGATCGAGACAATTTTACCGATCGATCGAGCAACAGAATTTTCAGAAAAAAAAGACTTGATTGAGTTTGATCTATTGGGAACACTTCCATCCACCTCCTCTTCTATAAATAAGAGACCTATGGCACAAATTTGGGGAACCAATATCATATCATACACCATAAATCAGCCTCCTTTCATCCTCCAACATCCATACAAATTAAGAGAAAAAGCCTTTGAAGTGAAAGGAAGGAAGCAAGGGAAGAAGTAACGTTTCAACGCACGGATTCAACTCCTACGTTATCGTACTTCTAAGCTTTATTTATTTTGATTTTCGAATTTATTGATGTTTATGAGGTTCAGAAATAATTATTCACATGTGAGTTTGATTTGAACATAAAATAAGTTTATTTTATCAAGGTTATGGAAGATTGTGATTGAGTTATTGATTTGAATGTTGTTTGAGTGGATTAATTCTTTTGTGCATGATTTATACTCTTAATGCTATCAAAGCCTTGCTAACTTTGATTGATTTGTGAATTATAATTGAGGTCGAGAGATAAAATTATAATAAGCTATAATAATTCATGTTGTATGTTAAAGATTTAGTTCGAGAGATTAAATCATATATGTGATCACTTTGAATTGAAAGATTTAAAGTTAACGGTTTTCATCGAGATTTATGTAATATTAAATTGGTTTAAGTGAACTAGAGTTACTTGTTTCAATTTAATATTAGTTTCAATATAGCTTGAGAAAGTGTATTGATTATTTTAGGGAATCCGTCACCTGAAGAATTAATTGATTAGTAATTGTTTTTACAAACAAATCATTGACGATAGCACAAGTGAACCGACATCTTGATAAATTTCTCGAGTGAAATTCCTTCGCATCTTCAAATGAGTTGATTTAATTTTGAGTTTTTAAGTTTTTATTTTAATTAGATATTTATTCATATATTTCGTAGGCTATATAATTTTTCTAATTTTATTTGGTACTTATACGTTAGTCCCTGTGGGTACGACATCCCTATTTCTAAATCACTATACTAAAACTTGACATCGTGCACTTGCGGTACAAAATTGCTACACTGGAATTAATTGTTTAAAATAAAAGCGATCAATTTTTGGCGCCGCTGCCGGAGACTAATTTGTATAATATCATACGAGATTAGTTAATTGTAATTTAGCCAATTATTTTTTGTTTTGTTTGTTTGTCAATTTTGACTATTGAGTTTACTATATTTGTGTTTCTCTTTTTGGGTTGATTTTTACAGGTAATCATCTTCTTGGTTCATGCTAAGGAGTAGCAATCCCACACTCGAGCCGTTTGACCCGGAAATTGAGCGAATGTTTCTAAGGAAAATACGGGAAGCTCGAACAATAGCGGATAACAATCAAGAAGGAGGCGTGAATAATGAAGCACCGTATCCAAGATCTCTGATGGATTTTGCTCAACCAGCTTTCCATGGATCACTGTCAAGCATTACGAGGCCAAGTATTCAAGCTAACAATTTTGAGATAAAGCCTGCAATAATTCAGATGATCCAGCATTTAGTGATGTTTGGGAGAGTAGCCACTGATGACCCAAACACTCACATCTCCAACTTCTTGGAGATTTGTGACACCTCAAACACAATGGCGTTTCTGACGACGCCATCAGGTTACGGTTATTTTCCTTCTCATTAAAAGATAAAGCTAAAGCATGGTTAATTTCTTTACCTGCAGGATCTATTACCACTTGGGAGGGGATGACACAAGCGTTCTTGTCTAAATATTTTCCCCCTTCCAAAACTGCGAAGATGAGAAACGATGTCACCACGTTTGGGCAATATGATCCTGAAACTTTATATGAGGCGTGGGATTGTTTCGAGGACCTGCTTAGGAGATGCCCACATCATGGTATTCATATTTGGCTCCAGGTACAAACCTTTTATAACTGTTTATTTTCAGCTAACCGTTCTATGATTGATGCAGCCTCAGGAGGATCCATCATGCGAAAAACATCGAAAGCAGCTTATGAACTCTTGGAAGAGATGACTTCTAATAGCTATCAATTGCAATCAGAGAGGAATGTGCCAAAGAAACCGAGTGGAGTTCATCAAATTGACGATATCACCGCTCTTTCGTCACAGTGGGAAGCGTTGAATAAAAAGATAGATAGCATGAGCATGATAGCGATGCAAGCTCAAGTTATCACTTGTGATTTATGTGGAAGCAATCATCCAAGCATCGAATGCCAGGCAGGTAATCCATTTACCCAGTCTAATGAGTCTGCTAATTATGTAGGAAACAGACAGCCCAATAACCCGTACTCAAACACTTACAACCGGGGATGGAGGAATCATCCAAATTTGCAATGGTCCAACCAAAACAACGTGTTGAACCCACAACCACAACTGGGATATGTACCTAAGCCGAGTATGGAGGAGCTCTTGACCAAGTTAATATCATCGACAGAAACTAGGATGCAAAATCAGGATGCATTTATAAACACTTGGAGGTACAAGTAGGGCAACTTGCAGCAATAATTCATGGACGAGCTCAAGGGATACTACCTACTGATACAGTGAAAAACCCGAAGGAGCAAGCAAAATTGGACCAATGAGAAGGAGGTGGCAGTCCAGCTTGGGACTATAAATTAAGAACTTTCTTCTCTCTATCTCTTGTTTGTTTTTAGTTCAATTGTTCATTTTCTTTCTTGTTATTTTAATTTTTTGAGCCTAACTCCGCGCTTTACTTTTCAGATGCAGGAAAATGGAATGAATCAAATTGGTGGGGTGGATCGAACATTGGAAAAAAAAAATTTGGAAATTGTTATGGAATGGTCGATCGATCGAGAATAAAGCTCGATCAATCGACATGGGTTACAAAGAATTTTTTTTTCTGGAGTCGTCGATCGATCGAGCAGCAGACTTGCTGGGCCATCTTCATCTTCCGCTGTAGAGCATTCATCTATCACCTTGGACTCCCTCCACAAGGATCTCCAAGACATACGCCTGGAGCAGCAGGGCATCCGAAATTTGCAAAGGGAAATACGGTGAGACCAAGAGCAGATAAGTCAGGGACATATGGAGTTCATGCATTATCAGTATGCATGGAACACTGCATTGGCCCAAGGTTTCCCAGCCATCCAGTTTCCACCTGAGCCACACTTCCAGCCATACCAACCACCACCACCTTATTATCCGCCATATCCACCGTACCAGCCAGAGGAGCCTTATTACCCAGTACCCCCACCAGAGCATGATGAGGACAATGATCACCGACGATCATCATCGAGGTATGTGTTTTGCTTTTGGCTTATTTTTTTACTTTTCATTGAGGGCAATGCATGTACTAAGTTTGGGGGGGTGTTTACTGGTATCTGTTGTTTTCTCTTGTTACTTATCTTGCATGCTTAGTCTATCATGAGATTAGATTGTTTTTGAGTACATAATAAAAAAATTTGAAAAAAAATAAGTTAATCATTAAGAAATAATGAATTAGACTTGCAACGGTATTGCATGATGATATTAATCTCCATCTCAACTTAAGTCTTGAAGATTTTTGACTTGTTTGTGAATATCTGTGGTTGAGTTAATATTTCAAAATTGAGGAACATCTTGAGCACTTTTGAGTCATGATTGAGGGAAATATATATTGGAACTATTTTGTTAACTATGATTTGTCATTGAGGATCTTAAAGCATTCTAGAACCTATTTGAGGGCACTTTGAGGTAAAATTTTATAATTAGGAACTTGACTTGGACATGATTTAGGCCGATCTTTGGAACGTTTGAGGCTTTCAAGCTTACCATGTATATATCAATCTCTAGTATCCTAATTTGAGCCTAATTGAAAAATAATGGAGTATGTTTAACATACTATTATCCCCCATTCAACAATTTGTTTTGGCAACTCATTATACCCACCTTTATGAGCTTAAATTGAAAAAAACAATTATCCTTACCTAAAGGGAGTATAATGAATCTCATTAGATGCACATAAATTGCTACATTTGGATGAGGTTATTACTAAAAAAAATGATGATGAATGAGAAAAGAAAAAGATAGATATAAAGCCTTGAGAAAAAAAGTGACTAAATAAGACCAAAAGTGGCCAAGGCTAAAAGAAAAAGAAGAGAAGCTCAAGTTGTACTAAAAATTTGAATTTTACATGATTATACTCTCTTCTTTGTGTTACACTATCTTCTCTTTAAAGCCAAACACCTAGGCCTAACATTACAAGCTTTAAAAAGACCTATTGATCCAAGTCTAGGGAATAATTACATTAGTGGAGAAGTGCTTGAAAAGTAGGCTTATGGAGTGTTTATTAGTAATCTTGACTTTGAGTTTAATAATATTATTTGATCCTGAAAATATATATGAAACTCAAGATTGACATTAACACACACGCATGTTCCGATTTTGTGATATAGTGCTTGGCTTAGGAGAAAACACTTCTTGTTGATTTTTGGATTGACTTATGATTGATGTGTTAGTGGGATTTCTAAGCTTTTACATTTGAGTTGCTAAGTTAATTCATTTAAAGTATTGATGATGAATTTTGCATTTTGATCTTAATGCTTGCTCGAGGACGATCAAGTCTAAGTTTGGGGGAGTTGACAAGGATGAATTACGTGTATTTTTGCAATGATATGCATATATTTTCGTGTTGATTTCGGGATGATGTTACGCTTTTGGTATTTATTTGGTTGTTTCAGGAATCTAGGTGGGGAGTGGAAGAATTGAGCTAGAAAGAAGAAAACGGATCAGACCGAGGCAAGAAATGAAGAAATTGGAATCTGACATAACCGATCGATCGGTAGTGGAGCGCGATCGATCGAAGGAGACAGAGTTTTGGCCAACAAGAAAAAGAGGAGCTCGATCGATCGGTAATTTATCTCGATCGATCGAGCATGACAGAGATTTATCAAGCGAGATTGAAGAATGCTCAATCGATCGGAAGTTGATGCTCGATCGATCGAGCGAGGCAGAAGAATTCCTGGACAAGAAATAAGAGTGCTCGATCGATCGAGACAATTTTACCGATCGATCGAGCAACAGAATTTTCAGAAAAAAAGACTTGATTGAGTTTGATCTATTAGGAACACTTCCATCCACCTCCTCTTATATAAATAAGAGACCTAGGGCACGAATTTGGGAAACCAATATCATATCATACACCATACATCAGCCTCCTTTCATCCTCCAACATCCATACAAATTAAGAGAAAAAGCATTTGAACTGCAAGGAAAGTAAGCAATGGAAGAAGTAACGTTTCAACGCATGGATTCAACTCCTATGTTATCGTACTTCTAAGCTTTATTTATTTTGATTTTCGAATTTTTTGATGTTTATGAGGTTCAGAAATAATTATTCATCATGTGAGTTTGATTTGAACATAAAATAAGTTTTTTTATCAAGGTTAGGGAATATTGTGATTGAGTTATTGATTTGAATGTTGTTTGAGTGGATTAATTCTTTTGTGCATGATTTATACTATTAATGCTATCAAAGCCTTGCTAACTTTGATTGATTTGTGAATTATAATTGAGATCGAGAGATAAAATTATAATACGCTATAATAATTCATGTTGTATGTTAAAGATTTAGAATTATTTTCATCGAGATTTATGCAATATTAAATTGGTTTAAGTGAACGAGAGTTACTTGTTTCAATTAATATTAGTTTCAATATAGCTTGAGAAAGTGTATTGATTATTTTAGGGAATTCGTCACCTTAAGAATTAATTGATTAGTAATTGTTTTTACAAACAAATCATTGACGATAACACAAGTGAACCGACATCTTGATAAATTTCTCGAGTGAAATTCATTCCCATCTTCAAAGGAGTTGATTTAATTTGGAGTTTTTAAGTTTATATTTTAATTAGATATGTATTCATATATTTCGTAGGCTAATATAATTTTTCTATTTTATTCGGTACTTATACATTAGTCTCTGAGGGTATGACATCCCTATTTCTAATTCACTATACTAAAACTTGACACCGTGCATTTGCGGTATAAAATCGCTACACTGGAATTAATTGTTTAAAATAAAAGCGATCAGATATAATGGATATAGGATTCTTTAGCATGGACATATCATAGAGAACATGCATATACTAAAATGGATAGTAGAAATTTAATATTAAACTTGGTTGTGCATTTGACATGCGTTTCTAGGTCATAATTTCGATCAGGGCACAGATAAGTCGAAGTAAGCGAATCATCGAGATTGGTGCAATAATTTGTGAGTATATCCTTCTAACTTGGTATTTAACTTTATATGAGTATGTGATTTGTGTTATATGAGTACCTTGAATTGGTGAATGGATTGAGATGAATGCAATATGAGGTGCAAGAACTAAATCGAGTTCTTAAATGTAACAAGTTGGGACGCGATGCTACACGATCTATATGATGCTATCATTCTTTTTATACATATGATTATGACATGTGCATTCATAAGAGATTAAAGAACTCTGTTATGACCACTAAAGACCTTGGATCCATATAATGGATAAGTTTTTGGTTGGGTCGTGAGGGGTACAATCTTGGCTATTTTTGTGGCATATATATCTCTATATGCCTTGTAAATTATATGATGATAAATGTTTTGATTGGATGATATGAAATTGCAAGTCCACTGCCATTAAATATTATGTTATATATCTCATGTGTAAGGGTGTCACATTTTATTAGTCGATTGCCAACATGACTTCAACAGCTTTTATCTGACCATCACATCAAAATTTCAACAATTTCCAAATCAACATTAGCACGTGACATTTAAACGATTATTCAAAATTATTCAATCTGTTATAAATTATCGAAAGATGTTATAAATCTCCATCCAATTTTAATTATCCCTTATTTTTATTTATTTCAAAAAATTATTTTTAAATATTTTTAAACTATAAACTAGTTTTTATATTAATGATAATATTTTAAAATAACTAATTGTATTATTCTCATAGTATCATATCATTTTTTGGTAAATATGATCATAAAAAGATCTTTAATATCAAACACATCAACATCTTTAACATATTTAAAATAAGTTTATCCAAATATTTTAACATCTTAATATTAAAATAAGACTTCACAGCTTATGAACTATATAAAATAGTTTAACAAATATCTTGTAGACAATTATATATTTAGATGTTGAATTTAAATGACATTACTTATGTTTTAGGCCATGATCTTTAATGATAACCGACCGAACCAAGATATTTTTGAAGTTCGATTCAATTAGTTCAGAAGTTCGTTTTTTTTAATATCGGTTAGGATGTTATTATTTAAAAGTTCGGTTAATAGATTAAATTATTTAAATAAAAAATAACCAATTTGGGTCAACATGCTACTGGGCCTTGGACTGAGCAAAAGTCTAAACTGAGCAAAATCTTTTTTTCTTTATTGGAAGTGCATCGTCCAATACAAAACTATAGCTTTGACCTCCCACAAGCAGTAAGGCACATCCATGGTGGTATTATTACTCTTAAATCCTAATTCATCATATTCCTGAACACCAAAGAACAGATTTCAGGAAATAAACTCACGGCTCACGTTTTTTGAGTTGAAATGGTTTGGAAATATATTTATATAAAATATCGGTTATATAGATTACCGACTGATATTACCGTATTTTTATCGATTAGGTTAAATCGGTTATTGGGAAAAAAATTCTTTCGGCTATGAAAAAATAATTTCGGTTTTATCGGTTATAACAAAGTTTGGTTTAGTTATTAACCGAACTGACAGATTGCACGCGTCTAATTGCAGATGTACATTAGGGACACGTGTCACTTCGACACGTGTTGTCTTTTTGTGATGCCGTTTCAGCATATTTACATGTGTTATTTGCTCAAACTTCTAATATGAAAATTGTAACTATCTTTTATCTACACATGGCCTCTTGAATAGCTTAATACTTATCGTATGAAAAAGTTATGACCAAATACTAAATAATATCACAATAAATAATTTATTCCGGGCATATCTTTTAACGACGAACTTTTTTTTCTCGTTCTTTCTATAAAACTAAATATTATCTATTAACTCTCTAAACCGTTTAATATTCTTCCAATCCAGTCTCAATATATACGCAATTTCATATAATTCTCGACACTGGCGTACCTCAAGCTTATTTTATTATTTTCTTAATAAATTTAATTATATTTATTAATTTTTCTTAAATCCCTTTCTTACTATTTAGGGAAATTTGCGGGCTGGTATCATTTTCTGAAACATAATTCATCATAGTCTAGTAAAAAAATATTAGTTCATCTAGGTCCATATTTGGATGAAATGACAACAATAACCACATGTGGTCCATGTGGTCCACGAGGTCCAAACAACTTTTAATAAAATTGCATGCTTAACCCTAAGAAAATATTTAAAGAACAAATATGCCTCTATATACTATTCATTATCTTCTTCATCTTAATATTCACCAAACAGTTGCATTTTATGAACATGATATCCTTCAGTTTCTGTCATCTCGAGATGACCACAAGAGCATACATTTGCAAAGGACTCACAGTTCATATAACGTTCTTCTAATTATAATTCAAAACCTGATTTGAAAATCATGTTAAAAATAAATAACAGGCTCATCATACTTCTGTATTACAATGAAATTTTAACAAACTGAAATATACCATTTTGGTCATAACAGCACCGTGTGAGGTGTGTTGCAAAGCCACCAGTCGGAAAACTACTGCCCCCAAACTGTTTTACGAATGGCTCCTCACCATCCAACCTTAGCCCCTCAGGCCAGGTCAGTTTGCAAGTTATCCGACTCCTTCAGAAACCGCACAGCACAACCCTAATTTGTTTTCTACCTTAGGGCGTAAGGTATAATCAAGATATAAGAAAGATTTAAAGAAATTTGGGAGATAGATGGGAAACAACATTTATTTAATTATGGAAATACTTATAATATGTATTACATTAAAACATCTGCTTTTGGTAGGAGACACACTTGTTTAGCCTCTCATATAGATGGGGCTTGACTCAAGAACACAAACCTGAAAATACACAACAATATTACAATCGGTTACAAAAGAAAGAAAAAAAGAAAGAAAGAAATTAACCAAACTATTAAAGTTGAAAGATTGCAAAGCTTGGAGACTACAATTTTTATTCTCAGAAAACTATGGAGAATTTTCGATGTCCTTAGCTTCCTGAATGAGTACCTTTATATATGCATGAATCCGGACTTCAACATCAGATTCTAAATCTTGATAATTATTGAGTGCGCCCGCGAGTGCACCTTTACTTTTCTTGTGTCTGGCATCTTTGTTTGAATGTGCCAACTTTTCTTGTAAGTTGTCCATCATTTTTGTCTGAGCGCGTTGAATAGTTACTGCACTATCTTTTAATGGTCCATGCCGTTTCCTTTGTCGGGGAATCTTTACATTATTTATTTTTGTGGTCCCCGAGCTTTAGGAAAACGGGCTCTCTTGTCAGTAGGTCTTTTGTCTTTTCTTGCTTCTAATCTGTCGGATTTGGATCGGAATCCTTTCCCGAACTCTGGTTATTTTTGCGCCATGCATGCTTGGCAAATTCGATCTATCCATCGGCCAATGTGTGCCATGTTGAAAATTTCCAGTAAGTTTCATTTTCCGCCGGAATCTTGTTTTCCCGAAGAATTCTCCTCTTTGTTTCAAAGAGTTCTTCGACAAATCTCGTTGATGTTCCTGTCATGGAATGTTCCTGTCATGGAATTCATCATGAAAGTACCGTTGGCTGAATTCTGAAAGAATTTAAATGAGTATTTGACTTTGTCCATCTCAGTTAGACAAACCCAAATACCCCATGCACGTTTGGTTGAAACTTCATCTTCTGTGACAGTCCCAGCCAAAACTGGTACGCCTTCTGGTAGCACCATTTTTATATTTTTTAAGGCGTTCCCATCTGGTTATCTAAGCTTGATTAAATGAAAAGCTTCAATGAAGCCCTTCTTCGTTGGTTCTGAAGAACAATGAAAAAATACAACTCCAAAATATCTCATCTGGCCAAATGTGGATTATTGTCTCATGTCTCGTGAACAGCTTCTCTGATCCACTTTGATATTTTGAGATTTCAAAGAATGCTGGTGCAACAGTATAAACCGAAGCCAGAGCTTCGAAAATATACCATTTCTGAACTTCGTTGGATGGCTATCTGGTTTCATCCAAACTGGAGATATCAACAATAGTTTTGTCTGGGTTGTACCCCGTCTGGTAATTAGTTTTTCACAAGTGCTTTGGTAATCCTGCATAGTCGAGGAAACTAAATCATCATTAATTTGAACCTTAGAATTGCCAGTCATTGGCCTAAGGTTCAACTCCCTCTTTTACCCAGAGGTGCTGGGTTGACTTGAAGGTTCAGGTTGTGATGACACCTGACCCTCAACATTCGCTACAGCTTGTACATCTTCAAGGAATGCATCATATGCAACACTCGTGATAGGGGTACTTGAATCCCTTTTCTCTGGGTTAGATGAGCCCCAATTTCTAAAAACTCCTTTTTGCATCGTTGAGATGCAGCCTGGAGGATGGGCCCTTTCAAGACTTGAAACAAACATTCTTGGTCCCGAAAGCAAGCTCGTATATGATCAGTAACAAGTTCCTGATCTGCTCGTTGAAGCCGTCATGTGACCTCTGCATTGAGACAAAGAGTCCCAAAATCTCGATCAAGGATCTCTAGGTTTTCCCTGAGATGCCTCAGCCTCTTGAGGGTATCATTAGCAATGTGTCCCTCCATCTCGTGTTAAGAAATCTGCAAGAACATTTTTATCATATTTTATAATGACAATATCATAATCATATTATTGGCATTCTGCTTGCCATCTTAAAAATCTAGCATTTTTCTGGTTTTGATTCAATTTTATTTTTTAGAAAAGACTTAAAGTTTGTCTTATCTATTTCAAGATAAATATTTTTGCTAGTAAAAATAATGGCCATCTTTAAAGGCCTTTCGAATTGCAAAGAATTCTTTTTTGTCGATATGTCATCTGATAGCTTCGCTGTCTATGAAGAGACCGCTACAGTATCTGCATGTCATTTCTCTGTCTGGTGTGACTTTTCATGAGAACTGTTGCCCACCAATGATCACTGGCATCTGTGTATAACACCAGATCATTCTCGTCATTTGGGATTGCAAGCTTTGGTAGTTGCTTGCAAACTTCTTTTAGCTGTTTGACAGCTTGTCGATGGTCTTCGTTCCACTCAAATTTAATATCCTTTTTGAGTAACTGACTGAACACCTTCCTGTGGTTTTCCATGTTGTTAATGAACATTCCAGCAAAATTAACAACTCCCAGAAAACTCTGATGCTGCTATAAATCCTTGAGATCATCTGGATAACCATGCACCTTCTCAACAATATGGTTTGAAGGATGATTCCAGATTCATCAATTTCGATTCCAAGAAACTCGATTTGTCTAGTAGCAATTACTGACTTCCTTTCATATAGCACTAATCCTTCCTTGTAGCAAACATCTGAAAAGATTTTCAAATATGTAAGATGCTCTTTCATGTTTCTTGGCGCAATAAGGATGTCGTCAATATACACGAACATGAAACTGAAGTAATCTTTGAAAAAATTATCCATTTTTCTTTGAAATATCTAGGGAGCGTTTGCCAATCCCATTGGCATGACATTCCAGATATAATGTCATTGTGGTGTGGAGAATGCTTTAAACTTTCTGCGTGCTTCCTCCATTTTAATCTGGTAAAATCCAGACTTACAATCAAATTTGGAAAACACTTTGGCATTCTTGATGCTGTTTACCAAATGTTCTCTGCTCGGGATAAAGTATCCATCGAAATCCAAGATGTTGTTGATTCTTTTGTAGTTGACTACTAACCTTGGCTTTCCTTGATAGGGTTGAATATTACGCGTTTTTATGCTATGATATGTATATGTTTTCGTGTTGATTCTTGGATTATTTTACGGTTTATGGTATATATTTCTCTATTTCAGGAATCAATGTTGAAATGTAGGGAAATGTGAAGAAATCGAGCTAAAATGATGAAAGAATGAATAAAGTTGATGAAAAGAGGAAAAACCGATATCCAAGACATATGTTGCTCCTTTCTCCTCAAATTACTATATGTTCGAGCCAAGTTTTGGAAATGTGGTCCATATAAAGGTTGTAGAACTTTCTCTTATCTTCGTGTGGACAGCTGAGTCATCAAATTTGGAGTTTGTATGAGAAAGTTACGGCCAAAATACGAAACTCGCCAGAAGCTGAAAAAGGCAAAGAAAAACATTCTGGTCTTGCCGATCGATCAAGCAAGCATTGCCGATCGATCGAGCAAGGCTGAAAAAGCCACGAAATTCTTACTGTGAAGCTTGATCGATCGGCCGCTTTGTCCCGATCGATTGGCCGAAGGAATTTTCAGAAAAATAAATTCCTTGTAGAGTTTGGGTCCAACAAGGAAGTTTTTGATTCTTTCCCCTATATATATTATATACGAAAATTACAACCCAAATCAGACTTTTAACCTAGGAATAGCCTCCACACCTCCATACTCCACATCACCTTCATCCATCTTCACCTATTCATCCTAGGAATTGGAACAACCCAACAAGGCGATAAAAAGAGACGATCGAGAAGGAAGCAAGAGAAGGAGCAAGGATCTACGAACGAAGTCGACATCGGGAGTTTATTCTTGTCTTTTAATATTAGTTTTGATTTGTGTTGATTTACTATGTTGAACTAATTTATTTATCGAGGCTAGGCGAACCTTTGTTATGAACCTTCGATTTGATGATTTAATGATTGAATTCTTATAGTTCTTTGCGTATGTTTTATGTTCTTAATGCTTTTATTAGAGGATTGATCATTTTTGAATGATGTTAGTATCGTAATTGAGATCGAGAGATGATATTATGATACGGAATTAATAACTCATACCATGGATTTCAGACCGAGATCGAGAGATGACGCCAAATACATGCGTGATAGCCATAGATATCTAGTAATTGAAAGCTAGGAGTTTTCATGGATCTTATGCAATATTGAATTGTTAAAAGAGTGCACGAGAGTGACTTACTGCAATTTGATATTAGGTTTAATATAGCTCGAGAGAGTATATTAGATAAATTTGGAGAACTCGTCACCTTAGAAATATTTGATTATTCAATCGAGAATTGTAGTGGAGTGCATTGGTGAGCCAAAGTCTCGATAATATTCTCTAGTGGATTTTTCTCGTTTACTTTTATTGACTTGGTTGGATTAGTAGTTTATTTTAATTAATTAGTCGTTAATTATAAATTAATTATCATAGGTTAAATATAGTTAAAAGACATCTTATTTGGTACTAGCTTGTTAGTCCCTGTGGGTTCGACAATCCGTATTCTTCCTATCCGTGCACTTGCGGTCTAATCTGACCTGGGCACAATTGATTTCCGAGTTATTGAAGCAATTTGTCACTGGAACGAAGCTGGACACTGATGAAATCATTGATGTTCCAATCCAGACATATGGTCAAAAGCTGGGAGAGACGGAGGAAGTGGTTACGGAAGAGCTGGATGCATTTGAAGGCACGGAACTCGAAGAACGGTTGAGAACCGAGCCGCCTGAAAAATTTCATGCTGAAAGTGATAAAGAAGAAAATAAAACACCAGAGGTTGAATCGCTTATGCAGGAATTGTTGATGGGAATTAACGCAAAGCAGCATGACATTGGCAAATGTCTTGCGTTGCAGTGGGAAGCTGGGATGGGCTTCAATGTCGGCTGTTAAAAATGGTGATGACCCAGCATATTGGGCTGGGGGTTTGGGTACCCCAGAGTGGGCCGGGGCTATAGGAGAGTATTTGGGATATATTGTTAATTGGACTCAAATAAATAAGATGAGTCAACCAAATCAAGGGTTTACGCCTACCATCTTACATCGCACAAGGAAGAGAGATCTGGGCAGTAGCAGGAACGATGCCGGTGGGACGGCCGCCTGTGGGACAGCATCCGGTGGGGCGGCCACTTGTGGAACGGCATCCGATGGGGTGGCTGCAGCATATTTTGGAATTGATTTTGGATCTTTACAATTGAGGATTCTCCCTTTATTCTTCATATGGGTGATAGCATGGTCTATGTTTGTTTTCCCATTCTGGAAACATAAAAGCTCGGCCCTCTTAGCTAATTGTAGTGGGTTTCCGACAGCCGAAAGTGGGTCTGAAGGATGGCAGGAGTTTTACAGCAAGGAGGAACAACTTCGAACAATGCAGACAGAGGCGAAGGTGAAGGGAAGCACAGGTGGCGGTGGCGGAGAGGGAGTTGGAGAGCAGCTGGAGAAATTACTCGCAGAGGCCAGTGCTTTTGGTATACAGATAGTTGCTCCACTGGTAAGCGTTCTTGTCTGCAGGAGTGAATTTAGAAAAGAATTTGCAGCAAGGTATGAATTTGCAGCAAGGTATGTTTATGCTCATAGTGGAGTAACTTCTCTATTAAAGATGGGTGGTCATAATGCTGCAGGTGGATATGAATTGGTTGGTTTGGTATATGAGGTGTTGAAAAATCTTGTCAGGGTTGAAGAATTGGTTGGTTTGGTATATGAGGTGTTGAAAAATCTTGTCAGGGTTGAAGAAATTAAGAGGATTATGATAGAGGAAGGGGCCCAAGAAGGGTTTCAAAATTTCTTTATGAAATTGAATGACTGTTTCTTTTTGCTCTCTCGAAATAGAATTTTAGCTAGTCAAGATGTGAATTGGATAGAAAGAATTCAGGGTGTTAAAGTTGTTGCTGTGCTTGTCCTTGTATTGACTCAATTATCTGTTTTCATGGAACAAAGGGCCGTTCCGATAATTACTGGAGATGTACAAGATGCAAATAAGATGTGGGATAGAGGAAGAACGCTACTAATTTTATTGGGTATAATCAAGTGGAAGAAATTAAAACACTTAAAGTCAGCCTTGAGGACAAGGCTGATTTCAAGAGGGCGGTATTGTTACGGGAAGAAGTTCAAAAAATTAATAAGCCCAATCAATGACACCAATCCATGACAATGATGGGCCATTCTGGAGGCCCAAGGAAAGAGGGAAGAAAACGTGAAAAGAGGGGGGTAGTTAGTGTTGGGAGGGAAAAACAGAATAAAAGAGAGGGGTTAGTGGGTAGTTTTGCATTCCAGATTTTTTTTGAAATTGTATACAAGCTTATGCTTGGGACAAGCTTTGTCTTGGAGGCAAGGAGGAGTCTCTCCTTGAGTGTGTGTGTGTGTTTTGCTTTGTAACTGGTGTAGTTACCTTTCCTTTTCCAGATTGCAATTGAATATTTATGAGTTTGATTATTGTGCTGTCATTTGTCATTATAGTTCCTTGGGTTCTGTCCATTCTAGCTTATTAGGAATTTTAGATCTTATGAGCGAATGATTCTCGTGTGTTCCAAACTTATGCAAGGAGCACGAGTACGTGGCCCTTGCCCACTATAACCTTTAGTGTAGGCTGTGATAACCATTGGCTGAAGGCGGGCTCTGGCCATAGTTGTTCATTTGAGTAAACCCTGATCGTTCCATCAGGGCGGAACTTAATTTTCCCAGTCAGGGCTGACCTTTACTTTCATAGTAGTCAGGGCGGACCTTAACTTTCATAGTAGTCAGGGCGGACCTTAACTTTCATAGTCAGGGCGAACCTTAACTTTTATAGTAGTCAGGGCGGACCTTAACTTTCATAGTCAGGGCGGACCTTAACTTTCATAGTCATGACGGACCTTAACTTTTATAGTAGTCAGGGCAGACCTTGCCCCGACCTTAACTTTCATAGTCATGGAGGACTTAACTTTTATAGTAGTCAGGGCGGACCTTAACTTTTATAGTAGTCAGGGCGGACCTTAACTTTCATAGTCAGGGCGGACCTTAACTTTTATTGTAGTCAGGGCGGACCTTAACTTTCATAGTAGTCAGGGCGGACCTTAACTTTTATAGTAGTCAGGGCGGACCTTAACTTTCATAGTCAGGGCGGACCTTAACTTATCTCCTCATCTAGTGTGTCTGGGCTGACCATAGCCACACATGTCTGGGCGGACCATGACATATCTCATCATCTCAACTCCAACATTCACACACCACTCCCAAACCTCCATACCACTACACCACATCCGAATAAGTTAATCAAAAATCCGGATCAAATAAAGATCAAAAGCTGATGAATAAGGCCTTACTGCGAGATCGCATGCCTGAGCTGATATAATAGGGGCTTACCGCGAGATTGCATGCCCGAGCTGTCATAATAGGGGCTTACTGCGAAAGTGCATGCCCGATTTGTAGTAATAGGGCATTATTGCTAGATTGCAAGCCCGGACTGATCTCCTGATGTGGGCTTACTGCGAGATTGTATGCCCGATCTGATCTCCTGATGTGGGGCTTACTGCGAGATTGCATGCCCGATCTGATCTCCTGATGTGAGGCTTACTGCGAGATTGCATGCCCGAGCTGGCGTGAGAGGGGCTTACTGCTAGATTGCATGCCCGAGCTGTAATGCACTGAGTTGACCTGAAAGAGTGATAGTGCAACACCATATATATGAACTTTGAAATAGTAGCTTAAAAAGAAATAACCGTAATGGCATGTAAATCGAGGGTCAAAGTTGAGGTTGATTGCTGAGGTCTAGCTGATGGCGGAGTCCTAGACCGAAGTAGCCAAGGCCGAACTGAGGCCTTAGGTTGAGCTGATCTTGAGGACGAGGCGAGTTGATCTTGAGGCCGAGGCCGAGCTGAGGTCAAGCTGATAGCACACGAGGCCGAGCTGAGTCTGATGACCCAAGTCCGGATGAATAAGATTCATATGGCACCACGTTGTGACTGGAGTTGGCCTGATGTGTCAAGCCAGATGGCCCAAATAGCATAGATGACAATTCAAGAATATGCGAGATGCTCACAGCCAAATATAGCATGTCCCGAGCTATCCCTATCCGTCCGCAAGATTTCTAGTTCTCAACAACCAGCCACTTGCTTAACTAAGTCATCGAACTCTGATAAAATCTTGAACTTACGAAACTCACTTCTACCATAAAGAATAGCTTCCTCTAGCTTTCCACCTCGATCAAGGTCAACACATGTTTGACAACATAGCAATAAGTATATAATCGATGCATCATCATGAAGTGTGGAGTCTGTCACTTCTACGTGCTCTTCAAGATAATCCCGAGTATCATATTAGCCTGGTATGCAGTTGGGCTTAAGTACCTACCTGCCTCCACATTTTCCTTTATTTGTGCAAGCCACTTGGGTATCAACCCTTTTGTTTTCCTTCTATTTTCTCAATTCTCATAAACTCACTCCCTACGTATTGAATTCAATTCTGCCTTTGAATCGAGTTGTCAATAGTGAAGCGAATCACAAATAAAGACAAGTTTAGACAAGAGATTATAATTATATCACCGTATATATCGGGGTGATGACAGTGCCCATATGACAATCCAACTAGAAACCGTAAAGTCTTGCGCCGGAGCATCCATAATCATTTTCAAAGAGCCAAAAAGAGCACGAGAAGAATTGGCTTGCAGACTTGCTCATTCCAAATGATGTTAGCACTTTAGTCTATGTACAAACAATAACACTTCTACTTTATGAAATAGCAGTGACGATTGACTAGGAGCAAATGAAAATATTATAGGGGGTATTTGTTGAGTGGTAGGAAACGGCGGCGTTGATAATGGTGGAACTATTAAGGAGCTCGAAGAAGGTGAAGCCGCAACACCGAGAGATGATTAACTCAGACAAAACATCAAATATAGAAGATACAAAGTTATGAGCATCAGATTTAGGCGGCAAGCAGTTGAAGAAACAAGCCACTGTAGGCACCAAACCACACAAAAGGTGGAGAAATCGGGATGAAAATAGCAACCCTGTACCACCGCCCAAAAATCGCACCTCCTCAACCGCTGCACAAAATCCTAATCGTCGCCCAGGAATGATGAACCCTCGCTAGCAAACAAAATGGCGCGCCACCGCCTGGACAAACAAAACCGCACCAGTCCCGCCACCTCAAGCCCCTGAGCACACTGCAATAGCAGTTGCGTGAACCTCACTAGTCGACCAGAGCTACCAAATGCGAAGCCTCGAACACCCCGCTGCAACACCCACCTGCTATAGTTTCCAGAGCTGTCCATGGAAACTCATATTCCAGAGCTACCGCCCGAATTTGAGTATATACTCAAAGCCAAATTTCTAGGCCTCGTTGTCTGCTTCTATCCTCGTCCCCTTGAATTCAGGAGAATAGAGTGTCTCATCAACTGCATCCTCCGGGTTCCTCAGCCGCGATGGACAGAGCTGAAGACTGGGTTGTGGGCATGGTTCACCGTCGCGGTCGCGGAAAGGCCGGAACGGCTGTTCCGTAACGGGAAAGTTGGTGGCCGAGCCAAAGTTCCGGACTGAAACGTAGGTTGTTGTGGATAGGCGTTACGAAAGCGTAACACGACGATTTAACGGTGGCGCGGGTAGTGGAAACGGCGGAACGGACGCGGCGCGGAACGGTATGAATTCATTGATGTGGTTATGATCATATTTTTTTAATATTTTTGTGTTATAGCATATTTTCTCAATCCAGTACTCCAATATTCTGGAACCTGCGTTTATAACGAAGAAGTTAAATGAGGATTAAAGACAGTGATAAGAGACTTGAACCTGATTTAAACGCACAAGCTTCAGCAATCAGTGATGTACATTTTTTATAAATTTTTGACAATATATTTCACATAAATATACAATCATTTTTATTTAATATGTTTTATAGACTAAATTATTCACGGAACGAATTGGATAGTTTGGGTCTCCACTTGCAAAGATGGCCATTAAAAAGTCTTCCAGGTTTGAACTTCTTTATATTATTTTTTCATGAATCTTAAAGATACATTATATATCATACTTTTCTTCTCAGCGGAATGGTGGAATGATTATGGTGAAGAAGCTCCCCACTTGAAAAAAATTACAAGTAAACATTTGATGTATATTGAGCATAAAATTTATATTTTATTAATGTGTATATTTAAAATATAACTTATTTTTTCAAAATAATCTATTTACATGTTCATTTCGATTTACATATTTTTAAATATTTGTTCAAAATATTCAATTTTTTATTTTTAATATTATTTTTAAAAAATCCGCGCCGTGACCGTTCCGTGAAATCTCATTGGAACTGGAACAATGACCTCCGTTCCGGAAACCGTTCCCGCGACGGTGAACCATGGTTGTGGAGGTGAAAACCAGGGAGAAGAGAGCTGAGAGTTCCCTCGTAAATTGCCCTAAAAAATCGACGTCTTAGCTCGATTTCCCACAGACGGCGCCAATTGTTACCTCATTTTTTGGTTCGATTTTGTAACAATGAATTTGTATGCAAAAAATAAATAGACATCGAGATTTTTTACGTGAAAACCCCGAGAAGAAAAACCAGGGGATCTAATCCAGTTTTAATCTTCACTATAATCGAGTCTCCCTTTACAATGTGCTTTCCTACCATAAATAAGCCAAGATTCTGCTGGAAAGAAGGGAAGGAGGCGCCCAAAAAATCCCCCCCCCCATAACCTACTCTTTTTGGCCTTTATCACCTTTAATGGGCTTTACATTCAAGGCTTTTAATTAGGGTTAAGGGAAATGGGTTATATAAATATGGGAATGGGCATAGGTTAATGTCCAAGATAAATGAACCCTTGTATCTTGTCAGATCTGGTCAAGCCATAGAATTCGGGTCCAAACCACACCGGGACAATTATCAGGTATCAAATAACAATAATAATATTAATAATAAATCAATATGGGAGTAGAATGAGATTTATTGACTTCCATCCATGCATGCCTTAGAATTCTACCATATAGCTGCTTATATTGTAGTTGTCGTTGAGCGCAGCATTAAAGAACCTAAATAGCTTAGGGTTGGGTTCGGGGACAACACAAGGGAAGAGTGATGTCATCGGGTCAAAGTGCCTCCAATTATTATACTATACTTTTTATAAATGAATGTCCGATAAAGTACAATCTTTATTATATAATAATAATTTTGACATAAAAATGGGCTTGGCTAATGTTATTCTTGAAATTAAAATCCACAAGACTCTAGAGCAATTGATTCTGAGTTTACATGGATAATATTTTAGAGAAATCCGGCAAAGAATACTATATAATGGTAGAATTTCTATAGACCCCCAATCAACAAATGTATAAAAATTCCTGAATTTGTGAATTGACTCAATTGGAGTACTCAAGAATAAGAATTTTTTTATGTAACTCTTAACGACGGTGTCTTTATAGATGACATCAAGCAGCACGTGTCGTTTGATGTCGTCCCAATGCCATCATTTTAAGAGCGACATCAAAAAAATCTAAGATTTATTGAAAGTTGGATGTACTAAAAAAGTTGCACAAGATCAGATTTAGGTATTAGGAGTAAAAAAAATACACTGACCAATCGGGTTCTGAACACTCCAATATGAGAGTCTCGTTAAACAACAAGCACATGTAATCCAACTTGCAAGCCCACAAATAGACAAGAGAACTACCTGTAATTCGTTCACCAGTCGACGTCTCTGCATCCTGGCACACATGATATTTTCTTTTTTCCTAATTTATTACTTGTACAATAAATAAGCCTAAAATCTTCCAAAAATCTTCCATTGTTATACAACCATTAAGATCTGACCACAGTTCAAAAGCGCCGGTCGACGGTTCAAAAAATCTCGATCCTTAACATTAACCTTCCTGGACGGTTTCGTTTACGGTCAACCAACTGTTATAGATACGGTTTTAAATTTAAAATATAAAAAAAAATTAAAATAAACCCTTGAATCACCGGTTAAACTCCTAGTACTATACTCTTGCCGTTATTCCTTTAATCTGTCCCCCTTGAAGTCTCGCTCTCGCTAGACGAAACCTCTTATGTCCTGTTAATGCACTAGTTTTCTATGTTAGGTTTTTGTGGTGTTTTTCTTTACTGGTATTTATGTCTTTTGATGTAATCGCCACGTTGGCTTTCGTTTAGTAAATATATTATCTTATTAAAAAAAATTAATACAAACAGCTCAGCCACAAAAATAGAGCTGTTAATAGTAACGGTGAGCAATAAGTTATCCTCACAGCAGCCATAAAATGCCAAAGAGTATATACTTTACAGGATACAACCTTCTTAGACACCCACATAGATTTGCCTAAACTCCTAGCAATACAACAATCACAGTTGTTTACAATGTGTTCTTACAACACTGACACAAAATATAAATCTTTGATCTTCGAGTATTTTGAGCAGCAGACTCAGTAGGCTTTGATCTTCTAGATCACAATAATGTGTTTATGCTGCTCTTGCAAAACTTCAGGATGTTTTAATATGCGTTTCAAAAGCTTTGCTTGGATTTGTATGAAGTTGGTTTCTGACTTCGAAATATTGATATTGTTGTTAAAGCTTTCTTCATTATTCACTTTGAAGTATTTATAGGCATACCAGTCTAACGACAACTATTCTTCAATTGGAAAAATTTGCTTAAAATCATCTTCCTGATTTTCTTCCAAATTCTTTTTGTCTTCTTTCTGATTCCGTTAATCAACGGCTAGTTCAATCTGACACTATTGGTGGCGCTGATATGGTAATGTGACGCTCTGTTGTACATTTGTCAGAGTGAGCCTGTACATGTTTTGTCTTGTTACCTTATACATCTACTGACTTCTCCTTGACTGTATATCTACTGGTCATCATTAGTTACTTAGTCTGCTGGACTAAGGTCATCTAGTATCTTCTTAGACGTCTGCTGGTATCTCTTATGTATTAGCACATTTCACTGAGATACCCTTGTTCCAGTAGACGTTCATTCGCTGCATCCGGTAGATGACAACTCTTAGTCTTCGGACACAGTAAATGTCTTCACGCTCGGTAGATGTCCTTACACCCAGTAGATGTCTTTACACCCAGTAGATGTCTTTAACTTTCAGTATACGGTGGACCTTTGTAGAGTTAGTCAACATTCTCTTTATCAGTATGATTTGATGCAGTAGATACGTAAAGCAGTAGATGTTTGCGATCAGCAAAACTTAAAAATATTTTTCCAACATATAACAAGTTATATTCTTGAACAACTTGGAGTCATGTCTGCTTTTCGCACTACTATTATATCAAAATTGTTGTGATTCAAGTCCAAGAATGTCAAATTAAATCACATAGTAAGTTCTTCAGTTCTATGATGATCATTATGTAGCCAATATACGAATTCAATTGTATATGGGGAACCACCATGCGAACACATTCAAGAACAAATAAAACAATAGAAACACGATGTTTATGTGGTTCAATCTTGAATGACCTACATCCACGAGAAGGAGGGGTATCTCTTTATTGAAGCAATTGAATCGTACTCGAATATTTTACATTCACACATGTTTCTCCTCACAATCTCTCTATGTAAACTATACAATGCAAGAGCAGATTCTTTCAGAAACAAGTTCGATCTCTCAAGTCACTTTCTTGAAGAAGATGATCAAATACATCTCTTAATCTCTCAAGTGGCTTTTGATGTGCAGAGCTTGAATGTCAGTTGTACACTTCTAGACCTTCTTTCCTTTATTTATACATCCGTCCATCCAGGCAGCAACTTCTACAACTCCAAGTTTTAATTGCCTCTTCTAACTTAACCAGTTAAAATATAATGGTCAAAATCGGATTCAATTATTGACTGCCCCTATTGAAAATAGGATTGACTATCGATTCTGAAGGAATCAGAGCTACATCTCTTTTCCATTTTCATTCAAGAGTTCTTATGTTTGTTTAATAAAAATCAATATTACAAATGATACAATACACAAAATTTACTTACAATTATTTTTAATATTATTAATCATTTAGTCCTTAATATATAGTAATAATGCGTAACAAATAATTTCAATGGTGTATTTTTGAAAATATATTTGATGTACCAAAATTAGTTAATTCTTGGTACTTAACATATGGTAAGTGACTCTAATATTATTTAAATTTATTAGAAGGGTATATTTTCGAAAATAAAATCAATAAAAGTAATATCATTTTAATATATATATATATATATTATATAAGTATTATTATTTTTGATGTATTGAAGTCAGCTTCAAAATTAATCCTCAATAAATTACAAAGTTAGGTAAATGGCTAACTAGTAGTTTCATTTTTCTTCCGATAAGCTTTACATAGCTTCCACTTTATAGTTGACATTCTATTAAATTTTCATAGCTTTATAAAATCTTTTATTTACATTTATTATTAATTATAAGGGTAAATTGCAATAATGAATTCATCGAATAAAAATATTTACAATACTAGTCTCAAATTTTTAGTGGTCACAATACCATTTTCTTGTTAAAAAAGAACGAAGCAGACATGTTTGTCCAGATTTGGACATGTGTCGGCATGCAAAGCTTTATTCTCTGGGACGAACGTAAGTAAGCTGCCTCCCTCAAAAAACAATTTTTTTTCATTACCTTCATATTTTTAATTACATTTTGTTCCCAAAAATTACATTTTGACCCCTTCAATTTTTCCACTTCATTTTTTATGTTATTGTTTTTTACCCACTGAACAAAAGTTCTAGATTCGTTCATGTTTGTTTTTGAACTGATATATGTCATGCACAAGTCTTTTTTATTTTTTATTTAACAAAACATGCTTTTATGACTACTTTTGCTATAAAAAAAACAATTTATGTATGATTATATTTGTTTAGGATATTTATATGAGATAATTTTTTGTTAAAAAACAATTGTTTTTAGATTATATTTATAAATATCATCATTCTTCCTCTTATTCTTAAATCATATAAAAAATATTTCAGATTAAAATTGTTTTTAAAAAAAAGATATTATTGACATAGAAATGTTATTGACTATTCATAGAATAATATCTATGTGATAGATTCAATCATTCAACATAAAATATATTCTCGATATTAAATGAGAAAACACACATATACACTATCAATTGGGTAACAAAAACAAATCGTTAATATATATGAAAGATGAGAAGTCGCCTAGTACACTCATTTCCAAAATGGTTTTCAAAACCCGAAGCTGGGAATGATGCCTTTCATTGAGAATTTTCAACAATTGTTTTGCGTAACACTCAAAGGTCACATTCCTCCAGATTTGTCCTCGAAGAACACATAATCAATCTGTTAAACTCAGAGACTTGCAGTCGCAACAAGTATCTATTCTCTCTTTCCTCTCAATTCACTCGCTTCCGGAGTAGAACATTTGCGGCAAAGCTGTACATCAGGTGACCGCAGTTCTGAATTTGCTTTTTTTTTTTGCTGAAGTTTAGAATCGATGGTGGTTTCGCTGATCTGCTGTTTGATTACCTGCTGGGTGTTGTTTTTGTGCACGATGCAGCCGCAGACTGATTGTCTTTTAATTGTTTATTTTTGGTTTTCTTTCTAATATTTGTTTATGCAACTTGATGCTTTTCAGATGTGGCGATGTTTAAGTTGCTTGTTTGTGTGTTTATTTGAGAAAATTGTTCCTTCGGTTCAAGTGGTGATAATTGGAGTGAGCTCGTGAAGAGATTTCTTGATTGTAATCTTAGTTCTGATTGGATGCACGACTTTGGTTTTTGATATGTTGACTCATTTGAAGAATCCTGTTTGATTCTTGCGGTGATAGTTATACTTGAATTTGGAGTTGAATTGGTAGTGTTTGATGAAACATCTTTGGTGAGCATGTTTGAATTATGAGAAAATTTGAGTCTGCTAATTGAATAATCCGGTAGGATTACAGATATCTTTTTAAAAAGAATTGATTGAATCGAATTGGTTTTCTTGCTAATAATTCTCAATGCCCAAAGTAATTCTCAATGCCCAAAGGGAATGCGCGGATGCAGTAAATTTAGTAAGGGGGTAAAAAATATTAAAATAAAAAATGAGGGCAAAAAACATTTTAGGGGGGCAAACTACAATTTTTAGGGGTAGTTAGAGTTTGAAACCTAAGAAAAATGTCACTTGGTGTGGAATCGTAGCTCAATATGTTTTTTAACTTTCTTCAAAAATCAAGATGCATTTTACATTATACTTTCCTTGTTTGCTGGTCAATTGCATTTCAATTTGTATTCAACATCTACTCGTTTTCTTAGTATACTTGACCTTCTGTTATCATTACTCCCTTAAACTCAGTTAACACCTAGAGACTTGTTTTGCAGTAATGTGCATGTAAAGTTTTGATATGAGCAAAAAGCATTTCCTGCCCCGGAGCTGACATATTTAGAAATATATGGACCTTTTTAAGCAGTTGAAGAAAATGTATTCTGGAAGCAAGGATGACCGCAAAGTGGGTCTTGATGCAGCTGCTTGGATGTTCAACATAGTTACTTCTGTTGGAATTATAATGGTCAATAAAGCTTTGATGGCTACATATGGTTTTACTTTTGGTATGTTAGTAATGCCTACCCATGGATAAATCCTCGATGCCCACATATTTTATTACTTTTGTTGAATTAGTCTATCCTTTACTCTTCCTGAACTTATGTTGCATTACATGTTACATTTCATATGACATTATGCGCAGGGATTTAAAGTTTTTTTTTAACTGTTATATATGATAAATATCCATTAGGCATGCATCTGACCTAATGTAAAAAGACATTTAACAAAAACTGCGAATTTGACTGGAATCTGTTGTTGAAATTTGCAGCCCACCATAACATGTAATGCATCGATATGGTTTCTTCATTTAATTATCTTTTTATTTTTCAGCTACAACTTTAACCGGCCTACATTTTGCTGCCACTACCTTGATGACTCTCATACTCAAGAGGCTTGGCTATATCGGGAGTTCTTCTCTTCCAGTGACTGATCTTCTGAAGTTTGTTTTATGTGCAAATTTCTCTATTGTTGGCATGAACGTGAGTTTGATGTGGAATTCAGTAGGATTCTATCAGGTTAGTGCTGCAGTTAAATCAGAGTTTACTGTCACTGAAAATATTCATGATTACAAAATGTTCTGCCCAATTCTTGATGTGCCAGATCGCAAAACTCAGCATGATCCCTATGTCATGTTTTCTTGAAGTTGTATTGGACAATGTGCGGTATTCAAGGGACACCAAGCTTAGCATATCAGTTGTTCTATTGGGTGTTTCCATATGTACTGTTACTGATGTTAGTGTGAATGCCAAGGGGTTTATTGCTGCATTTATTGCCGTTTGGAGCACTTCGTTGCAGCAGTATGTAAGTTTTCTCTCCATCTATGACTCTATCAAATGATATTGATCAAGAAACCTTGTGGCTTAATGCTATTGGGGTGATCTATGATTTTAATTGTGTTTTAAGTTTGAGGTTGGTGGGTGGTGTAAACAAAAATTTTGAGTGGGAGGCTACTTACATCCTTAAACTTTTATAATTTTCAGTTCGGGGGTGACTTGCTGGTTTCATTCCTACTGCTTATATGCAGACTGGAATGATGGTTTGGGAGTAATCATTAAATATTAGTGTATTACGTTTCTGTTAAGCACGGCCTTTAAACATGAATTTTGCATCGTCTTTGATAGCTCATTAAGGATTTCTTAGTTGCTGAACTGTTGGAGTACTTATACATTTTAAACATGTTAAAGTGAATTTGGTGTAATACCAAGACCCATTGGAAAAATTGGTACGAACCTCTCTTGAAAATGGGAGGCGTGGGTTCCATTCCATGTCATTACCAAACCCTTCCCCCAAAATGTTTATATATATATATATATATATATATATATATATATATATATATATATATAGAGAGAGAGAGAGAGAGAGAGAGAGAGAGAGAGAGAGACTTCTAGTGCTTTCTGCAAACTGACAGTGATTGATTCTATTCTTTCGTTTCTCATGCATCTGCAGTATGTCCATTTTCTACAAAGGAAGCATGGAATTGGTTCTTTCGATTTATTAGGGCATACTGCTCCACCTCAAGCAGCATCACTGCTTTTGGTAGGGCCTTTGATGGATTACTGGTTGACAAACCTGAGGATTGATGCCTATCACTATACCTTAACTTCAACGGTAACCATTATAAGTACAATATGATCTATGCTTATGATGGCCCATAATGCCTACATTTTGTTCAGAGCATTTTATGAGTCTTTGAATCTATACTTTTCAGATGTTTATAACATTGTCATGTGCCATAGCAATAGGAACCAATCTGAGCCAATTCATATGCATAGGAAGATTCTCAGCTGTGACATTTCAAGTGTTAGGCCATATGAAGACCATTCTTGTACTGATATTAGGATTTGTTTTCTTTGGAAAAGAGGGACTTAATCTACATGTGGTTGTGGGAATGATGGTCGCTGTTGTGGGAATGATTTGGTATGGTCGTTGTTCGTCTCAACCTGGAGGCAAAGAACGGAACCACTCTCCGCCTAGCGATACATTGGAAGAAGAAATTGGGCTCGTAAAATCTAGTGAGGTTGAACAGAAGATCTAGCAACAAATCCCCAGAACAATGCCAGGAGGCGTTTTAACTGTTGGATGAAATCTATCGGAACAAAAGTTTTCTAGTCATTTTACTTACAGCACCACATTATTAGTGTCATAAGACCATGCATGTAAGGACCCCGTGCCCTTACTACTTGCTTAGTGTATTAATCATCACATAAGTGTTGCATGCTTTCATTGTATATAAGGGGAAAACACATATAACCTTGCCTAGCATAGCATAGCAATAAGAAAATTCCTTTAGACATTTCTTTTCATATTGTCTAGTTTTCCCCAATCTTAACCATTTATAAAGCATGCATCCTTATAATACACCCAAGTGCTCTCATATCATTTAGCAATTCTAATACCAATTGCATGCAACATAAAATGAAAGAGAGAAAGGCTCATGCATTTATATACAAACCATATACATGTATAATCGTGCTCACATGCGAGCATCATGAATGTATATATCCTTCAGGTGTATATAAAGTACCCTATACGATACCGTGCTCCATCAAGCCCTGGTACCTCACTCCTAGAAGTGTCTCCTATCAACAGCTCGAGCTCATCTCCAAGCCATCGATGTACCTGTTCCACCTGTCCCAACAGAGACAGCCCCCACATGGGTTGAGCATACCAAATCCACCATCCATAATCATAATAACATAATACATGGTTTACAAAAATGTAAATTTTGTGGAATATATGTGACTTCCTGGATGGCATCATCCTCATCCGGGCTTACCCTGTAATATCCTTGTTCTCAAAACAGACAAACTCATCAAATCTCAAATATCCAGTTAATCATTACATTGATTAACCATTGCCAATTTCAAATTAACAACATTTCATAACATCTTTCTTTATCTAGCAATTATCATAATTCTAGATATCATATTGAGATTTCCTTAACTTTCGATACCAGTTAATCACTTCTCTGATTAACTACGTCTCTGTTCCTATTCATTACCAATAGGGAATAAAATACAGATATCCTAGATATCTAATCAAATGCCACATTTTCCTTTCTTACATCAAAGTAGCGTCATACTAACGGTGTTCGCTCCGTAACGACCACACCCCATCATTTACTCGCTTCATAGCGGCACCATGCATTTCACCATGTGAATCAAAATAACGTGACCAAGTCCCGGTGCCATCATAGTAAAACATTTCATGTATATTAAATCATGCATCATACTTGTAAAACATCATTTAAGCTATGCTCGTACGCTAAACGTACCTTAAATCTTCGTAGTCCAAGCCAAACCTTGCTTGAGTTCCATGCCTCGAGAAACATGTGCTAAAACACATAAAGGACTCATAATTAACAAATGCATGCATTTACGTGCCCAAGCACGTTCACAACATACAACCATATCGTCAATCCTTGACGATTACTTAAAATAAAAGCCCATCGGCTAAGCATGCATAATACCCAAAAATATTTCATTTAAGAAGTTTGGCTAATAGTCGAAATCAATCGAGGATTACCATTTTATTCAAATTTGGCTCCAACCATTCACTTTTAAAAGCCTAGCATTCCTATTGGAATGTACACATTGCCCCGGAAACGGCCCACTTAAACCTCGATTCCAAAATCCCGACATTTTCCAACATTTTGAAAAAAAAAAACCACAACATGAGTCGGCGATCGATCGCCTATTTCATAGCGATCGATCGCCCACCTCCAGTAGGCAACCAGCGCCTCGAGGCGATCGATCGCCCATCAACGCGATCGATCGCTAACCAGCTCGCGATCGATCGCCTAAGCCATGCGATCGATCGCCTGCACTGTTCATCGTCTTCGAAGATTTGAGCAGCTCGTCACGATCGATCGCCTCTCCTTGGAGATCGATCGCCACCTGCAATTTTCCGGAAAACTCGAGTTCCCATGGTGTTTTTGACACCCAAACTCAAATCCAACACCCATACATCCTCCACATCTCAAATACACCATTTAAAACCAATAAAAGTCCCAAAAACTCAACATTTGACTTTTAACCAAAAATCCCAAACTTCATAACCGATATAAAACCCAACCAAACTCAACGATACAACTACCAAATCGAAGACAAAGGCGAGGGGAAGATGAATACCTGATCATCTTCGAGAAAACCGGCTCCTAACACGAGCTTCCGGCTACTTTGGTTGAAGGGGAAAAGAGGGGAAGGGTTTGGGGTTAATCGGGGAGAGAGAAAGGGGAGAGAAGGCGATGAGAGAGATGATTCCAGACATAATGACGGAATCTCGAGTCCATCTGGTATATATAGCAAAAATGCTCCGAAATACCAATACTTCCACCAATACATCATGATTCAATAACAATCATCTGTTTTCAAAACCTCTCTCTCTAACATCAAACCCCCATACTAGCCCGGCATAAGGCACCCCGGGCCCCGAGTGCCACCAAAAACCCAACTCATAGGTTTTTCATTGAAATGAGAATACAATCTCAACCTTTGGATCCAACGATCCCAAATACCGGATTTAAAATCCAATTGGTGACCCAGCACCACAATTAACTCATAATTGCTACGATGATAATCCATTGAGGGTTATTAATACTCCGGGATTAACACCAATAATCCCAGGACATCACAATTATTCCTCACTAATAAAATTTCGTCCTCGAAATTTGCACCGGTGTACTCTCGTAACACCAAGGCTACATAAACAACATGAAGCCGCAACATAGATTCTTGATCATATCAGAATTGCATTATCAAACGCGAGTATACTAAACCTCGTCCCAAGCTCTGAAACAGAGCAACCCTTCAAAATCAACATATCACCCAAGAGGCAACAACATACCTCGATATGGGTCATCCCAACAGTCAGTCTACTATGACTGCAAATCAACCCAAACGTACGACTGTGAATCGAACAGTTACCTTAGCTCTGACATAACTATCATGAATGCATCATGAATGACACCTCAACCGTGAGAACGTTGACTTCGTGTCAAACTCTGGAGTGGAATAGACTTCCAAATCCATCATAACTTCAAAGAGCGTCAGCACAACTCAACGCCAACCATCCAGAAGCAGCCAGTCAACTGTAACTGCTAGGGTTGAATCATCCCTGATTCTAACATAGACATCATTCAATGACATCTTCAACATTTAACTTACGGTGTCTAACATACATCGTTACAAGGGAAACCCTTAGTATACCACAGTATACACATACTAAATCTGGTTCCCGCTTTCCAAAACCGTCTCCAGTAGAGGGGCAGTTGCACTGCGACTCATACATCGACCGGATTGGCGGCACAAGGAGTGGGGTTGACGACTAGGGTCCCTTTTTTCCCTCAAATTTTATGTAGACTCCTATATTTTCCTTAGCTTCTAGACATCAAGTTTCTGACTCCACTAGTTAATTTTGTGTACAAGAAATCTATAAAGACAACAATTCATTGTGTTCCTCAGATGAACTCTACGAGTGAGTTGGTTATTGATGCTGAATGCAATGCAATTTGACTAGGCCTGTTGCACATCTACAGGTTCCATTTTGTGTGAATGGATGAGGAATTGCATATGAAGGTTTATGGTCTATATAAGGCTATCTATCTAGTATCCCATGGCCTTATTTAACAAGCTCGGGACTAGAGGAGCATTTTAGGAATTTGAGATCACCATCCTAATACCTTTAGGTTGTGCTTGCATTGATTGATTTAAATGATGGATTTCCAATTCCTTGATTTATTTCGATGGACGAAATTCAGTTGAATTACAAATCCACTTTATACCACAGGTAAGTAATTGAAGTAGTAGTTATGGATTTCAAATTAGGCAATATGAGTGTCATTTGAAATTTATTCATCAAATCTTTCCGCAAATCAATTCCGAGTTGGGCCCACTTCTATCTACTTACATGAGCTTCCAAGATATCGCCGTTCTAGAGTTGAGCTTACAATTCCTTTAATCATAATTATGACTTAATATTGGTGATCTTCGAAAGGATTGAAAAAGATAATTTTTCTCGTGGTTGAATACGCCTTCCTAGAAACCTAGACGAGCCATCTACAAAACAAATTTCGATTTCACGGTCAAAATTCGGTAAAGTCGCTTCGAACTTTGCCATAATAATCACGAATCATGATCAATACCCAGTGTGGCATTTTACATTTACTATCTATACTATAATAATTAGTTTTCTTATTAGGCTCAATAAAACTAGTCGGAGCCCTTTAAAATTTAATTGCCTTTGAATATTTGAAGTCCAGTATCAATTACCAAATCAATCCATTGATTACTTAATTAGTTGGAGGCAAGTAATAACCATGTTTTTTTCGGTCTTCCCTTTGCTCTCTTAAAATGACCAAAATCCATAAACTTCACTAAAAGCACGTGTGCATCTCTAGATCTACAGCACGTGATCTAACCTACTTAAGTTAATTTCTTACATATTTTGTTATATACAAAGCATTAGCTAAGTTAAATAATTAAAATAATAGCAGAGAAGAAGTAAAACATCAGCAGCACATTGGTAAAACAGAAAACAACAGTAAGAATGACGATGGTAATGGATTAACACGCCTCTGTTAGGAATTACCAGTCCTAAAAAGATCGGAGTTTGGGTGTAGATAATTCTTCCCATATGCCTTTAGTTGCATTACAAGCAAATCACTGTGTCATCATACATGAGAATACAATCTAAACCTCTTTTCTGACGCATTGGTCATATATGGTAAAACATTTATACCGGAGTCGATGCTAGTTTTCTTCAAGATTTCGAAACTTTTCTCAACTCCTCACTCTAATTAAATTTGGATTCTTTTACACGAGTTTCATCAGAGTTAGTGCTCGAGTCTACTAAACTTAAGAAGCTTTGAATCTATGTCCTAGTTGGAGCTATTCAATATGATACTTTTGATATACATATGGTGCAATACCTAGTACTAAAGACGGATTTAGAATTTAGATTGTGCGTGACCAAAATAATAATAAAATACAAAATGAGGGCAACAGATTTTAATGGGGAAAAATTCAATTGTAAGGGACAAAATATAAAATAAAAAAGAGAAATTTTGAGGGAGGGTTTCACTTGCATCCGAATGAAACATTTTAATTAATTTTGCTTGTTAGTCATTCTTTATTTATATTAAATTTAAATATATGAAATATGAAGTTTATGAAGACATGCAATTTGTATTATTTAATTTATTTATATAAGTAATTTATAACATTTTAGTCTTAACTATTTTTAGATTGTACATTGATAAATTATATTCAATCAAATAATTTATTTAAAAAATTTGAGGAGTAATTCGAATTGAAAAGTCCAATATAATATAATAATGATGAAATTGCATTTGGGTACTACCTCACAAAACATCTTTTAACTAAATCACCCAAATATCTTCTTTCCAAGTAAATACTCATTCCAAAAGACTTTTTTCAAACAAATCCAACTTTTTATTTCATCTACTTGTAAGTTTTTCCTCCTTCCATAATTACTCATGTTATGTTTTCTTTTCTCACGTTTACGTTGTTAATATTTTTCCAAAACTTCACCCCCTAACGCCACCATCTTTATCGATCATGATCATGACTGACGGACGCCATGGCTTCCACCGATTTGAGGAGAAAATGGGCATGCTCTGAAAATCAGAAGAAGAAAATTTTGAAATTTGCTTCAATTATGTTTCCCTTCTTTTCCATTGGATGTTTTTTTTTCTTCTGTTTTATGGGATTCTCGTGTTTCAATTAACATTGAATTTTTATTTCATTTTTGGTGCACATTATGTGTTTGTTAAAATGTCTCTTTAGTTAAAAAACTTGTTGAAGGAAATTTCAGATTACTATTCCTTCAAGTTTGGTTTCTCATAGGATGGACAATATCATAAATCCAACACTAATTTAAAAAAAGATAAAATAAAATGTCAAGTTCGAGAGGCTTTTCTTACATACCTATTACACCAGTTTTCAGGTTTAGGCTCACATTAAAATGTCAATCGACCTTTCTGTAATGTCACCTAGGAGGCTCATCATGCCACTGTTTTCTCTTTAAGATTGCTAATTCATCAACTTTGATTTGAGAAGATAAGATGTTATCTCCCACTGATATACTACTAGTATAGCGGTGTATGTAATTTACATGATCACCTGAGTCTATCGGTACATGTAAATTACATGCTCCGATAGACTCAGTGCGAGGGGCCAATCCTAATCATGTGATAAATGATCACACATTGATAATTATAGCGTAAAGAACGGAAGATTTGTTTAACATTTATTAACATATGGCCCTAAAATTTCGCATGACATCATCGTACGAGGAACATACCACCAATATCAGTACTGAAAATATATATAACTACCATCAGTTTCATATCCATCAATATAAACCAGCATACACGAATCAACTAAATATATATAAACTCCTCACACTCCAGAGACACACCCCTGGTATATATACTGGGATAAGTAGGAAAATAAACCTATTATGTGTGGCTCCCACCTGATGTACCCTGTCTAGGATCCTGACCACCTGTACTACCTGTCATTTCCTCTGATTCTGGCGAGCTCCGGTGGCAGTAAAGGCGGTGGATGGTGTAGAAAGTTTTGTCCATGTGGGAGAGATTCAGTGCTTTGGCTTTGTCCAATTCGTAGTAGAATCGAAGAAATCGAACCAAAAGTGCTCAAACCCTAGTCTGCGCAATTTCGTCCGTTCCAGGGTAAAATTGAAGCACTTTTAGAACACTAAAATTTGATTATTTGGTATGGAAATGTGCGCCTGAGAGTTGTGAACATGGTGGTAGGTAAGGCTAGTCGAGAGGTGGTCGGGCTGCGGCGAACGGAGCGGATAAGTACACGGTGGTCGTGGTCATGCTGATACTATGTGTTTTCGCATGTTTTAATGCATTTTTCACGACTGGTTTTGCACGTTTTAATATGTATTTTACATCCTACACCGATATATTAATTTCCGACCAATTATAAACATCAGCTGTTACCATGCACTGCCACATTACATGTACAGTTTACACCTGGCGTTATATTCATAGTAATTGAATTTCAATTACTAAAATCGAATCTATTATTTTAATACCAATTTTATGTTTCATAATTTATTTTAAAATAGTTTCGGAGTTAATTTGAATATATCTAAAATATATTTTTATATTCACCATGTTCTGATCCGGTTGTCAATTGATGATCCGGTTGTCAATTGACATTTATATTGTCAATTCCACTTCTAATTAATTAGATTCTCACTAATGATTGCTTAGTTCACAATTTATGCTTAATTTATGTGGATCACATTTCGGAGTATCACATTTCTCCTCCAAAGATTTCATCCTGAAATCTCAAGCATATATACATATCACATTATAATCATATATCATATTACCAGTCATAATACATATCAAAACTAAAATCAGAATATGGATCACAATATAAACTAGGATACCTAGAATACAATGGAGGAGAATCAAACAAGTATGGATCTGATTCTCGCATCTTGCTTTCCAATTCCCATGTTGATTCTTCCACGCCATGTCATGTCCATTGTACTCGTACCAACGGAATAGATTTGTTATGTAACACTTTATCCTTCCGATCCAAAATACAAACGGGATGTTCAACATAGGATAATGAAGGATCAAGTTCGACCTCATTAGGTTGAAGTACATGTGATGGATCAGGTTCATATTTCCGTAACATGAAACATGGAATATCGTGAATGGCAGGCAAAGATGGAGGCAATGCGAATCTATAAGCAAGATCTCCAACTCGATCAAGGATCTCATATGGGCCAACATATCAAGGTGATAGTTTGCCTGGCATGCCAAAACGAACAGAGCCTCGAAATGGAGATATTTTCAGAAACACGCGATCACCTTTTTGAAATTCCAAGGGTCATCTTCGCTTGTTAGCATAACTTGTTTGATGATCATGTGCGGCCTTCATACGTTGTCTAATTAACTGAACCTTATTATTCATTTCTTGTATCATATCAGGTCCAGTCAATTGTTTTTCACAATTTTTTTCCCAGATTAAAGGCGATCTACATCGTCACCCATATAAGGCTTCAAAAGGTGCCATACCAATGCTCGTCTGGTAACTATTATTATAAGAAAATTCCACCACGGTAAAGCTTCTTGTCAACAAACATGAAAATCCATCACCACAGCACGTAACATATATTCAAGAGTTTGAATAGTAAGCTCAGTTTGGCCATCAGTCTGAGGATGATAAGCAGTACTCATTGCCAAACGCGTACCCATAGCATCTTGAAAACTACTCCAAAATTTAGAAGTAAATCTGGGATCATGATCAGATACGATGGAGACAGGCACACCTTGCAGTCTTACAATATTCTTGATATACAAACGAGCCATCTTTTTATACTGATAAGTCCGCTCATACGAATTAAATGTGCATATTTAGAAAGTCGGTCAATAATAACAAAAATAGCATCACAGCCTCTGGGTGATCGAGGAAGATGGGTTACAAAATCCATAGCAATGTGTTCCCAATTCCATTGGGGGGAATTTCAGGACTATGAAGCAACCCTCCAGGTTTCATTCGTTCGGCTTTCACCTGTTGACAAACAAAACATTTAGAAATGAATTCAGCAATATCCTTTTTCATAGGCCTCCGCCCTCTAGGGTGGATACTATATTTGCACAATGTGCTTCACGAAGAAGGACATATTTCAAATCAGAATTATCAGGAACAACCAACCGACCATTAAGTAGTAAGGAACCATCAGGAGATATCTGAAAGCCAGAAGGATGTTCTGCAGACACAAGTTCTTTAGCTTTCTGAGTCTGAGAATCGTTTCATTGGGCTTTCTTGATTTTTGAAATCATTTTCGGCTCAACTTGTAATACGGATACAGTGACAGAATTCCCATGTGAGTGAAAAGTCCAGCCAAAAGTACATATATCCTCATGTATTTTAGCGAGACGAAGAGAAGCTAGAACATAATCATGAACTTTACGGCAAAGGGCATCTGCAGTAACGTTCACTTGTCCAGAGTGATATTGAATCTCATATTCGAAATCTTTCAACAGATCCATCCATCTGCGTTGCCTCATATTAAGATCATATTGAGAGAACAAATATTTCAAGCTCTAACGCTGCGAATAAATAACAAACGTTTACCCCGTATAAATAATGGTGCCAAAATTTTCAAGCAAAAACAATTGCTGTCAATTCCAAATCATGTACTAGGTATTTATTTTCATGAGATTTAAGTTGGCGAGACGCATAAGCAACCACTCGGCCATTTTTCATCAATACAAAGCCCAAACCTTTTAAAGACCCATCTGTGCATACCGCACATGCTCTGGTACCTGAAGGAATAGTAAGTACAGGTGCAGTGGGCAGTCTTGTCTTCAGTTCAAGAAAACTCGCTTCACACTCATCTAACCAAATAAATTTCTGATTTTTCTATGTCAGCTGAGTAATAGGTTTAGCAAATTTTGAAAACCCTTTTATAAAACGACGATAATAACCAGCTAAACCATGAAGCTTCGGACCTCAGGAACATTGGTAGGTCTTGGCCAGTTTAACACCGCTTCAAACTTAGTTGGATCAACATAAATGCCATGTCGAGAAATGACGTGGCCCAAGAATACCACTTTGTCCATCCAAAATTTCATTGAGACAATTTGGCATAAAGATGTTCGCTGCGGATAATTTGACTTACCAACTTCAAATGTTCAGTATGATCCTCTTCAGATTTCGAATAGACAAGAATATCATCAACAAAGACGATAACAAATCGATCCAAGAAATCCCGAAAAAGTTGATTCATTAAATCCATAAAGACTGTAGGAGCATTAGTGAGACCAAATGGCATGACCAAGAATTCATAATGACCATACCTAGTACGAAAGCAGTTTTAGGTACATCTTCCCCTCGAACACGTACCTGATGAAACCAGAATGAAGATCAGTTTTTGAGTAAATAGAAGTGCCTTGAAGTTGATCGAACAAATCATCGATACGAGGCAACATATACTTATTTTTCACAATTGCCCGATTCAGTTGCCTATAACCGATGCACATTAGCACAGTCCCATCTTTCTTTCGAACAAACAGAATTGGAGTTCACCAAGATGATATACTTTGTTGAATATAGCCCTTATCGAGAAGATCATGTAATTGTGATCACACTTTATTTAAACAATAAACTATAGTGATGCACGCTTTAACTCAGTAGCACGATTTACACCGCAAGTGCACGGTGTCAAGTTTTAGTAAAGTGAATTTAAGAAAAGGTTGTCGAACCCACAAGGACTAGAAAGTAAGTACTAAACTCAAGTAGTTTAACTATATTTAGCCTACGATAATTAGTGATGAAAATTATACTAATTTGACTAAAGACACAATATCTAACCCAACAAGTAGTAAAGAGTGTAGAGAATCAGTAGAGACAATTATCAAGACTTCGGTTCACCCACGTAAACTCCCATAATTAGCATATTAGTTAATATTTAAATTCATAAGTTCTAAGGTTACGAGTTTTCCTAATACATTTGTTATAATATGGTCAAGATATAATAAATATAATATTCAGATGCAACAAGGCAATGGTCATGCACTTATTTAACACTCAATATTGAATGAAGATTTATGAAAACCACTAGCCTTAGATTTTGGTAAATCTATTGCTATCACACGTGTGTTCGAATTTACTTGGTCATTCTCCATCTAAACCCACGACCTAATTTATTATATTGTATTGCAATAACATATAGTCAAGTCAATAGCAATAAAATATCATTCAAATGTGATCAACCTCTTAAAAGCATGAAGAACAATAAATTATGCACAAAGAAGTGTAAGAATTAATCAAAAACTTTAATTTAAATCATGGGTTCAAACATGGGATCCCATAGTCTTGACAACAAAACTTAGCCAAAAATAATCCTCAAATAACAATGAAAAATCATGTTTTGCCACAATTCAACATTGAAATCCGAAAATAAAAGAAAGAACAAAGTTTAGAGTATAAAATAACGCTAGAAGATGACTCATTGTGCTGCTGCGTCGTCTCGTCTCTCCCGGATTGTCTTGCTCTTAAATGGTTTATGATGGTGTGGGATGGAGGTTGTGTTAGGTCTAAAAATATGAGCCAAAGGTCCCTCAAACTCGTGCATCTCATCCTTTTTTTAGTGGAGGAAGAGTTCTCTCACTTGTGGACACAAATTATTCAACAAGGAAACACAATCTCGATTTTTTCGCGAGCTGGCGATCGATCACCAACGAGCTGCTTATCGATCACCGAGTTTATCAGAACTTTCTTCAAAGCACGATCTTCCGCGATCTATCGCGGAAAATCTGCCAATCGATCGCGGAAACAATATTTTTGTTGGTCAGCTTCGCACATGCGCGATCGATTGGCGATGAATCCAAGAGCGATCGCTGGTATCCAACTTCAACTATTGAGATTTTGTCCTTTCTTCGACGTGTTCGCTCGATTTGGCCCTTTTTCATCATTTTTATATTATTTTCTCCACTTTTATGCACTTGGACAAAGAATTCCTGAAATCATGAAAATATACCAAAAGCGCATAACATCTTCCCAGAATCATAATGAATTGCACATAATTTCATAGCAAAATAAATGTATATTCACACTTATCAACTCCTCCAAACTTAAACTTGATCGTCTCGAGCAAGCAATAAGCTCAAAATGTAGAGTTCAATATTTATAATTCAGATGAACCAATTCGCAGTTAATCATGTAGCTCAGACATCCCACTTTCAGACAAAGAAGAATTAATCCAAAAGTTTAACAAGCTGTGTTTCTCCTAAATCAAGCAACATGTCTCAAACTCAAAACGTGCGTGTGAGCTATTGTCACTTTCAAGTTTCATGCAAATTTCATAGATCAAATCATGCTAATCAATGAAAGTTAAGATTATCGTTGAGCACCCCATAAGCCTACTTTTCAAACAACTTCTCCACTACTGTAGTTACTCCCTAGACTTGGATCAAAATGACTTTTTAAGCTTGTAATGTTAAGCCTAGGTGTCAGCTTCAAAGAAAAGTTAGGATAACACAAAGAAGAGGGTATAATCTTGTAGTGTTCATATTTTACCACATATTGAGTTTCTCTTCTTTTTTTCTAGCCTTGGCCATTTTGGGTCTTATTTAGATATTTTTTTCTCAAGGCTCTTTCTTTTCTTCTTTTCAACTTCTCATTCATAATTTTTTTCAACAATAAGATCGACATATAACAATTCATGCGCATTCTAATGAGATTCATTGTACTCCCTTTAGTTAAGGATAAAGTTTCAATTTAGGCTCATATATGTGGGTATAATGAGTTTGCCAATAAATGTTGAATGTGGGCTAATAGTATGTTAAACATACACCATTCTTTTTCAATTAGGCTCAAAAGTGGACACTAAGGGTTGATGTATACATGGTAAGCTTGAAAAGCTCAAACGTTCCAAAAATCGCCTAGATCATTTCCAAGTCAAGTTTATAACTTTAAAATTTCGGCTCAAAGTGTCGTCGTCAAATAGGTTCTAGAGTACTCTAAGATGCTCAAAAATAATTCATCAATTTCACAAAGATTTTCACTACTCCAAATGTAATTCACAAATTATGATTCAAATGTGCTCAAAATATTTTTCATCTTTGACATGCTAACTCAACACAAGATATTCACAAACAAGTTTTACAATAATCAAAACTCAAGTCGACATGCATAGTGAGATTAATATCATCATGGAATAATAACCGCTACTATGATTCATTCTTTTCTCAATAATTGAACTCATTTTTAAGAAAAAAATTCGCTGGTGTTCAAAGAACGATACAATTCCACTGCATGCCCCTGTAATGAACTCCCCCAAATTGTGCATAGTCCTCAATGTAATAATCATGTAAAATAAGACAAGCACTGACCTTTGACGATGGCCGTCAGTGATCGTCGTCCACTACCTCATCAGCTAATGGGGTATGTTGTTGGAACACATGACAGCACGCATGGAGTCACACACCAAAAATAAGAAACAAAAACAAAAATAAAATGCAAACCAAAACAGAATTCAAAAACGAAGATAAGGGGTAAGAAAAAGTTCTTGGTTTATAGTAATAAGTTGGACTTTTTACGATTCTCCTCAAGTGTCAAAGGGGGCGGTGGGGGACGAATTTTTGTCATTCTTGTGGTAGTGTCTCAACCACTTCTCTTTTACCGTGAATAATGCCCCTTTGTCATCTCGCACATTTATAGTGTCGCATGGTAGAATATCGACCACTTTGAAAGGTCCATCTCATGGTGAGTCTGACTTCCATGGAAACAATCGCATTTTGGATCTATTCATTAAGACAATGTCTCACTTACAAAATTTGCCTCCTTTTTGATGGACTTTTGATGTGACTTCCAACTTCACATTGCTTTTAACATGCGTCTCATCAACAGATAGCGGGTCAATGATATTGATATTGAAACATCGGTGCTCAGTGTGTGTAGTGTTCAAAGTTTTGAACATATCGAAGACGACTTGATCCTCCCCAACACGGAGGATCAACTTCCCTTCTTGGACGTCAATCAGTGCTCTTCCCGTTGCTAGGAATGACCTTTCTAGTATCAATGGCATGTCAACATCTTCGTTCATATCCAACACTATAAAATCCACCGGAATGGTGAATTTATCCACCTTGATTGGCACATCCTCAATTATCCCTTGAGGGTACTTGATTGACTAGTCTGACATCTATAGTGATACCCTGGCAGGTTTTAGCTCTCCTAAACCCAGCTTCCTATAAACAGACAAAGGCATCAGATTTGCACTCGCTCCCAAATCATATAAAGATTTATGAAAAGGCATAGAACTAATTTTGCAAGGTATAGTAAAACTCCATGGATCCTTTAACTTTGGAGGTGAATTATTTTGATTGATAGCAGAACACTCTGCAGTTAAATTAATGGTTTCATGCTCTCCTAATTTCCGCTTATTTGACTATATCTCATTCAAAAACTTAGCATAATTTGGCATTTGCCATATAGCATCAATAACAGGCATATCAATATAGAGATTCTTAATCAAATTGAGAAATTTAGCAAATTTAGCATATAATTTTGCTCTTTTATATGCAACGAAACATGGGAGTGAGATTTGTACCTTAGGTAGTGTGATGGATGTAGTAGTCTCAAGAAGTACCTTTTGTAGCATTGTTGAACTCTTTTTCTCAGCAAACTCATCCTCATGCTCTTTATCGGTGTCTGCAGCAACCTCCTTTCCACTCCTCAGTGTTATTGCATGGACTTACTCCTTTGGATTTTTCTCAGTGTCACTAGGCAATGTTCCTGGAGCTCATCCAGCCAATATGGTTGCTAGCTGCACCACTTGTGCCTCCAAATTCTTTATTGATGCCTCTTGATTTTGGAATCTTGTCTCCGTCGAAGGAATGAACTTGGTTATTAGCTCCTCCATGCTCGGCTTAGGTGCATACCTCGGTGGTGGTTGTGGATGGTTCCTCAACCCCGTACTGTATGTATTTGGGTAGCGGTAGTTGGGTGGTGGCCGCTTCCCTACAAACTTAGCACTTTCAACAGATTGCACAAAAGGGTTACCTACTTGGTATTCAGTACTTGGATGTCCTCATTGGGAAAGCTTACGTGTAATGGCTTGAACTTGCATGCATGCTCAAGCTGACAATCTTCTTGTTCAATGCTTTCAACTGGGCGGCTATCGCTATCACTTCATCCACTTGATGCATCCCATGTGGTTTCTTTGGCACGTTCCTCTCGGATTGCCATTGATAGCTATTATAAGTCATCTCATCCAGAAGTTTATAGGCCGCTTCAGGTGTCTTTCTCATAATGGTACCTCCTGACGCTGCATCAACCATAGATCGATTACAAGAAAATAACCCATTATAAAATGTTTGTACCTGAATCCAGATGGGCAGGCCGTGATGTGGGCATCTTCTCAGTAGATCCTTGAAGCGCTCTCATGCCTCATACAATGTCTCAGGATCGTGCTGCGCAAATGTAGTGATATCATTGCGCATCTTGGCGGTCTTGGATGGTGGGAATATTTCGATAGAAAATCTTGCACCATCCCACCCCAAGTAGTGATGAAACCTGCGGGCAAAGAGTGCAACCAAGATTTAGCTTTATCACGTAAAGAGAAGGGGAATATACGTAACCTGATGGCGTCGTCAATAACGCCATTATGCTTGAAGGTATCGCATATCTCCAAGAAGTTGGAGATATAGGCGTTGGGATCATCAGTAGCTGCACCCCCAAACTGGACTGAGTGCTGGATCATCTGTATGATAGCAGGCTTGATCTTGAAATTGTTAGCCTGGATGCTCGGTCTAGTGATGCTAGACAAATTGCCTTGGAATGATGGCTGTGCATAATCCATGAGTGACTGCAAGGCATGTACCTCCTCATTCCTCTATTCTTCCTCTCCGTCTCTTCTTTGGTTTCTCAGCCATTGCTCAAGCCTCTCGTAGTCTCCTAAGAAAAGTCCGCTCAATATTCGGATCAATAGGCTCACCTGCAGGTTTGCTACTCCTTAGCATGCACCAAGAAATAGCACCTGGAAAAATCAACCAAACCACAACAGTAGTGAAGTAAAGAAAATCGAAAACAGAAAATAATAATAAAAAATTGGCTAAATTACAGTCAACTAATCTCGTCTGATATTACTTTAAACTAGTCCCCTGCAACGGTGCCAAAAACTTGATCTCGCTTTATTTAAACAATAAATTCTATAGTGATGCACGCTTTAACTCAGTAGCACGATATACCGCAAGTGCACGGTATCAAGTTTTAGAATTAAAGAAAAGGTTGACGAACCCACAGAGACTAGAAAGTAACTACCAAACTCAAGTTGTTTAACTATATTTAGCCAATGATAATTAGTAATGAAAATTTTACTAATTTGACTAAAGACACAATATCTAACCCAGCAAGTAGTAAAGAGTGTAGAGATCAGTATTTAAACAAAAAATTCAAGTGTAGCGATTTATACAGCAAGTGTACGGTGTCAAGTTTTAGTATAGTAGAATTTAAGAAAATGTTGTCGAACGTACAAGGACTAGAAAATAACTACCAAACTCAAGTAGTTTAACTAGCCTACGATAATTAGTGATGATTATTAAACTAAATTGACTAAAGACTCGATATCCAACCCAAACAAGTAGTGACAATAATATAAATCAATAGATACAATTATCAAGACTTCGGTTCACCCTTGTAATTCACCACAATTCGCCTATTAGTTAAGATTTAAATTCATACTTTCTAAGGTGACGAGTTTTCCTAATGCACTTGTTATACTATGGTCAAGATAAGAATAAGATGCAACAAGGCAATGGTCATGCACTTATTTAACACTCAATATTGTATGACGATTTATGAAAACCACTAGCCTTCGATTTTGGTAAATCTATTGCTATCACAAGTGTGTTCGATTTTACTTGGTCAGTCTCAATCTAAACCCACGACCTAATTTACTATGTCGTATCGTAATCTCGTATGGTCAAGTCTGTTACGATTACCAAATTCATGCAAAAGGTAGCTAATCTTTTGAAAGCATTAAAAGCGTAAATTATGCTCAAAGATTTTAAAACTGAATCAAAAACTAATATTCAAAATCATGGGTTGGGATCCTATAGTCTTGATAAACAAGCGTAGCCAACAATTTTCATCAAATAATAATGCATAAATATGTTTTTTAACAATCTAAACATGAAAATCGAAACTAAAAATTAAACAAGATTAGAAAAACGAATAAACGAGGTCGTCGCTTCGTGCGTTGCTTCGTTGTTCCGTCTCTTGCGTTGCTTTTGCTTCTTCAATGGCTTTTAGTGTTTTTGTGTAGATGGAGGATGGAGAGGCTGCTATTAGGTCTGAAAGATGGTGTGCAAAAGTATGAATTTTTGTGCCCAAGGTTCCTTATATAGTGGAGGAGTTGGATGGAAGTATCCTAGTTGGACCAAACTCAAAAAGTAATTTTTTTTCTGAAAACTTCGATGGGCGATAGATCGAGCAGTAGACAATCGATCGCGAGCACTTCAACCTCTCTCTGAATTTTTCTGCCTTCGTCGAACGATCGAGCATAGCTCCAATTTGTTGGTCCAAATACCTGCCACACTCGATCGATCGAGCAATGCTTCTCGATCGATCGAGGTTTTAAATTTCCGACTTCTTTCTTCGTTGACTTGATTTGGTCCTTTTTCATCATTTTAAATTTCCTCCACTTTAATGCACTTTCACCTAGATTCCTGAAATCAACAAATATATACCAAAAATCGTAAAATCGTCTAGGAATCAACATGAAAATCAATACAAAATCATAGCAAAAAAGTGTAAAAACGACACTTATCAGTAATCCCCCATAATTCGCATATTAGTTAAGATTTAAATTCATACGTTCTAAGGTGACGAGTTATCCTAATGCACTTGTTATACTATGGTCAAGAAATAACAAATCTCATATTAAGATGCAACAAGGCAATGGCTATGCAGTTATTTACACTCAATATTGAATGACTATTTTTGAAAACCACTAGCATTCGATTTTGGTAAATCTATTGTTATCACACGTGTGTTCGAATTTATTTGGTCAGTCTCAATCTAAACCCACGGCCTAATTTTTATATTGTATTGCAATATCATATGGCCAAGTCAATCGCAATAAAATATCATTCAAATGTGATCAATCCCTTAAAAGCATGAAGAACAATAAATTATGCACAAAGAATTGTAAGAATTAATCATAAACCTTAATTTAAATCATGGGCTCAAACATGGGATCCCCTAGTCTTGTCAACAAAACTTAGCCAAAAATCAAACTCAAATAACAATGAAAAATCGTGTTTTGCAAACATTGAAATCTGAAAATAAAAGAACGAACAAAGTTTAAAATACGAAAATAGCGCTAAAAGATGACTCATTGCGCTGATGTGTCGTCTTCTCTCTTCCGGATTGTCTTGCTCTTCAATGGTTTTTGATGGTAAATGATGGTGTGGGATGGAGGTTGTGATAGGTCTGAAAATATGAGCCAAAGGTAATTCAAAATCGTGCATCTCATCCCTTTTTTTTGTGGAGGAAGAGTTCTCCCACTTTTGGACACACATTATTCAACAGGAAACAAAATCTTGACTTTTTCCGCGACTGGCGATCGATCACCAACAAAGTGCCGATCGATCGTCGAGTTTATCAGAATTTTCTTCAAAGCACGCTCTTCCACGATCGATTGTGGAAAATCTACCGATCGATCGCAGAAACAATATTTTTGTTGGTCAGCTTCGCACATGCGCGATCGATCGGCGATGAATCCAAGATCGATCACTGGTATCCAACTTCAATTATTGAGATTTCGTCATTTCTTCGATGTATTCGCTCGGTTTGGCCCTTTTTCATCATTTTTAACTTATTTACTCTACTTTTATGCACTTGGACCTAGATTTCTGAAATCAATGAAAATATACCAAAAGAGCATAATATATTCCCAGAATCATAATGAATTGCACATAATTTCATAGCAAAATAAGTGTAAAATTCACACTTATCAAATTGCTCTTTCTTTCAATTCCAACATTGCCATACGATAAGGAGCTTTAGAGATAGGTTCAGGGCCTGGAACAAGATCAATACTGAATTCAACTTCTCGATGAGGAGGAAAACCAGGAATCTCATCGGGACAGAAAATTCTTTTGCTACAGGAATATCTGACAAAGAGGTCTCCTTTTTCGATACATCAACATCATAGATAAGAAATCCCTCATCCCCATTAAATAAAAGTTGGGACATTTCAATAGAAGATACCAATGGATTATTTGCTTGGGAACTCTTGCATAGAAATTCCACTTGGGTCCATTAATTGATCGGAATTGAACTACCCCATGCCAACAATCAACAGTAGCTCGATTGGTAGAGAGAACATCCATGCCAACAATGCATTCAAAGTCAGGCATAGGGAGGACAATCAAATTTAAGAATAGCACATTATCCTCATAAATTAACACACAAGTATGCACAACCTGCTCCGACAAGATAATTCTTCCTGCTAGCGTGGCTATCGATACAGTACCATCTAATGAAGTACATATAATATCATGCAATGCAACAAATGCATGTGATATGAATGAGTGTGATGTTCATGTATCAAATAACACATGTGCAGGATAATGACATAACGTGCAAATACCTGCAATAATACCACCATGAGCGTCCTTCGCCTAATCCTCAGTCATGGCATACACTCTGGCCTGTGAAGGACCCAAAACAGCCTGACCTCGAGATCCACGATACTGTGGAACATTTGACTGCTGAAATGATGGCATATGAGTAATAGGAACAGTAGAAGCAGTAGTTCTCAAACTACTGGGGCCACCAGGAAAGTTTGGTTGAGATTGTAAAGGAAACATACTTCGATTTGGGCAATCCCGTGCAAAATGATCTGCTTGTCCACAATGAAAACATGTACCTAAGACTTTACGACATTGTTCCACTGGATGCCTTCCACCACAGACACTAGAAGTAGGACCACAAAAATTTCTCTGTCGTGAACTAGAAGATCCAGAGAAGGAAGAAGTGGAAGAGCCTTTTTTCTTGAATAATTTACCCTCAGGGCGCAGAGTAGGTTGATGAGTTGGTACAAGATGCGGAGGAAGAAAATGTGAACCTCTCAGTCTAAGTCCTGATTATACCATATTTGCTCGCTCTACGGCGTCATCATAAGTACTAGGGGAGCCAGCAGTCACCAAAGTAAACAGGGTAGGATGCAACCCATTGACAGACCTGTTAAATTCCGCCTTTGGGTTTGCCGCCACATGCGGTGCATATTTCAGCATGATAGAGACTTTTGAGGCATATTCTTCAACTGTCATGTTTTCCTGTCGCAAATTATTAAACTCATTCTCTTGAGCAATATAATAGGATGGAGATAAATACTGCTTCAGAAATTGAGCCTTGAAGACATCCCAGAATACTTCAACTCCAGCTTCAACCAATCCAATCTCAGCGGCTTCCCACCAAGATTGTGCACTATACTTCAATTGGTAAGAGCAAGTGGCAGTTAACGATATTCAGGATACACAATCAGTGTGAATAGATGTTCAATCTCTTTCAACCATGATTCAGCTCGCGCAGAACCCTCCGTTCCTCAGAATTTGGGCGGATGCAAATTCTGAAATCGATTCATGACAAGATCGATGGACATCTCTTCAAACTGATCAATCACACGCTCAACACTAGTGTTATTGGCAGCCTCAGCTTCAATAGCAGGTGCCTTGCCCTTACCCCGACCACTTGTTTTTCTAAACATCTACAAAATCAAGTGTCAACAACATAATTCAAATCAAATATACAAACAACATAATTTAACTCATATCCAATCAAACAAGGACAAAAAAATTTCAGATAATTTAATCACATTCGCACAAATTTACTTTTGTGCCTATTCAAGTGTACATACGGCTCAAGAGCATTCCCAGTTATGCTCTGATACCATAATGTGAGGGCTCAATCCAAATCCATTGATAATTATAGCGTAAATAACAAAAGATTTGTTTAACATTTATTAACATGTGGCCCTAAAAATTTCGGCATGACCTCATCGTACGAGGAACATACCACCAATATAATATTGAAAATATATATAGATACCATCAGTTTCATATCCATCAATATAAACCAGCATATACAAATCAAATAAATATACATAAACTCCTCACACTCCAGGGACACGCCACTGCTACATATACTACTGGGATAAGTAGGAAAATAAATCTCTCACGTATGTCTCCCATCTGATGTACTATGTCTGGGATCCTGGCCACCTGTACTACCAGTCATTGTCCACACACAAAGATAACAACAACCCCCATTAAGTGAGCCAAAGTCAAATATGGAGCGATCAAAAGAAATACCACATGTATCTATAACATGATATATGAAATGAAATTTAGTGCATTGCATGCATGTCGGTATCATACACCCATTCACTTGGTATCTCGGAGCCAATAAATGAAAGTCCAAATACTAAATAGCTAAATCGTTCGAGCCTGTCAAGCAAAGGAATGTCTATATGGTGCGTCGTCAAAGCGTCACCGTATCCCAGCTCTTGACATCATATCTGTTGAGCCTTAAACGCATGGTTGCGTTTAATGCGTTAAATTATCCCCGGTCAATCTTTGAGTTTTGATGATCAACAAAACTTGTGTTTGTTACACTAATGCATCTACTTAGTGTGCAGATTAAGTGATGAAAAGTGGTTTGGAATGAAGAAAATCGAGTGTGCATATTCTGGCCTGGATCGCCCCAGGCGATGATGATCATTGCCCCAGGCGATGGGTGCCAGGCGAGGCATCGCCACGCACATTGACAGAGGCGATGGCTAGGCGAGCATGCGAGGAAGATCGCTCCAGGCGATGATGACCATCGCCTGAGGTGATGGCAACCATTTGACACTTCGCCCCGCACATCGACTGACGCGATGCCGAGGACTGCGCGCAGGGGGAGATCGCCTGGCGCGATGGCACGAACGCCTGAGGCAATGCGCTGGAACGCCTGAGGCGATGTGGAGTTCGTTTGAGGCGGTGCAAGATTTTAGGCAGCTGAGGCTACGGCATTGGAATTTAATTTGGATCGCCTGAGGCGATGCGTGATTTATGCTGACCGTTGGGGCGCGGCGATGGAGATCGCCTGAGGCGATGGCTGAGGCGATCGAGGAGTGATTTCAGTCTTATGTGTAGCAACGGCTAGTAGGAGCCTAGGGGGCCTCTTACACTATAAATATTGATGCTTTGGAGCATTTTGAAGCTAAGGAACAAGCCTACAACTTATACAAAGTCTTGATCAATTATTATTTCAAATTGTATTGCAATCTCCATACATTGTTGTTGTATTGGAGTTTGTAATTCTCTTCTTTGTTAGAGTCTTGTTTTCTTCGTGTGAGTGCACCGTGAAGGTGTTTTTGATTTGATCTATTGTAAAGGTCCTCCAACACCAAAGCAAGTTGGAAAATTATAAAGTCGCCAACAAGTGAAGTTGGTGCATGTGTTGTGGCTATCCTTGGAGCCCTTAAGGCCAAGAAGACTCGTGAAGAGTGTTGGTAGCTCGGGAAGAGCTTTGTGTACTCGGGAAGAGTATTGTGCTCGGGAAGAGCTTGTGTACTCGGGAAGAGTAGTGTGCTCGGGAAGAGCTTTGTCAACTCGGGAAGAGTTGTTGTGTGGCTAACTTGGAGCCCTCAAGGCCAAACCAATTGTTCTAGTGGAACCTCGGTTGGACGTTATCTAACCGGGAAGAGGAGACGTAGGCGATTCATCGCCGAACTTCTATAACAAATCTTTGTGTCTTTTATTGCTTTATTTTTCATTATGCATTTATTTACTTATTCTTTTTATTTATCGATTGACTAAAGGCTTCCGCAAGCACAAAACTCTTTTATTTTTCAAACTCATTTTAAAAGGCTAAAGTAGCCAAGGAATCTCATTCACCCCCCTCTTCGATTCCAACAAGTGGTATCAGAGCCATTTTATTTTTGTTTTTAAATCAAAAATTTTATATGGCTAATCTAGCAAATGAGTTTGCTCAAGGTCAATCGACAAATAGACCTCCGCTCTTCACGGGTGATAATTACGGCTATTGAAAAAATAGAATTTCTCTATACATCCAATCCGTAGATTATGATCTATGGAAAATCATTGTGAAAGGTCCACATACTCCTCTAAATGATGTTGGGGGAATAAGTGTTCTCAAAGAAATGGACGACTTCACAAAAGCGGATATGATGTTAATTTCTCAAAATGCTAAAGCTATTAATATTTTGCATTGTGCTTTAGATATGAAGGAGTACAACCGGATCTCAATGTGCTTAACCGCTAAGGAAATATGGGACAAATTGAAAATTTGTCATTAAGGAACAAATCAAGTGAAGGAGACCAAGATTGATTTATTACAACTCAAATATGTGACATTTGAGATGGAGCCCGGAGAAGAGGTTGATTCAATGTTTAGAATGCTCACCCAAATAATAAACGAGCTTGCTCAACTTGGAGAGAAGTACCCTCCAAAGAAAATATGGAGGAGAGCCCTAAGAGCATTACCTAAGGAATGGGATGCAAAGAGGATGGCCATTATCGAGTCAAACAAAGGAGAAAGTGCTTCCTATGACCTTGATGAGCTCCATGGCACTTTGGTGACTCATGAGCTTGAAGTTGCCACAATGAGAGAAGTAAAGGAGGAGGATAGATCCAAAAGAGATGGTATAGCCTTGGTTGGAAGGAAAGATCATTCCGAGGATGAAGAAGATGATGATGATGAAGAGATGATCATGTTCACAAAGAAATTCAAGAAGCTCTTCAACAAACATAGCAAGCCAGAGACCTCCAATGCTACCAAACAAGAATCCAAAAATGAGGTAACTTGTTATAATTGTCAAGAAAAATGCCAATATGCTAACAAATGTCCTAGGAAGAAGAATGAGGACAAAGGCAAGAAGAAGACGTTTATAGCCACATGGAGTGATAGCGACTCCGATGAAGAAGAAGCCACCAATCTTTGTTTAATGGCTCTTGGAGATGAAGGAGATGAAAGCGACGATGAGGTACCTTCATTTAATGAACTTTTAGAGTCTTATAATGAACTTATTGATGCTCTTGGTCTTTTTGCAAATATACTGAAAGTAGTCAAAAGATGAGTGAATTGCTTGGCTTACAACGTTGTAGCTTTGACAAAGCCGGGTTAGGCTACTCAAGCAAATCAAAAACTTTTTCTAGCTTGTTAGCCAAAGCAAAGCATGATTCTCCTACTTGCAACTGTTGTAAAAGTGGCCACACTAAGAATAAGTGTAGGTTTGCTAGAATCCAATACCAACCTAATAAGAGGTGGAAATGGATTCCAAAAGTGCCATTGAAAGTTAACCCTCAAGGACCCAAAAATCAAATGGGTACCAAAGATCCTTCTATTGTTAATTTGTCTTGTAGGGACAACAATGGAATGAAGGATGAAGGACCAAGCAACTCAAAGGAGGAGTTTGTATTATTCACCACTATAGAAGAGGCGCGAGGCATTGGACCAATGACAAGAACGAACTCTTGACATCGAGGGTAAAATTGACTTTATTCATTTTAGAAAAGCAATTCAAATTTCATTGGCACAAATTAATTGTGATCAATAAATATTGAAGCTCAATATTCATTGTAGTAAAATGGAATACCCCTTAGCATAATTGGTTAATGCATGATGGATGCTTATCTTTTTATAGTAAGTATCTTGATATGTCTTTGATTCAAATTTGAATTTGCTAGGTGGAAATGTGCAATTATATGATTTGTTATAATACATTGATAATTTTATTGTTTATTGGGCATGAATGCATGAACATATGCACACATTGCAACATTTAGAACTTATTGTTGAGTGCCTTAAACGCATGTGTATTTCTCTAATTGATTTAATCTAATAGCTATTACATGCTTGGTGAGGACCATGTGTAAAATTGTTAAAATATGGCTATGTGTCAACAAATTTGAGCTATGTTTATTTAAATTTTATGCTTTTTGATTATCACAAAAAGGGGGAGAATTTTGTGATAAACTTGAACCTTAATACATGCATAGTTTAGGGGGAGAGCTTGTGTATGCATGGTTTGAGGGGGAGAGTTATTTGTTTGATGCTTTACTTGTTTAACTTGTTTGTGCTATGCAATTGTTAAGGGGGAGTCATTTGTACTCACATTTCATGCATATTACTTATTCAAGTTTATCAAGTTTTGTGATCATCAAAACGGGGGAGATTGTTGAGCCTTAAACGCATGGTTGCGTTTAATGCGTTAAATTATCCCCGGTCAATCTTTGAGTTTTGATTATCAACAAAACTTGTGTTCGTTATACTAATGCATCTACTTAGTGTGCAGATTAGGTTGATGAAAAGTGGTTTGGAATGAAGAAAATCGAGTGTGCATATTTTGGCCTGGATCGCCCCAGGCGATGATGATCATCGCCCCAGGCGATGGGTGCCAGGCGAGGCATCGCCACGCACATCGACAGAGGCGATGGCTAGGCGAGCATGCGAGGAAGATCGCTCCAGGCGATGATGACCATCGCCTGAGGCGATGGCAACCATTTGACACTTCGCCCCGCACATTGACTGACGCGATGCCGAGGACTGTGCGTAGGGGAGATCGCCTGGCGCGATGGCACGAACGCCTGAGGCGATGCGCTGGAACGCCTGAGGCGATGTGGAGTTCGTTTGAGGTGATGCAAGATTTTAGGCAGCTGAGGCTACGGCATTGGAATTTAATTTGGATCGCCTGAGGCGATGCGTGATTTATGCTGACCGTTGGGGCGCGGCGATGGAGATCGCCTGAGGCGATGGCTGAGGCGATCGAGGAGTGATTTCAGCCTTATGTGTAGCAACGGCTAGTAGGATCCTAGGGGGCCTCTTACACTATAAATATTGATGCTTTGGAGCATTTTGAAGCTAAGGAACAAGCCTACAACTTATACAAAGTTTTGATCAATTATTATTTCAAATTGTATTGCAATCTCCATACATTGTTGTTGTATTGGAGCTTGTAATTCTCTTCTTTGTTAGAGTCTTGTTTTCTTCGTGTGAGTGCACCGTGAATGTGTTTTTGATTTGATCTATTGTAAAGGTCCTCCAACACCAAAGCAAGTTGGAAAATTGTAAAGTCGCCAACAAGTGAATTTGGTGCATGTGTTGTGGCTATCCTTGGAGCCATTAAGGCCAAGAAGACTCGTGAAGAGTGTTGATAGCTCGGGAAGAGCTTTGTGTACTCGGGAAGAGTATTGTGCTCGGGAAGAGCTTGTGTACTCGGGCAGAGTAGTGTGCTCGGGAAGAGCTTTGTAAACTCGGGAAGAGTTGTTGTGTGGCTAACTTGGAGCCCTCAAGGCCAAGACCAATTGTTCTAGTGGAACCTCGGTTGGAGGTTATCTAACCGGGAAGAGGAGACGTAGGCGATTCATCGCCGAACTTCTATAACAAATCTTTGTGTCTTTTATTGCTTTATTTTTCATTACGCATTTCTTTACTTATTCATTTTATTTATCGATTGACTAAAGGCTTCCGCAAGCGCAAAACTCTTTTATTTTTCAAACTCATTTTAAAAGGCTAAAGTAGCCAAGGAATCTCATTCACCCCCCTCTTCGATTCCAACGATATCATATCATATAGATAATGTCAACAAGTCGCCATCCACAACAATCTCAACAAATAGGGATAATCCATAGGAGGACATCGGCAAACGCCACCAATCCCCATATTACCAAATCATAGCAATCATATGGGCCACAAATCCCTCTTTCAGGCCACTTAATGCTAGTCATATCAATGTATACAACCCTTATGATTGTTCGAATCCAAACGAACAGGGTATCAAAGAATCGTAGCTCAACATATATGTCATGCATCGATGTATGTATAAAATATGGTGTTGTTAACAAAATATTTATTTTCATACACCGATATGCCAATTATGAATGCAATCAACGCCACATAATTTAAATAAAATCACTTAGCCACATAATTTCAAGTAAGTCACATAATTGCCCCCAGGGGCATAGACGGATTGGTAAGGGCTGAGGTGACGTGGGGAGAAATTCTCCAACGTCCCGTATGGGACAAATTATCCACTAACATATTGTGGGGGTTTGTCCTGGGTTCGGGTCCTGTTGGCCAGCTCCCTCAGATACATGTTATCCGTCAACTGTTGGGATATGCCCTAAGACAAGTCATTAGATGATTGTTTAAGACATACAATGTTTATGGATTTATGAATGGCAATTCATTATTATATATTATTCTTTTAACTGTGCATTGTGAATTAATATATATGTTAATGTCCTTAGAATAATATTGTATTATTCTTAAAGATGTCCCTAGTCAAGTATTATCATGAATAGGGATAATGATAATACGTAGAGACTAGTATATGTTGATCGATGAATTGTTCATTGATATGAGATATCAAATCAACATATGGGTACATGTTAGAGAACGATGTACTGGACAGACCCACCATGAGAATGCAACATGGATAGTTATATGATCGTCATATGCAATTCTCATAGTGATAATAATGTATGTAATCCTTACGACTTGTGATCATCAGAGATCACAACATAAGGAGTTATGTATCTTGATATCGTCAAACGTTACCCGTAACAGGGTAATCTATAAAGGCGACTATTGGATACACTACGAATTATGTAGAGGGATGTTGACTGATCGAGATAGGATTTGTCCCTCCTATATAACAGGAGATGTGTTTGGCCCTTGATCAAGTGAGAACTAAAATGCATGGCCATGCTCGAATGAGTCGATATGAGATATCGAGCTTATTCGTTTATTCTAGTTCTACTTGGGGATCAAGAAATAAAGATTGGATATACGAGTATGACTATTCCATGACTCGTGTTCAATCTAAACACAAAGGACAAAGGGATTAAGTTACATGATTAATATTATCACGAGTTCTAAAGGTTATGTCGAGTCATTGACATTCTCGTAATTTGGGTAGCATCGATGTGTTGCTAGATACCGCTCAATGCTTGCGACATAAAATGAGATTTTATGTCACTGCCAACATTACGAGATCCTATCGGGTCGCACAAAAGATTAAATCAATAAGGGAAATTAAATTCATTGGATGAATTAATTAATTAAGAAGAGTCTTAATTAAGTGATTAAAAGGTTTTAATTAAATCATGGGTTTGGGCCCATAAGACTTTAAGAAAGTCTTGAACTTTAATTAAAAGCCTTATAATATAAATAAGAGGTTTTGATTAATTGTTAATCATACTTTCATATCATTGTTTTTGATATCAAAACCTAGCCACCTAAACCCTTAACCTCTCGGCCACTTTGAGAAAGTGACCTAACCGCCGCCGCCTCCTCTCCATCTCTCGGCCGTCGCTGCCGCTAGTGAGGGAAGGAGATTGGTTGTTGTTAATTGGTTTTGATCCGTGGTTTTGGTTTTGATTTGAGAATAAGTCTAGCAACTTATTCTTGAATATCCCTTTCGATTTGATCGTGTGGATACCGTAGAGACGAAGGTGAAAACTTTCGTTTGTGACTCGGAGTTCGTTGGACGTGCTGCTCCGTGGAATCTGCTTCAAACACGCTACAAGGGTAAGACTCTTATGTATTCTCTAATCCGATATGAATCCCTATGTATAGATCCGGTGTTAGTAATCCCCAAATTTTATTCCGCTGCGTTGTATGCTCATGGGGTTATTTACAGTGGTATCAGAGCCAGGTTCAAGGCTCATATCGGATTTACGTGATTAAATTGTGTTAATCATATTAGAATTTGTATTGCATGCTTATTAAAACTGTTTAATTCATATATGATATGAAATAAATATTTAGTTTTTTGAAAATCATAGTAAAAATTGTATTTGATATTATAGGCGAATAATTGTATACGATACACAAAAGCGTAAAATCGAGGTGTTGGCTCAAGGTGGTTCGACCACCTCATGACTTGACCCTCGGGCCGCCGCAAGTGAGCTAGGGTTCGGACCCTTGGCTCATGCATGGGGCCGCGCCACTTCCAAGAGGCTAGGGTTTTGAACCCTAATCACAAAAGCTACTCGGCCGCCGCTTTGGCAAGGGTTTTTCGGACCCTGGCTCGTGCATGGGTCAAGCCGTCACCGTCATGGACCGTCCATGGTTGGACCGTGGCTTGTGGCTCATGGATTTTGGTGTTTCGAGCAAGTTGGCTCGATGAAAAACAAACATGGTGCGAGGCGGCTAGGGTTTGGAACCCTAGCGCCGCCGCCGCTCGAGCTTGGCTCGGCCATGGGCTAGGGTTACGAACCCTAGGCCCATCAATGGTCCAGCCGAGTGGTTGTGGTTCGAACCATGGTGGTTCGAGCCTTAGTCGCTTTAGTTCGTGACATGTGATGTCCCGAGCGTACGATATTTTTTCAAAAATTATTTTACAGTTTTAATTAGAATTAAATTTAAAATGTTTAGAATTTAATTAATTAAATGTTAATGCATGCTTTATGTGTTGTTTGAGCATGGTGCGTGGTTATAGCCCTTTGACCTATTAGATAGGATTTGTGGATGTTTGTAATTTATAATACGACCTGCGTGTCGTGCCTTTCTCTATTTCATTCTAAATGTAATCCCTCCCCTATGTTCCCCTCGAATGTGAATCGAGGAATTCTATATCTTGTAAATAGTGTAGTTTATTTTATTGATGGTGATCAATGAAGATGGAGCATCGTGCCGGGATGAGGAGGCCATTCACAAATTGGAGCCAAAGGAAGGTGCTTGTGAAGTTACCTTAGGTTGACTCATAAGATTTTCTCATTGGCTTGAGAAAGTCATTAGTAGGGGCTATAACCATGTCACGTTTAATTATGTATGTTGATGCATGATTTATCTTATGTTTTAGTTTGATAATAGTATTACACATATATGTAGATATGTATACAACTATATGTAGTGGACATATTTTAAATTATCAAATTAATCATGAGATCAATAAATCCCTCTAAAATATTAAGTTTTAGATGCCTTCCAAAATAAAAGTACTCGTCAATAACTTCGATTGTACATGTGTGGGTTTGCCAAAGCAAAACACCGTGGCAATCTTAGTAAGGCGCGAAAGGATAAAAGTGATATCCGTTATACTTTAATTGGGTACGACTTAACTAGGTTATCTCAATAGGATTGGGAACCTAGAGGCATGGGTTGGATTTTAATTCATTTGATGAATTGAACAAAGCGTTGTTCGTCCAACTATCCAAGAATTATATGTGATATAATTGACAAAGTGTTGTCTACCTAAATAACCGAGTCTTGGGCGATTAGCCAAAGCTAACTCAAGATTAAGTGAAATATGGATCTTGGCCCACTAAAGGTTTCGAGGGTTGATATTTTTCAAACAAAATAGTGGGAGTATCATTTAATATAAGACCATGTTAAATGATTTAAATCATAAACTTATTTTGCATATTTATATTGTAGATATCCATGGCAACTAACAACGTTACTAGCACTTTATCACTGCGATCGGTCCTTGAGAAGGACAAACTAAATGGGACGAATTTCCTAGACTGGCATAGGAACTTGAGGATAGTCCTCAAACAAGAAAAGAAACAATATGTCCTAGAGGAACCCTTACCCGCTGAGGAACCTCCCCTAACGGCTACAAGAACCGAAAAGGATGCTTACAAGAAGCATCAGAGTGACGCACTTGATGTTGGGTGCCTCATGCTTGCCACCATGAACTCTGAGCTTCAGAAGCAACATGAGGAAATGGAGGCGTTCGATATGATCGAACACTTAAAGCAGTTGTACCAACAGCAAGCTAGACAAGAGAGGTATGACGTCTCTAAAGCGTTATTCCAGTGCAGGATGGTAGAAGGAAGCTTAGTTGGAACTCATGTGCTCAAGATGATTGGGTACATTGAGAATCTGGACAAGCTAGGTTTTCCATTGGACCAAGAGTTGGCCACCGATGTGATCTTGCAATCGTTGCCTGAAAGCTTCAGTCAATTTGTAGTAAATTACAATATGACTGACATGGAAAAGACTCTACCACAGTTGCTTGGTATGTTGAGAACATATGAAGCAAATACTAAGAAGACTAAGGCCACAAATGTCCTTATTGTGAATAAGGGCAAAGGAAGGGCCAAAGCTAAAGGCAACAAGAAAGCAAAGAAGGTCTTTGCTAAATCTAAGCCAAAGTCTTCTGCACTGAAGCCAAAGGGAGGGATAGCAAAGGAAGGGAACTGTTTCCATTGCGGTGAGACCGGCCATTGGAAAAGAAACTGCAAAGTATATCTGGAGGATCTAAAGAAAGGAAGTGTGACTTCCGCTTCAGGTATTTTTGTTATAGAAGTCAATTTATCTACTTCTTCATCATGGGTATTAGATACTGGATGTGGATCTCACATTTGTGTAAATGTGCAGGATCTCAAAAGGAGTAGGACATTGGCGAAAGGTGAAGTTGATCTCCGAGTTGGAAATGGAGCAAGAGTTGCTGCATTAGTTATAGGAGATTATCATTTAGCTTTACCTTCTGGTTTATCACTGATTTTAAAAGACTGTTATTTTGTGCCTTCAATTACTAAAAACATTATTTCTATTTCTTGTTTAGACAAGTAAGGTTTTTCATTTATAATAAAGGACAATTGTTGTTCTATTTATTTAAATGATATGTTTTATGCTAGTGCACAAATGGTGAATGGTCTTTATGTATTAAATCTTGATATGCCTATCTATAACATAAATACTAAAAGGATTAAAAATAATGATTGTAATCCGACTTATCTCTGGCACTGTTGCTTGGGCCACATAAACGAGAACCGCATATCTAAACTTCATAAGGATGGAGTATTAGATTCATTTGATTTTGAATCATATGAAACATGCGAATCTTGTTTAATGGGCAAGATGACAAAAGCCCCTTTCAAGGGACATGTTGAAAGGGCAAATGTTTAATTGGGACTAATACATAGTGATGTATGTGGACCAATAAGTACACAAGCTAGAGGTGGTTTTCATACTTCGTTACATTTACTGATGACCTCAGTAGATATGGGTATGTGTACCTAATGAAACATAAGCATGAAACCTTTGAAGTACAAAACCAACTTGGCAAGAGTATCAAAATCCTTCGATCAGATCGAGGAGGAGAATACTTAAGCCAAGAGTTTCATGACTATCTAAAGGAGTGTGGGATAGTCCCACAACTCACTCCTCCGTATACTCCGCAATGGAATGGTGTATCCGAGAGGAGAAATTGAACATTGTTAGACATGGTTAGATCAATGATGAGTCATGCAGATCTTCCGATATCGTTTTGGGGACACGCTCTAGAAACAGCGATTTTCTTACTGAACCGTGTTCCATCTAAATCAGTGGAAAAGACACCATATGAGATATGGACTGGGAAGCGTCCTAGTATGTCTTTTATGAAGATTTGGGGTTGTGAGGCTTTCGTTAGACGTCACGCCACTAACAAACTTGGACCCAAATCTGATAAGTGTTTATTTGTGAGGTATCCTAAGGAAACGAAAGGATACTATTTCTACTATCCCACCGAGAACAAAGTAGTTGTTGCTCGGACTGGTGTATTTCTTGAAAGAGAATTTATCTCTAGAAAAACCAGTGGGAGAAAAATAGAACTTAGTGAAGTTCAACCACAAGAAAACACTGAACCTGAGATTGAGATGGAAACAGAGCAGGCACCACAAGCTGTTGTGGAAGAAGCACCTGCTCAAGAGACACAAGCCCAGCGTAGGTCTGTAAGAGAACACCGAGAGCCACAGAGATATGGATTTCTTGTGACTCAACAAGGTGACTTACTACTTATTGATGAGGATGAGCCGTCATCTTATCAACAAGCTATTATGGGCAATGATTCTGAGAAATGGCAAGAGGCCATGAAATCTGAGATGGAATCCATGTATGCAAACCAAGTATGGACTTTGGTTGATCCACCTGAAGGGGTACGACCCATAGGGTGCAAATGGATTTTCAAGAAAAAGACCGATATGGATGGTAACGTACAAACCTATAAAGGTCGGCTGGTTGCAAAAGGATTCAAACAAATTCATGGTATTGACTATGATGAAACCTTTTCACCAGTGGCCATGGTTAAATCCATAAGGATCTTACTTGCAATAGCTGCATTTCATGATTATGAAATCTGGCAGATGGATGTCAAAACAGCTTTCCTTAATGGAAATCTGCTCGAGGATGTGTACATGACACAGCCCGAGGGTTTTGTCGATCCAAAGGATGCTGGAAAGATATGCAAGCTACAACGATCCATTTATGGATTGAAGCAAGCTTCTCGGAGTTGGAATCTTCGTTTTGATGATGCAATCAAAGAGTTTGGTTTTATCAAAAACGAAGATGAACCTTGTGTCTACAAGAAGGTCAGTGGGAGCGTAATCATTTTCCTAGTGTTGTATGTAGATGACATACTTCTTATTGGAAATGATATCCCTGCCTTGCAATCTGTAACGATTTGGCTAGGGAACTGCATTTCGATGAAAGACTTAGGAGAAGCCACCTATGTATTAGGAATCAAGATCTATAGAGATAGATCGAGAAGGCTTCTTGGTCTAAGTCAAAGTACATACATAGACAAGGTGCTTAAAAGGTTTAGCATGCAAGAATCCAAGAAAGGATTCGTGCCTATGACACATGGTATTTATCTCTCGAAGGAACAGTGTCCTTCAACACCAGATGAGAGACAACGCATGAGTAAGATTCCATACGCGTCAGCTATTGGATCTATCATGTATGCCATGACATGTACTCGTCCCGATGTATCGTATGCTTTGAGCATGACGAGCAGATATCAAGTTGATCCAGGTGAAGGTCACTGGATTGCTGTCAAGAACATCCTGAAGTACTTGAGAAGGACTAAGGATACATTCTTGATTTATGGAGGTGAGGAAGAGCTCAATGTAATGGGTTACACTGATGCTAGCTTCCAAACCGACAAAGATGATTTTCGATCGCAATCTGGATATGTGTATTGCCTAAATGGAGGTGCTGTGAGCTGGAAGAGTTCAAAGCAAGAAACAGTAGCCGATTCTACAACGGAAGCTGAGTATATTGCTGCCTCGGATGCAGCAAAGGAAGCTGTTTGGATGAGGAAGTTCATTTCTGAACTGGGAGTGGTGCCTAGCATTAAAGATCCGATAGAACTCTATTGTGACAATAATGGAGCGATCGCATTGGCTAAGGAACCAAGATCTCACCAAAGATCCAAGCACTAAGGCGTTTCCATTTCATTCGAGAAATCGTTGAAAGGGGAGATGTTAAAATATGCAAAGTACCAACAGATGATAATGTATCTGACCCATTGACGAAGCCGCTGTCACAGCAGAAGCATGATCGTCATACTAGATCTCTAGGCATTAGGTATATGTCTGAGTGGTCTTAGTGCAAGTGGGAGATTTGTTGGGATATGCCCTAAGACAAGTAATTAGATGATTGTTTAAGACATACAATGTTTATGGATTTATGAATGGCAATTCATTATTATATATTATTCTTTTAACTGTGCATTGTGAATTAATATATATGTTAATGTCCTTAGAATAATATTGTATTATTCTTAAAGATGTCCCTAGTCAAGTATTATCATGAATAGGGATAATGATAATACGTAGAGACTAGTATATGTTGATCGATGAATTGTTCATTGATACGAGATATCAAATCAACATATGGGTACATGTTAGAGAACGATGTACTGGACAGACCCACCATGAGAATGCAACATGGATAGTTATATGATCGTCATATGCAATTCTCATAGTGATAATAATGTATGTAATCCTTACGACTTGTGATCATCAGAGATCCCAACATAAGGAGTTATGTATCTTGATATCGTCAAACGTTACCAGTAACAGGGTAATCTATAAAGGCGACTATTGGATACACTACGAATTATGTAGAGGGATGTTGACTGATCGAGATAGGATTTGTCCCTCCTATATAACAGGAGATGTGTTTGGCCCTTGATCAAGTGAGAACTAAAATGCATGGCCATGCTCGAATGAGTCGATATGAGATATCGAGCTTATTCGTTTATTCTAGTTCTACTTGGGGATCAAGAAATAAAGATTGGATATACGAGTATGACTATTCCATGACTCGTGTTCAATCTAAACACAAAGGACAAAGGGATTAAGTTACATGATTAATATTATCACGAGTTCTAAAGGTTATGTCGAGTCATTGACATTCTCGTAATTTGGGTAGCATCGATGTGTTGCTAGATACCGCTCAATGCTTGCGACATAAAATGAGATTTTATGTCACTGCCAACATTACGAGATCCTATCGGGTCGCACAAAAGATTAAATCAATAAGGGAAATTAAATTCATTGGATGAATTAATTAATTAAGAAAAGTCTTAATTAAGTGATTAAAAGGTTTTAATTAAATCATGGGTTTGGGCCCATAAGACTTTAAGAAAGTCTTGAACTTTAATTAAAAGCCTTATAATATAAATAAGAGGTTTTGATTAATTGTTAATCATACTTTCATATCATTGTTTTTGATATCAAAACCTAGCCACCTAAACCCTTAACCTCTCGGCCACTTTGAGAAAGTGACCTAACCGCCGCCGCCTCCTCTCCATCTCTCGGCCGTCGCTGCCGCTAGTGAGGGAAGGAGATTGGTTGTTGTTAATTGGTTTTGATCCGTGGTTTTGGTTTTGATTCGAGAATAAGTCTAGCAACTTATTCTTGAATATCCCTTTTCGATTTGATCGTGTGGATACCGTAGAGACGAAGGTGAAAACTTTCGTTTGTGACTCGGAGTTCGTTGGACGTGCTGCTCCGTGGAATCTGCTTCAAACACGCTACAAGGGTAAGACTCTTATGTATTCTCTAATCCGATATGAATCCCTATGTATAGATCCGGTGTTAGTAATCCCCAAATTTTATTCCGCTGCGTTGTATGCTCATGGGGTTATTTACATCAAGAACCCTCAATTTACCTGGTGGCGGTCCCGAGGGATCGAGGTCATCATCCAAGGATTAGTCAGGCGCAAGTCTGGATACCTTGTTAAACAAAAAAAAGTAATCACATAATTCATCAAATCATATATCAACTAATACAGATACATGTCGTATGTTACCCGATCGCAACATACATTTACTTCTCGATATACTAGGGTCGACCTGAGCTTGTAAAGTTGATATATTCACTGTGTACCAAAATAAATTCACAATTCAGGAAACTGATCACCAAAAAATGGTTATCAATTTAGTCACAGCTTAACCAATTTAGGGTAATTAACTTGACGTAATTACACCACAATTTAATTTGCTAAATTATTTTTAACCAATTCAAATTATTATTCAACAATTATAGTCCAAAATAACTGGTAATTATCGAAGTATAGTAGGAAAAATAGAATATCTAATTTTACCCAACTTGCGCACTATAGCACGCACGCTTTTCCTCTGATTCCGACGAGCTCCGACGGTGATAAAAGGTGGTATCCGGTGTAGAAAGTTTCATTCAAGTGCAAGGAAGAGATTCGATGCTTTGGCTTCCTCCAGTTCGTAGTAGAATCGAAGAAATCAAACCAAAAGTGCTCAAACCCTAGTCTGCACGATTTCGTCCGTTCCAGAGTAAAAATGAAGCACTTTTCAAACACTAAAATTTGATTATTTGGCATGGAGATGTGCGCCTGATGGTTGTGAACACGGTCATAGGTAGGGCTAGTCGAGAGGTGGTCAGATGGCAGCGAACGGAGCGATAAATACACGATTGTCAATGGTCGCGCTGATACTGTGTTTTCGCGTATTTTAGTGCGTGTTTCACGATTGGTGTGCATTTTTGCACATTTTACTATGTATTTTATGTCCTACACCATTATATAGTCATTCCCGACCAATTATGAACATCAGAGTGTTACCGGTGCACTATCACATTACATTACAGTTTACACCTGGCATTATATTCCTAGTAATTGAATTTTATATTCCTTGTAATTGAATTTCAATTACAAAAATTGAATCTATTATTTTAATACCAATTTTATATTTCATAATTTATTTTAAAATAATTTCGGAGTTAATTCGAATATGTCTAAAATATATTTTTATATTCACCATGTTCTGATCCAGAATGGTTACTTAGTTCACAAATTATGCTTAATTTACGTGGATAACATTTTGGGGTATCACACTCAGGTACTGTGTTTAACCAAAACTGTGATGCCCGGGAATTAATGGTGTTATTCCCGGAGTGGTAACGATCCTTAATGGATTCTAATTGTGGCAATTATGAATTAATTGCCGTGTTGGGACAGAGAAGGTTAAATCGGGTATTTTGGGATCGTTGGATCCAATGGTTGAGATTATAATCTCACAGTGGTGAAAAACCTTGGAATTGGGTTTTTGGTGGGATCTAGGGTCCGGAGTACTTTGTGCTGGGGCTGATAATGGAATTAGAGTTGGAGAGATGATTATTGAAAACAGATGATTTTTAATGAATCATGATGTATTTGTGGAGGAGTTGGTATTTTGGAGCTTTGGAGCTATATATACCAAATAGACTCGATGTTCCGTCATTACACGGAATCTCCTCCCTCTCTCCCCTCTCCTACGCCTCCTTCCCACCCATGTTTCCCCTCTTTTCAACCTTGATGGAAAATCGATGGTTGCTCGACTTGGGAGCCGAATTTCTCGAAGATAATAAGGTATTATTCATCCCCTCGCATTTATCTTCGATTTGATAATGGTTTTGTGGTGTTTGGGAAGGATTTGTGTTGGGTTTAAAGAAATGGGTTTTAAAGATTTTTGGGTGTTGTATTTTGGGGTTGATTTATAGCCCCTTGTTAAGGGTTTATGTTGTATGGGGTGTGAGGATTGTTGTTGGGGAAGATTTTTGCAAGAAAAACGCCATTTTTGGCTGTTGCAGGTCGAGGCAATCGATCCCTAGGTCGGGGCGATCGATCGCCGCGACGTTGATGAAATTTTAAGAAAGATGAACAGTGAGGCGATCGACCGCCTCAAAGGAAGCGATCGATCGCCATGAGGCAGTAGCCAAATACACTGAGAGGCGACCGATCGCCTAGAAAGGAGCGATCGATCGCCTGTGCCCATTTTTGAGAGGCGATCGATGGCCTGGGGTGAAGCGATCGATCGCCAGTGTCTGTTTTTGGGGTTTAATTTCGTGTTGAGTTTTCGATGCATGCTTCGCCCGGGTTCTTTTAAAATGGTTAATCGTCATGGATGACGATATAATCGGGGTTTGTGAACGTGCTTGGGCACGTGGTTACATGCTTGAGATTAATTGTGGATTATTGATTGTGTTTAGCACATAATTCACCGGTCACGAGACCAAGGCAATATTGGATTTGAACTACGGGAATATAATATGACGTACGAGCATAGCCTATTATAATGTTGCATCTGTAAAATACATGGTATGTGGTGTTTGCAATAAATGGTTATTGAAATGCATGGTATATGGTACTTGCTATAAATGGATAGTGATATGCATGATAGATGCTAATTGCGTTAAATGGACATACATCGGGAATCCATACGGTGCCGCTATTGAGCGAGCAATGATTTGGGATGTTGTCGCCGTTGAGCGACCATCGGTTATGACGCCGCTATTGTTGAGAGTGTGTGGGGTTAAAATGCCGTTATTGTGGAGCGAGCTATGAAATAGAAATATGGAATAATTGAATAGATACATGTGATATCTGTAGTACCCTATTTGATGATTTAATCATATTTGATTATGGAACTGGTATAGCAGGGATGATTTTAGTTGATCAATGAGATGATCAACTGGCTTTTGAGAATTTAATGGTTTGGTTATTTTGAGAACAGGGATAATACAGGGGATCCCGGATGAGGATGATACCATCCAGGGAGTATAATTTAAATTTGACATTTACATTCTGTAAATTATGAACTATAATATTATGATCATTGGATTGGTGGTATTTGTTGGGATATGCCCTAAGACAAGTCATTAGATGATTGTTTAAGACATACAAAATATCTTCAGTTGCAGGGCTTTATCCCCTGCGTTGTGTGGCTACCCGTGATGGCTCTACATAAGTGTACAACACAATATTACATTCCAATAATAGCCCAATACCAAAAATACCACAAAAATAATTTAAAACACAAGTTTTGGCTTCTCGCGATCGATCGCCAATATGCCCCGATCGATCGCGAGATGCTACTGCCTCAACATTCAAGATTTTGCCTTCCGCGATCGATCGCTGATGTTGTGCCGATCGATCGCGCCAAACTCGCGATCGATCGCTGAAGTGTTCTGCCTCGCACCTAGTGCTCGTGATCGATCGGGAAGACGCGCCGATCGATCGCCGCCGATCGATCGCCAATGTTCTGCAAATCGCGAATGACCTTCATTTTTTAGCACCAGCCAAAAGCTACCATGAAACACACCATAAATCATTATACTCCAACAATTTAACATACAAAATACTTCAATATACTACCATGTAGCTACACAAAACAATAACCTCCACACAAAGACACTATACATGCCATTTCTACACAACAACTTATCACAACTCAACCAAACATTTACCAAAACAAGATTATGGTTCCTTACCCCTTTTGCTCCTCTTTTCTTGTAAGAATTTGATCAACAAATCATCAAATCTCTCCTCCTACAAGCAGCTGGTATGTTGGACGAAAAATGGTAAAAGATTGGGGGAGAAATGAGTGATAGAGGTTGAGTGGTGGAGAGGTAAAGTGAGGGGTATGGGCAGCTTCAGCAGGTATGGGTTGGGGAGGGGGGGTTGGTTAATGGTGGGTCATGTGATGTGTTATGTTTTGGTCCCGTTATTTAGCATGATATATTAAAATATCCTCACATGATATTTTATAGTATTAAATCAAGAAAATACTTCAAATACCAATTAAACATGCTTCACCAAAACGAATAACACCCACCCCAAATAACCATGCCATAACCCAAATTCCCAACTTATATCACATGCACCCTGAAATGCATTAATAGGCCATGACCACCACATGACTAAGCATTTCCCAATATTAATAAATCATCATCAATAAATTAATACCATAATCTTCATAACATAATTAATGTTCCAATGCACATAAACATTTCGGGGATATCACAATACTCCCCTACTCATAAGATTTCGTCCTCGAAATCAGCAAGCACTTACCCAAAACAAAATAAAACATAAATCACATACCGAAAAACAGTTCTGGATAGTGCTGCACCATGTGTCGCTCCGTCTCCCACATGGCCTCTTCGACACCCCTACGATCCCACTGAACTTTGATCATAGGTATAACTTTGTTTCGTAATCTGCGATCTGCCCGATCCAGAATGCTGACAGGTCGCTCCACATAGGAAACATCGAACTTTATCTGAACCTCAGAAGGTTGCAACACATGAGAAGGATCTGGCTCGTACTTCCGCAACATAGATACGTGGAAAACATCGTGTACACCGGACAAAGAGGGCGGTGAAGCCAGTCGGTAAGCCAGGGTGCCAACACGCTGTAAGATCTCGTACGGTCCAACATATCTCGGGGATAACTTCCCCCGCATCCCAAAACGTACTACACCTCTGAAAGGTGAGATCTTCAAAAAGACCCTGTCGCCCAACTGAAATTCTAACGGCCGACGCCATTGATTAGCATACGCTGCCTGCCTGTCCTGGGCTGCTTTCATTTTCCTCCTGATCACCTTTACCTTTTCTTCCATTTCTTGGACCAATTCTGGCCCTCCAACCGATTTACGGTCCACATCATCCCAATATAAAGGCGACCTACAACGTCTACCGTAGAGAGCCTCAAAAGGAGCCATCTGTATGCTTGCCTGGTAGCTATTGTTATAAGAAAATTCTACCAAGGCCACTGAATCCTGCCAAGAAGCATCAAACTCCAATACACAAGCCCGTAACATATCTTCGAGCGTCTGTATGGTACGCTCGGTCTGTCCGTCCGTTTGGGGATGGTATGCTGTGCTCGACCTCAATTCTGTACCCAGGGCTGACTGAAGACCTTCCCAGAAGTGAGATGTAAACCGCGGATCTCGATCAGACACAATCGAAATAGGGATCCCATGCAGTCTCACTACATCTCTGACATATAACTGAGCCATCTTCAAGTACGTGAAGGTCATACTGTATGGAATGAAGTGAGCCACTTTAGTCAAACTGTCCACGACTACCCAGATGGCATCAAAATCCGATACAGTCCTCGGTAAGTGGGTCACGAAGTCCATGGATACGTGCTCCCACTTCCATTCTGGTATCTCCAAACTTCTAAGCTCACCACCAGGCCTCTGCCTCTCAGCCTTCACTTGCTGACAAATCAGACATCTCTTGACGAATTTGGTGACATCTTGTTTCATTCGTCTCCACCAAAACTGGCTACATAAGTCCTTATACATTTCTTTCCGCCCGGGTGGATACTCATCCTGGTGCAATGGGCTCGCTGTAATATTCCCTGATGCAACTCAGGCGTATTCGGAACCACCCATCTGTCACCCAGTCTCAAGGAACCATCCTCAGCCGTCCTGAACTTCGACGACTGACCCAGACGAACCAATGACAACCATCTCTGAACCTCTTCGTCTGCCCCCTGAGCCTTCCGGATGTGTTCATAAATGTTCGGCTCAGCTAATAAGGTCGATACATGTATCGGTGAAGTAGACACGTCAAAATCAAATCCCAACTGGCAGTAGGAAGCCATCATAGCTGACAAACACATGACATCCTCTGCCGTGTTCTTCACTTTCCGACTCAAAGCGTCGGCTGTCAAATTTGCTCTTCCCGGATGGTACTCGATTTCACAATTATAGTCTTTCAGTAGGTCCATACATCTCCTCTGTCTCATATTCAGCTCAGCCTGAGTAAACAAGAACTTCAGGCTCTTGTGATAAGTGAAGATGGTGAATGAGGTACCGTATAAGTAGTGTCGCCATATCTTCAAGGCAAACACTATAGCTGCTAGCTCCAAATCATGGACTGGATACCTCGTCTCGTGTGGCTTCAATTGTCTCGAAGCGTAAGCCACAACGTGCTTATCCTGCATCAGCACGCATCCTAGACCCTGAAGCGAAGCGTCAGTATAGAGAGCGAATCCCTTGTTCTCCATGGGAATCACCAATACTGGCGCTGAAGTCAGTCTGTGCTTCAACTCCTGGAAGCTCTGCTCACAAGCTTCCGACCAAAAGAATGGAACTCCCTTGTGAGTCAGCTGTGTCAGTGGCTTGGCAATCTTTGAAAATCCATCGACAAAGCGTCGATAATACCCAGCCAAACCAAGAAAACTTCGGATCTCAGGAACTGTAGTAGGCGCAGACCAATCCATAACTGCCTCTATCTTCCTGGGATCTACTGATATCCCCTCTCGAGAGATAATGTGACCCAAGAACGTTACACTGCTCAGCCAGAACTCACACTTGCTAAGCTTGGCGTAAAACTGATGATCCCTGAGGATCTGAAGCACCGTCCTCAAATGATTGGCATGCTCCTCCTTACTTCTTGAATAAACCAGAATGTCGTCAATAAACACGATCACAAACTGATCAAGATACTTCTGAAACACTCTGTTCATCAGGCTCATGAAGACAGCCAGGGCATTCGTCACCCGAACGGCATCACTAAGAACTCGTAGTGCCCATACCGAGTCCGAAAAGCTGTCTTTTGTATGTCATCAGCTCTAACTCGTATCTGGTGATAGCCTGACCTCAAGTCAATCTTCGAGTAAAGCTCTGTGCCCTGAAGCTGATCAAATAAGTCATCGATGCTCAGAAGGCGGTACTTGTTCTTAATCGTCACTTAATTCAATTGACGATAATCGATGCACAGATGCATCGAACCATCATTTTTCTTTACAAACAAGACTGGTGCACCCCAAGGCGATACACTAGGACGAATGTATCCTTTGTCGAGGAGTTCCTGCAACTGCACTTTCAGCTCTCTCAGCTCTGCCGGTGCCATCCTATAAGGGGCACGGGAAATAGCAGATGTCCCTGGCAGTAATTCAATCTCAAACCCAACATCTCTGATCGGCGGAAATCCTGGAATCTCATCCGGAAACACATCGGTGAATTCCGCAACTACTATTATATCCTCGATCCTCAACTCTTCCTTTTCCTCTGATACGTCCATGGCATAAATAAGATAGCATGAGTGACCGCGTTCTAACAACCGCGACATCTTAACTGCCGAAATCAATGGAATCCTTGGACGAGAGCCGTCCCCATAGAAGGTCCACTGAAACCCCTGATCAGACAGAAAACGCACCATCCTCTGTCGGCAATCAACCACGGCCTGGTATCTGCTCAACACATCAATACGACAATACAGTCAAAATCTGCCATATCCAACAAAATCAGATCAGCCCTCAGATCATTGCCCTCAAAATAAATGAGGTAATCGGATAATAGTCGATCCGCAATCGCATGCTTTCCCGTGGGTGTCGAGACCATAAGAGGCGTGGGCAACAGAGACGAGCACAGATGGTGTTTCTCCACAAAAGCAGAAGATATGAAAGAATGAGAAGCACTTGTATCTACCAAAATAAATGCAGGGTACGTAAGTAAGTAGCACGTACCAGCAATCACCTCCTCCGGAGCTGCCTCTGCCTGCTCTCGAGTCAGTGCATATACTTGACCCTGCTGCGGTCCTGCCGCCTGACCTTCCTGTGGTCGAGGTGCAAACTGCTGTCTCTGTGGTGCCGTCCTGGCATCAAATCTTGGCCTATTCGGCCCAGAGTCTGCCTGACCTCCCCGATTGGGGCAAACCCGAGCCAGGTGGCCCACCCTGCCCCAAACATAGCAGCCTCGACAGTCACGTGTCAGATGAAATCCTCCACAGTTGTCACACTTGTTCCCTCCTGTTCTATTTCCCTGTGCTGGTCCCCGATTGCCTTGCTTCTGATTCTGAAATTTCTTCCCACCAAATCTAGAAGATGAAGAAGCCCCACGAGGCTTAAACTGGTCTCCTCGTGGCCTCAGGCTGTCAACAATCGGTCTCTGTGATGGTACGAAAGGGGGTACAGCTTCCTTGTACACGCTAACCCCAATCTCTGCCAGCTCTGCTCTAGTCAGGGCATCATCAAATGAGCTGGGGTTGTTAGACATAACCCGGTCAAAAAATTCTGGCCTCAGTCCCTTCAGAAAATTCCTCATCTTGGCATGACCGTTCACATCGATATGAGGTACATACCTCAACAGTGAAGAATACTGCATGGCATAATCTGATACAGTCATGTTGCCCTGCTTCAGGTTGGTGAACTCATCTTCTTTTACTTGTCTGGCAGCGGCGGAGAAATACCGATTAAGGAACCGGGTCCTGAACACAATCCAATCTACTGTCATACCCTGAGCCCTCAACTCCATAAATGTTGTCTTCCACCACATGGAAGACTTCTTCGCCAACTGAAACTCTGCCAACCTCAGCCAGGCAGTCCGTGCACAGGGTGCCGATATAAATATCTGCTCCAGTCTTTCCAGCCACTCCTCAGCTGCTTCCCCAGACTCATTTCCCTCAAAGAGCGACGGATGGTAGCTCAAAAACTGAGTCGGACTGAGTTCCCCTGGTAGCAATGTCTGTGCACTGGGCTCCATGCCCACAGCCGGTGGCGGTAAAGGATTCGTCTGAGCAATACTAGCATTTATACTGCCCACATCTCCTACATCTTCGTTGAGGTTCTCCGAATTAATAGCCGACATGCTGTAACATAAGGGTTAACAACAATACCAAAAGCAGTTCATAACATAAGCCGTTAGATAATAAGAGTAATCATATTCAAAAACATGTTAGTATAACAACTTATACAAAAATATGCACCATATGCATAAACATGCCCACCAATGAATACCTAGCCAACTTGTTTCTAACGGCTACCCTTTACTCGTTCTCTGGTTATCTAACCTGGCTCTGATACCACTAAATGTGAGACCCCGTTATCTAAACAAGATTCTAAGGTGCAATTAAGAGAACTAATCATTCATAAATCAGAGTATTAGGCCGTGTTGATAATCCTGAGCTTAAGAGATTACAGTACCAAAAGTTCAAAAGGAATTATACACATTCCTAACAAAAGGGTGCTAAACTATAGCTTTACTCTACACTTTGTAGAAACTATACAAAAGGAATTTCTGTTCTGCTAATCCTGTAGCACTCCTTACAGCTCAGTGTATCAACCCCAACCCTGGTTCTCCATGTCAAAAGCACCTACAAAGACAACCCCCAACACATGAGCACATCATAGTTCATATTCAACATAATATGAATGTAAAGCATAAATGCATAAATCATAGGCTTAGGATACTTCCTGAATTCCAATGCATTTAAAACGCCCATTTTGGTTGTCCATGTACCATAATCAAATCAATATATGATATTATGGTTTCTTTAAATAAATGTCATGACATAACTTCACTTCTTAAATCTTTACTTCAATCCTTAGTCAGTTTATCATCGGTGTATTTTAATGCCCCTCGCTTCTTCATACAAGCGGTATTTCTATCCTCGCTTCGTATGGTAAACCTCGCCTCCATGTGGACCTACAACCCTCGCTCCACATTTTTAGCGGTATAATAGCGGTAAGCATTTAAATCATCACTGTGATAACCGTGACTCGTGGAATACACACCAAATGTTCCACAACATACATATGCAACAACAATGCATAACAACATGTATCGTACTCATAATGCACAAACTTGCAGTGATCGTATGTCAAATAATAAACATATAATACATGTTACCGTTGGATGCCCGTACGTCGCTTACGTACCTTTCCAAAATATCTTCAGTTGCGGGGCTCTATCCCCTACGTTGTGTGGCTACCTGTGATGGCTCTACACAAGTGTACAACACAATATTAGATGCCAATAATAGCCCAATACCAAAAATCCCACAAAAATAATTAAAAACACAAGTTTTGGCTTCTCGCGATCGATCACCAATATGCCCCGATCAATCGCGAGATGCTACTGCCTCAACATTCAAGATTTTGCTTTCCGTGATCGATCGCTGATGTTGTGCCGATCGATCGCGACTTCGCCGATCGATCGCGCCAAACTCGCGATCGATCGCTGAAGTGTTCTGCCTCGCACCTAGTGCTCGCGATCGATCGGGAAGACGCGCCGATCGATAGCCAATGTTCTGCAAATCGCGAATAACCTTCATTTTTGAGCACCAGCCAAAAGCTACCATGAAACACACCATAAACCATTATACTCCAACAATTTAACATACAAAATACTTCAATATACTACCATGTAGCTACACAAAACAATAACCTCCACACAAAGACACTATACATGCCATTTCTACACAACAACTTATCACAACTCAACCAAAAATTTACCAAAACAAGATTATGGTTTTTACCCCTTTTGCTCCTCTTTTCTTGCAAGAATTTGATCAACAAATCATCAAATCTCTCCTGCTACAAGCAGCTGGTATGTTGGACGAAAAATGGGAAAAGATTGGGGGAGAAATGAGTGATAGAGGTTGAGTGGTGGAGAGGTAAAGTGAGGGGTATGGGCAGCTTCAGCAGGTATGGGTTGAGGGGGGGGGGGGGGGGGGGGGGGGGGGGGGGGGGGGGGGCGCTTGGTTAATGGTGGGTCATGTGATGTGTTATGTTTTTTGGTCCCGGTATTTAGCATGATGTATTAAAATATCCTCACATGATATTTTATAGTATTAAATCAATAAAATACTTCAAATACCAATTAAACATGCTTCACCAAAACGAATAACACCCACCCCAAATAATCATGCCATAACCCAAATTCCCAACTTATATCACATGCACCCTGAAATGCATTAATAGGCCATGACCACCACATGACTAAGCATTTCCCAATATTAATAAATCATCATCAATAAATTAATACCATAATCTTCATAACATAATTAATGTTCCAATGCACATAAACATTTTGGGGATATCACACATTCTGTAAATTATGAACTATAATATTATGATCATTGGATTGGTGGTATTGGTATGCTCACCCCGTGAAGGGGTTGTCTCTGTTGGGGCAGGTGATACCGGTGTAGCAGCAGCTTCGGAGTTGAGCTCGGGTTGTTGATTAGAGGTACTTCCAGGATCGAGGTACCAGAGCTGGTTGAATAAGTACATAGATCCAGATTTGAGATCGAGTTGTGCTTGGGAGGTGCTTCCAGGATTGAAGTACCAATAACGGTATCTGGTAGAGTATTTTATACATTAGATCACGCTTATTCATTGGGTGCTCTCATGTGAGTACTTTTTTACGTGTATATTGAATGTATAAATGGGCATGGTTTGCTCTCTTCATTTATGGTTGCATGCAATTAAATACGGAATTGCTAAATGAACTGAGAGTCTGTTAATGTATTATTAGGGTGCATACTATGAAAGTGGCTCTGGTTGGGGAAGTTGAATATTATGGGGTTCTAATGCAAGAAATTTTATAGATGGTATATGATCTTATACTTGTATATGGTTTCCTTGCCATGATAATATGATTGTATACACTAATGGCACACTAATAACGGTTTAAGGGCAGAGGTCCTTACATTAGTGGTATCAGAGCCAGGTTTGCTCTTTGGGGCTGTTGAGGGCCTGGAAGGGGTAGCACATATTTATTCATGATGGTAGTTAGTGTTGTGTGGCACAGCTATTTGCTTATGTTCTTTTTGATGTGGAATGTGGTATTGCTAACCATGATGGTTGCAGGATCATATGGAATACGATGAGATGAGATGGATGGGAACGGTTAGCACTTAATACGAAAGTGTTTTAAGAATTTGATGTTGTAGGAAAATCAGGAAATGAGAAACATTATACGCTGTCTAAGGACAGGAATGGTGGATAACAGACAGTGGAACACTCGGGTATGATTTCCATATGATTATGAGATTTCAATTGAAATTGAGCATGCATATATATATTGCAATTAGAGTCCCTCTACGGGTATATCACCAGCGATGGATCATAATATTTGCCGCTCATATGTCGAAGCGATGGTTAATGCCGCTGTGATATCATAGCGAGGGATATTATTGAGCCGTCGATATAACGTAGTAGGATTTGTGGACTGTTGTGCTAACCTTGATGCAGATGTATGGAAATATCGGTGAGATTATACGGAATGGGCATCACTTCTTGAGTCCAAAGGACAATGTGTATTGTACGGGGTCACCTCTTGCGCCTACGGAGCATGTGGCATGTGCATTGTACGGGGTCACCTCTTGCGCCTATGGGCATGTGGCACGTGCATTGTACGGGGTCACCTCTTGCGTCTATAGGGCATGTGACACGTGCATGGGAGGGTCTCTTGGGCCTGCGGAATGAGGCGATATATTTCTGATTTTGCGGCTGTCGTGTCGAAGCGATGTACATGCCGCTGTCACGTCGAAGCGATGATACCACCGTCATGTCGAAGCGAAGATGCCGCTGTCGTGTCGAAGCGATGATACATGTCGCTGTCACGTCGAAGCGATGATGCCGCTATCATGACGTAGCGATGCGATCGGGAACAAAGTACTGTATTTAATGTGAGCCACTCTTGGGTCCGAAAGGAACAAAGTGCTACATGAATGTGAGTACCTCTTGAGTCCACGATCATGCCGCTGATTTTATGGCGATGGTTCTTGCCGCCGATTGTATATCGATGGTTTATGCCGCTGATTATTGGCGATGGTTAATGCCGTCGGGTATCTCTATAGCGATGGTTCATTCCGCTACATCTATTGGCGATGGTTCATTCCGCTACATCTATTGGCGATGGTTCATTCCGCTGCATCTATTGGCGATGGTTCATGCCGCCGGGTATCTATATAGCGATGGTTCATGCCGATATTCTATTGGCGATGGTTCATGCCGCCGGATATCTATAGCGATGTTTTATGCCGCTGACTTTATGGCAAGGGATCATGCCGCTGGTTCTATAGCGATGGGTTATACCGCTATGTACGTAGCACTGGATTACGCCACTTACGAGCGATGGGTGCTGCTTGCGTACCACTGGTAGACGATGGATACAAGTATACCGCTATCTTGTTAGCAATGAGGTATGGTGTATTACTGTTTTATTAGCATTATTGTGGATACCATATGTTGTGATATACCGTCATGTGTTTGACGATGAGATTTTGGATGTCATATGTTGGCATATACCGTCACAGGATGACGATGACATAGCTGATGTTCTATGAAGACGTGTAGCGTCGTTTTGATGAATAATACGTCTGGGGGTATGTATTTAGTCGTATAGTTAGAGTGTCGATGGTGAACACAAGGTGATGTCTACGTCACGGGTTGACGAGGCCGTTACGCCGGCAGGTTTGCTCGATGGATTATTGGATGCATTGTACCGGTGAGTGTACCGCATCATGTAATAGAGGTAAATATTTTTGAGTAGTGATAGCTTTGGGTATACTCGCTGGAATGGCTAAGGCGAAATGATTGGTGGTAAGAGTAGTCATTGAGGAAACTACTCGCTTGTCGTTGTGATGTGTGGTAGACATGGGCACATCCACCCTCAGGGTGTGGAATAAGTCCTAATGGATTAGGATTGCTTTGCGGTTGAGCAAGGACATCGGGATGTCCATTATGCTTTGGTGTTTTAGAGGAATATTGGGTGATGACCCACTATTCTAAATGGATGTTACGGTATGGTATACCGAGTGGAACGTATGATATGTTGGTAGGCTTGATATAAGCCTACGGAGGCAGCGATTTTGCTAGCCAGATATCGTGGCAGTGTTATAACGTGCTTGTTGGAGCCATTATACTGCACGTTGGGACAGAGTTTGGTGAATCATATGGTGATACGATGAGGATTTATGGTAGACTCTTGTAGTCCCTATGTAGCATGATGGTTGAGGCAGGGAATACCTCACGGGGACGTTTATACGTCAAATGTTAAGGGACTTATACAGGGACAGCTCAATTCTGTTGGGAGTACCAATGTGAGTGTCGACAAGTCATTTTTGGCTCGGTTGAGCATCATGCATATGGCATGCAATGGAGAAACACAATTGGATTTGTGAGATATAGCTAGTGGGGTAACACTACTATATTGATTTTATCTCTTGGGGAGATTTAGATTGTACTGTCATGGAGACAGCTGGTATTGGTTGAGGATGATTGTGAATCAACCTAGGTATGCCCTACTAGTGTTGGACTAGGTGATGGCTTCGTACTTCCGGTGAGACGTCTCCGGAGAAATGCTCGAGATTGTGTAGTACTATGGTATTAGTACAGAGCATCTTTAGGATGAGTATATGATGTGACTAGAAATAGACACATCTATTGCGTTTAATTGGTTACGATTTGGTATGTTTGATGGATAATTTGATACATATGCTACCTAATCGTATATTTGTGTAATTGTAGGTGGATTCGAAGAAATCAAGCTAACTAAGGCGAATAAAGGTCAAGAAAAGCATTGGAGCCAATAAGGACTCAATATAGATCAAGAAAAGGCTAAAAATGTAATTTTAGTGGAGGCGATCGACCGCATGGAGGAGGCAATCGATCGCCTATGGACAGAAAGTTGAGCAAAAAAATTCACGAAGAGGCGATCGATCGCAAGAAAAGAGGCGACCCGTCGCCAAAGCTCACTGGACCCAAGCGATCGATCGCGAGAAAGGAGGCGATCGATCGCCTGAAGAAAATGCCGAAAAAAAATAGCTAAGTGTTTTGGAAAGATTGGCAACTTGATTTCTTTCCTTCCTATATAGACTTTAACCTACCCATCAGCCTCCCTATCTCTTGTAACTCGAAATTAGTCTCTTTTGGAGCGAATTCGGACCTTAGAACATATTTTTAATTTTTAGAATAATTTTTCTTTCAATTTTTGTAATTTCAATTTTTGTAAAGACGCTCGAAGAACGAAGACGGAATCAACAAGCCGGAATCGTGATTCGCTTTAGTAACTTTCTTTTCTATTGATTGTTTAATGTTTTTAATACAATTTTTGTTAGTTTTAGATTTAATTATGCAAGGCTAAACACCATGAGTCTTGGTTGAGGGATACTTGCCTTTGGAATAGAAAGACTTGTGAAAATTTTGATTTGATTGTTGAATTTTCAATTCAATTTGTTTTTCAGATTATGATTCTTATGATTGTTGTGTTTGATTGATCGATTGATCACCTAGTAATCACATGCAATATCTAATGCTAATTGAGAAGCAACTAAGATTGATAATTACCTGCTGTTGGTGTTATTAAATTCTTAGGAAGAACGATTGGATAATTAATTTCAACGGCTGTAGTTCTTATTAATTAGATTCATCAAGCTTACTAGTTTTGAAACTACCATTGATTTAACCTTAACGGCTGTAGTTTTGGTTAAAGAATTGATAAGAGTCGAATTGAATGCTATTTTCTTTTTTACCACGATTTAGGTAAGTAAGGAATTAAGTTTTCAATTGATGAATAATTGAATGAATTCATAAGTTTAGTAATTTGATGATCAAGTGAATGATTTCCAAAGGTAAAGTTGACCGAAAACCAAGAATCGCTTCTTAATCTTGATAAACTAGTTAATTGTTTGCTTTCGTTTAATTTAGTCATAGTTAAAGAAATTGATAACCCCCTATTTTGATACTTGTTAGCATAAAAAGTATTCACTTCCCTGTGGGATCGATCCCTACTCACGCTACTACATATTTACTGCTATTAACTTGAGAGGGTTAATTTGGGCGTACGCGATAAACGCCACCAAATTTTGGCGCCGTTGCCGGGGAAGGCAATTACTTTTGTGTTAACGTCGTTTTATTTATTTCGTTTTATACTACTGTGGTTTGTTGATGAGTACAGGTGAACCCTCTGATCACGAAGAGAATTTTACTACGATCCTGAGATCGAGAGGACACTACATCGGAGAAGAAGAGAAACAAGGTTACTTGAGGAAGAAGAAGAGAGGAACATGATGGCTGCGAATCAAAGTTTGAGGCAGTTGGCGAATCCTAACTTGGATCAACAACCTCTCTGCATCAATTTCCCTGCTCTCGCGAATAACGTAAGTTTCGAACTTAAATCTGGACTAATTCACTTATTGCCATCTTTCCATGGTCTTGCAGGTGAGAACCCACACAAACACTTGATGGAATTCCATGTGGTATGCACTACGATGAAGCCGAATGGAGTAACGGATAAGCAAATCAAACTGAGAGCCTTTCAATTCTCTCTAAAGGATGCTGCTAAAGATTGGCTATTCTACATACCCTCCGGATCAATCACCACGTGGACTGATTTACAAAGAGTCTTCCTTGAGAAGTACTTTCCAGCTTCAAGGGCGACTAACTTAAGGAAAGAAATCTACGGTGTGAAGCAATACCAAGAGGAGTCATTGCATGAGTACTGGGAACGGTTTAAGAAGTTGTGTGCAAGCTGCCCACAACATCAGATAAGTGAACACTTGTTAATTCAATATTTCTACGAAGGTTTGCTTTCTGGTGACAGGAACTTAGTGGATGCGGCAAGCGGATGAGCTTTCATTGACAAGACAGTGGAGGAGGCAAGGAACTTAATAGCTAACATGGAGGCCAACTCCCAACAATTTGGACATGTTCGCCATGGACAACCACCAAGAAAAGAGGTAAATGTATCCAATTTGGAACAACAACTGATTGATCTAATTTTTCTTGTGCGTAATCTTGCATGAGGCAACGTGGGGAAGATGAAGCCGTGTGGAATCTGTCTAGCTGAAAACCATCCCACTGATGCATGTCCCTCACTACAAGAGACAACCACTGAGCACGTGAATGCAGCGGGAGGATTCCCAGGGCCACCACAAAGGGGCTATGACAATCCCTCGAGCAATTACAATCAAGGGTGGAGGGACCATCCGAACCAAGGATATGGGAACCCACAATGCACCAACCTCCACCCTATAGACCGCCATATCAGAGACCTCCACCACCTCTAGTGCACCCTCCTTCTGACAGGTTAGAAACTATTATTAAAGTTATTGCTGAAAATAGCTTACAATTTCAACAAGAGACGAGGGCGAGCATCCAGAGTTTGACTATGCAAATGGGACAATTGGCGACTTCGCTAAACAAGCTTGAAACGAGCATGTCAAATGGACTACCGTCACAGCCAATTGTGAACCCAAGGGAGAATGTGAGCGCCATCACTTTGAAGATGAGCGAAGGTGAAGATAAGGAAAAGGTGGTACTGACGCCACCAAAGAACAGAGAGATGAAGGAAGAGAAGGACGTTGAAGAGCCCATGCAAGAAGAGGAACCACGAGGTAAGTCCCCTCCATTCCGTGAATATAAAATTGAACATCCATTCCCCCCTGCATTGAAGGATAATAGGAGAGAAGCTGGACTTAAGGGACTCTATGACACTTTCCGACGCTGCGAGGAAAATGCCCCACTACAAGATGCCGTCATGAAAGTGCCTCGATATGCTAGATTTTTGAAGGAGGTATGGAAAGTGGGTAAGAACACGGAAGGCAAAGGGTGCCCCAAGATTGAGTTAGGTGAGAATGTTTCCGCGGACATCCAAAGAAGCATTCCCACAAAGTGTAAGGACACTGGTATGTTTTATATCCCTTGTGTGATTGGAACCACTAGAATTGAGAAGGCAATGCTAGATTTAGGATCGTCCATTAATGTCATGCCTTACTCAATCTACACTCAACTGAAACCCGGCCCTTTGAAACAAG